>NC_061162.1:20023020-20205162 GCF_022113875.1 Hydra vulgaris | reverse complement strand
ATATATATATATATAATATAATATATATAATATATATATATATATATATATATATATATATATATATAGATAGATATATATATATAAATATATATAGAGATAGATATAGATTTAGATATATATAGATATATAGATATATATACCTAATTCGCTAAAAATAAAAATTAAAGTAATAGAATTTTCATTACTTACTCAAATACATAAGAAAATATTTCTTTTGGAGCAGAATTAATTAAAAGAGCCACTGTTATCCCATTAACAAGTGTTCCTGAAGCTTTTTCAACAAGAAGTGTAAATGATAACATATAAAATCCGGATTGAGGTATGATTAAAACACCAGTGTTCAAATCAAAACTTGTACTAGCTAGCAATGTAGGAAAATACCAATTTGATAAATTACCTTTAACTAAACCAACTTTATAATCATCCTTAAAAATAAATTTTTTTTTAATTTTTGCAATATACAACATTATAATAAATAGAAATCATAAGTATTTAAAGTAATGTTAGATAATTTATGTTATAAAAATATAAGTATGTTTGTATGTGTGAGATGAAAGGCTAACCCAAAAATCTATATTATATGTTTAAATGTGGTAATGGCGTATAATATATTTTATTACACTGCATCACAACCACTCCTCATCAATATATACTATTTCATTAAAAATACTTTGCAGCAGTTTCTTTGCATCTAAAGTTAGATAACTTTATGTTTAAGTTTATCCAATTTAGATAAACTTAAATTTTTATTGTTGCCAACTAAAAGAAACTTTTAGTTGGCAACAATAAAAATTATCTATATTAATTTTAATTGTTTTCTTCAGAAAAAAAAAACTCTATTTAGTGCAATAAATTCCGTTTGTTTCACTTTGCAAAAGAATACTTTGCATCTAACTTTGAAAACTCAATTTAGACAACAATTAAAATGAAAAAAAGCATAAAATAAATCTGGTATGGAATCCCCCTTATAAAGTAATTTGAACATTCCTTTTCAGACTATTTTAACTTTGACTATTTTTCAGATTTTAACTTTGCACACTTTTCTCCCAAAATAAACAACTTAAAAATATTAAAACATTCTACAAGAAACTCATTTTAGAAAATATTAGAAAGGTAATACACTTAGAATTTTTTACCCTTTTTCTGGAACTTTACTACTTTCAGCAGTTATTCCTTTTAAAAAGGGTCCCAGTGAGTAAGTTTTCATAAGAATGGATTCTTAAAAGAATTAGGTCACTAGGACCAATTTCAATTCATTGAAATAAAATATGGAGAAAAAATTACTTACATTTTTTTTCTCTTAAAAGATAAACCCTCAGATAAACTACAAACATCAATAATTTTAAAAATAAAAATAAAACTTTTTAAATGTTGTTTAGAAAATTTAGTAAAGTTGTTAAAGAAATATTTAACAACTAAAAATTCAAATGTCTGCCATTTTCTGCTTTAATCCAGAAATAAATAGAAAAAAAGATAAGAAATAAAACAATTGGTTATTAGACAATGTCGGATTGACAATTGATTATCAAAGTCATTTTAATTTGATAATAATGAAAGCAACTCAAATCTATTTGAAGATGAAGGTGACATTTTGAAAGAGAAATTTAAAAATTTATTTTATTTATCTAATAAATTTAACTATTACGTCATTTCACCAATTTTTTGTATAACTAAAATTTATTTTAAGGCCATGTATTAGTTACATATTAGCATATTTTTATCAAAAAGCAAGAGTAACAATATATATGAGCTGTTCAGAATCCAATGTAATTTAGTCCATAAAATAAAAATGAAAAAAACCTATGATTTTGAAAATATTGAAAATTAAAAATAATCATGAAAATAATCAGAAGCTATTAAAAATACGTACTCTTTGATATAGAAAAACACAAATCCTTTAAAAACCAGAACACATATTATTTATTCTATAAAAAATCACCAAAATTTGAAAAAAGTTATAATTATCATTTTCTATTATATAGTGAAAAATATATATTATTTATACAGAAATTATTATTTCATAAAATATGACTATCAAAGCTAAACCTGAAATTTTTTCATTTCTGGTGCATTTATATATATATATATATATATATATATATATATATATATATATATATATATATATAAATATATATATATATATATATATATATATATATATATATATATATATACATATATATATAAATATATGTATATATATATATATATATATATATATATATATATATATATATATATATATATATATATATATATATATATATATATATATATATATACATATACTTTTGCTTATTTAAAGAATCTTTATGTTTACTTTTAATTAAATTATTTTAAAAGACCGGAAAAAAATTAAAAAATTAAATTTTTTAATTTAAAAATTAAAAAATTTTATTTTTTAATTGATAGATAGCCTGCCCAAACTAAAACCTTCAGTCAATGTAGTAGCACTTCTCACATGTTCAACCTATTTTTCAGTTTATTACAGCACTCCTTATATGTTCTACCTATATGTCAGTCAATGTAGTAACACTTCTCACATGTTCTACTTATTTGTCAGACAATTTAGCAACATTCCTGGCATGTTCTATCTATTTGTCAGTTGATGCTGACAGCAGCACTGCTGGCATGTTTTACGTATTTGTCAGTTGATGCAGCAGCACTCTTGACATGTTTTAAAAAAATGCATAACTTGGAAGATATCAAAATGTTTTTTTAGTTAATCTAGTTTTTATAAAGCTAATTTTTTATTATCTAAGCTGTTATATTTATTCTGATTTTAGTTTTTTTCAATTATTTTCTTAATAAATTTGTTCTCTAAATAAAATTATTCTCTTCATAAATATGTTCATAAATAATGCATATAAAAAAAAAAAAACATTACCTTAATTTAAAGTTTTTATATAAGTTTTTATGTGGCAGAGGGGTACTGTCTCCCAAATTATTTTTCTGTAATAACCCTCTATATGTACATGGAACATTTGCAACTTCTAGACACAATAAACAAAACTTATCAACAAAAATCATACTTGTCTCAAGAATTCAGGAGAATTCAACTTGATAACAACAACAACAAAATTCAACCTAGAAATGCTAAAGCTGATTACTGATATTTTATTAAGTTAATAGTGCAATCATTATTTGTAATAATTAATAAACCCATCTACTTGCAACATATTCCTCTCTATGTCCTGTAAAAAATTAAAATAATATAAGACGAATATTACATATTAAAGTGTTTGAATAAATTTACGGTAAGAAATTTTATTTTTAAAATTTTTAATTTTAAAATAATTAAAATTTATTTCTTTACCAATTACAAAATAAATCTGACCTCTTGTATAATTTGTAAATGCATTATCTAAGAACATATATATTAAGTAGTGTTACTACGACTATTAAACAACTTAAGTAGTGCTATTACAACTATTAAATAACTTAAGTAGTGTTATTACAACTATTAAATAACTTGATTTTCGACTAAATTGACTAATATATTTTCTTAAGATGACCAAAATCGACTAATGACCAAAGTCAAAACATGGGAAAAATTTATTCTCTTTAAATAAATTGTCATATAAATTATAAAGTAATTTATTTTCGCTTTCTATTTTTTGACATCATATCATTTAAATGTTAATGGAGCAAAAAAATATGAGAGAACGGTCACTCCAACATCTGGACAATTTACTCCTAGACAAGAGTGCTGCTACATCGACTGAGTGTTTCATTATGGGCTAGCAATCTATCAATAATTTTTTTTTTCAGAACCTTATCAACTTTTTTTGTTCTTTCTCAATGATTAAAAAAAAAAAAAGATAAAGTTTACATTTTATGGTAAATTTAAGACAACTAAGCAAAAGTGTATATATACATTTATATATATAATATATATATATATATATATATATAATATATATATATATATATATATATATATATATATATATATATATATATATATATAAATATATATATATACAAATATATATATATATATTATATATATATATATATATATATATATATATATATATATATATATATATATATATATATATATATAAAATTATTTTATAAACATCAATAAATACAATTTTCTCTTGATACTAAATTTATATTTTTTTTAATTTTTTTTTGCTGGATTGTTGTGACCAGCATCTTCAGCTGAAGATGCTGGTCACAACAATCCAGCGAAAATTTACATACTCTCATACATGATGTCTACATTCAAATATATATATATATAATATATATATATATATATATATATATATATATATATATATATATATATATATATATATATATATATATATATATATATATATATATACAATTATATATATATATATATATATATATATATATATATATATATATATATATATATATATATATATATATATATATATATATATATATATATATATATATATACATGTAACAACTTTATAAAATAAATTCAATAAGTAATTAAAAATTGAACTACCTTTAACATTGCAAAAAATGTGGAATATATTTTTCTACTTGATAAAAGCTCAATGGATAATCCACTACCACTTAAAACTATTGTATTAGGAAAAGATGTAAATAAGACACGCACATATACTTTGTCATTTTCTTTTAAATAAAGTGCCCCACACAAATTTAATGTTTGTTTCGGCCAAACTGATGTTTGCCATAAACTAAGACCAGTTTCTTTATTCAAATCATCATTTAAATTTATTGAAATCTTGTATAGTTGTGGATTTGGAATTGTATAGAATACTTCAATGTTTGCAGAGATCAAGTAAATACCAGCTTCAAGTACTTCAATATAAGTTGGATCATCAAATGAAAGAGTATTAGATCGAAGATATTGCCCATTATTATATTGGTTGTCTTTATACATCCAGTTTCCCGCATTTTGCCATTCATTTTGTTGATCAAAATATGTATCTGAATTCAACACCCCTAATGCACCCGATGCTTGATTTGAAGTAGACACAAGAACAACACCCCATGTACTTCCCACTGATATTTTAGTCCCAATAATGTCTGTTTGAATTGCTAAAGCAATAACACTACTTTTTGATGCATAAAATGAGCCTGACAAAAACAATGATACAATAATTGCTGTTGTTGTTCTTTTTTTACTAAATATCCCTTTAATTTCCTGTCTATTTAAACTTATGTAAACTTTATTTTCTGAGAAACCATTTTTGACATCAAGAATAATATTTGCTACTGTAAAATATACACCATCGTAGGGTGCAACAAATACACCATTTGTAAGTAAATTATATGTTGTGTCCTTCCAATTATCAACTATAACATTCTTAGAGTTAACAAAAAAATTATCATTTAACCCACTTAAAAAATATATTGGACTTAATCCCAAGTAAGCAACAGAAAACCCTGAGCTCAAAACCTTCCAATCTTCATCAGTATCTGTTTTGAGCTCAACAAATACTGTCTCTGTTCGTTTAAGCAAAAAAAAACCACCAAAGGTAACAGCTGTTTTCGATGATGGAGTAAATGTTTTTGCTATAATAATATCAGGGTCAGTATTAAGCTGTTTAATAAACCCATAAATGAAACCATCATCAACATCACTTACAACAACATTTGCAACTGCTAAATACAAACCATCTTCACTTACTGTATACTTATCTTTCCAACTACTTAAGCCATTTGTAAAATCATATAACCCTTCAAAACCACTTCCACACAAGGTTGTCCAGCCGTCAAGTTTATTTCTATCACGATTCGCCACATGCATTGAACTATCTAATGCTGCATGAAATCCAGGATATGAAGAGCTGGTTTCTATAACAGCAAAAGTAGACTCTTTATTGATAACAAATTTGGTTATGTTTTCTCCTTTAATAGCTATAGATATAGGGGTAACCTTGGAAAGTTTATATACACCAGCTAAACTAACTCGATAGTTTTGTCCATATATAACATTTGTTAATTTTCCTTGCGATTTTGGTATTACTCGTTTCTCTGAAAAAATAACATTTGGTTCCTGAAAAAAAGCTATTGAAAATGACCCATATTGTGAAATATTTAAGAAAAGTGAAAAACTAAGGTCTGTTGTAACATAAAACATTCCTACACTTTTTGTATTAAAACTTTTTCCATTTTCAATTGTTGATGATAAAAACTGAGAAAAGTATAAAGTGTTGTTCTGAATAACCCAGTTACCAATAGTCTGATAGTTTTTTGTATCTAAAAGTAGCAAGTTTTTATCAAGACTTCTATGAAAACCATTGTTTACATTATCCAGTTGATTCATTAACAAAACAGACCAACTACTTAAATCACGCAAGTTGATTCTGGCGCCATTAGTTGTAAGTTCAATTCTAAGAACATCTCCTACATTCAAGTGTATAATTTCATTTAAGTTTACTGTTGCTGTTGAAAAGGGGATTTCCTCAATGCTCATACTAAATATCAAAGTGTCACTTGCATAAACATCTAATTTTATATCATAGTCAAACTGAAGAATTGTCAAAATAAGATTTAATGTAATCATGTATGAACCACTTAAGGGTATTGTAAACTCATACTGCCCAGGTCGAAAGCTCAAGGTACTATAAAAATGTCCATATATTTCTTCTACCCAAGGGCCTAATAACATTGTAGTTGTTTGGCTATTTAACAAATATTCTGGCAAACTAAACAAAAACCCAGAGGCTGATAAAGGATCACCATGATAGCGAATAATTAATGCCGTATTTTTGCTAACAATGTACGACTTTGTCGAATATGCAAGCAAACATATTGTATCACTTGCGGTCAATTTTAAAAAACCTGCAGCACCAACAGTGTTAATATCATTTACTCTAAGAGCACTTACAATAGGAAAATTATCATACTTATTATTAATTGATATTGCAGCTGTTAAAGAATCTTGAATGTCTTCAAGTATTAAATGAAAAGAAACATAATAGATACCAGATGTTTGAATGGTTACAACAGCTTTTGTGTTGTCAAAGGCCAAAACTAAAATTAAAATAAAATAAAAATTTAAAAAAGTCAATACACAATTCATATTTTTTCATAATAACCATTATTAAAAAAAAAAAATTTCAGTTTCATTATTTCTTTGGTTAGTATAGGCTAAACATACAACTTTTAGGTTTTATGCATCTATTCTATTGAGCAACATTTTTGAAAAAATAAAATCTATTTTAAAACTATAACATTCTGCAACATTCATTTACAACGTTTAAAAGTATATTTAGATTTTTAAAAATTGTTATACTTGATTTATTATTAAAATGGCCTAACATACTTAGGATAACATTATTAACATAATTTACGATGGCCAAACATTTCTTCTTCTTCAAACATTTCTTCTTCTTCAAATATTTCTTCTTTCTTAATATTTATTTTATTTATTTCTTCTTCAAACATTTTTTCTTTCTCAAACATCTCTTCTTTAAGAGATGTTAAAAGTATTTAAAAATCTAAATATAGTTTTAAACGTTGAAAAAGAATGTTGCTGAATGTTATAGTTTAAAAATAGATTTCATTTTTAAAAACATTTTGCTCATATGATCCATAAAATCTAAAAACTGTAAGTTTAACCTAAGAACCAAAAACCTACTAACCAAAGAAGTAATGAAACTGAATAAAATTTTTCACCCTTAATGATGAAAAAAACTTGTAATCCATTAGATATATTGCTTTTTTGTAATTATTGAGTCTTATTATGAAATTCTGTTTTTATAAACAGTTATCAGTATTTTGTTGGAATTGAACACTAGAAAATAATTGTCATCTTTCAACCTATACTTTTCTGCTTGGAATCATTTGGAGGTATTTTGACATATGAAAGAGAAATAATAATGTGGAGAACTGGACTTTCAATTATAAATGTCAAATCAACAACTTATTTCCATTATAAACAAGTTTATTTGAAATGTTATACATCAAAATTAACACGATACTGCTATTGATTAAATAAGAAAGATAAAGCAAGTTAAAGAAGCAGTCACCAAAAAACTTGTGACTGTTCTGGATGTCACTTAATCAAATCTGTTGTACTATACAACATTAAAGTTCAAAAGGATTTTCAAACCAAAGCTGACAATCTAAAAAAATTAATCAAAAATTAAAAAGTTACATGACCAAAAAGACATAAAAAAAATCTGATGTTAGACTAATGTTCCCATTATTGCATTAAAACATTTAATTAAACTGAATAATACTCCCGTAACAATAACAGAATATTACTAACAATATGGAAAAAAAAAGATTTTACTTTTAGTAATAGGGCTGAAAAGTTTAACTAACATTCTACAACTAAAAGGTAAACCACAAGAATTCAAGTAAGTAGTCTTTGTATCAAAAACTAAGCTAAGCATTAATTATTAGAAACCAGAACAGAAATACTATTATTTCATTTCAAATAAAATTGCCAAAAAAATTGAATACCAAGTTAAAACCTATCCAAAAAGATATCTTTGCAAATGCTACACATAAACTATTCAAAGATTAAAAAAGCATCCAGAAAAATGAAAAACGTCAACTACAACTTAAACATTAAACTTAAACTCCAAAAAAAAAAAAATTCATAAAAGTTTAACTAATTTATTTTAAATAAAAAATAGCTAGCAACAAAGAACAAAAATATGTTTAATTTCTGATAACTAAGAAAAAATATTTTGTTGATAATCAAAATTTCTTAACTAAATATATTTACCTCTTATATACTGTCCAGCGAGTTGAGATGAGACTCTCCAGCCTGTTAGTGTCTGCCATTTGTTATAATCATATTGCTTTGAACTTACCATTGAAACACTTAAACCTTCTTCTGGAAATCCTATGAAAATGTAAAGAAAAACTATATATATATATATGTGTGTGTGTGTGTGTGTGTGTGTGTGTGTGTGTGTGTTTATATATATATATATATGTATATATATATATATATATATATATATATATATATATATATATATATATATATATATATATATATTTGAATTTTTGATTTTTTTGAGTCCAATAAGAACATCAATTTTTTTTTTTTTTTTCGTCAATGCACTGTTATGTTTTGAATGATTCATATTGCATTTAACTCTAACACTCATTTTTTAAGGCATTTTATAGCAATATTTATTTATAATCATTTTAAGGGCCAATGAAAAAATTACTATAAAAAACTACTACTACATAAATAACCATATCTTTTAATGTAGTAATACAATTAAAAGTATTGTTAAAAGCAGGATTATTTCAATATAATATTTTTTTCAATATTTTTTGTGTCTATCCATGAGTCTGTGTGTGTGATTGTAAAATATAAATATAAAGTATATTTTTAAATTTAAAGCTTGGGTATAAGCATGGTTTATTAAAGTAAACCATTCAATAGCAGCTTATTATTAATGCAACTGTGAACAGTTTTTAATTTTAACATAATTAAGAAAGTTTATGATATGAATGTCCTAATAGAATTGTTTGTATTAGAACTACATTGTTGTAATTTAATTGTTATATCCTTATTTTGAATTGAGAAATTTTCTAAAATCCCTAAGATAAATAGCTGTATGGTGGTAACTAAATAAAACAAAATAATAGACTTTAATGTTGTTGTTTTTGTTTTTTTCATTGGATTTATTAAAATCGAGTGATAGATTGTGCAAGGTTAAGTTTTCTATCTATCTTTACTCCAAAATAATTGAAACACAGAAAAGAAATTTTTTAGAACATAATTTGACTTTGAATTTGTTGCATTTTTTTTTCTTGGTTTTTAAATTATGGATTCAGTTCTACTTGTATTTTAAAGAAATTTTGTTGGCATTTAGCCAGTTACATAGTTTTTTAAGAAATTATTTAATTTGTTAAAACAAAGAATGTTTACGTTATCATCAAAGTCTTGACATAACTTTATGGCTTTAGTCAAACCATTTATATAGATTAAAAACAATGGGGCAAGCACAGATCTTTAGGAATCTCAATATTACATTCACAGATCTTACAGATCATCCCATTAATGAATAAATTCTTCTTATCCTTAGTAAAATAGTTTGTTAAGTAAAACATTTATATCCACAATATTAGAAGCCAGTACTACAGCAAAAATTCATTTATCATAGTATATCTTATGTTTTAAGTCAGACTTAGTAGAGCCTCTACTAAATCTGACTTAAAATATAAGATATACTATGATAAAGGAATTTTTGCTGTTGTGCTGGCCTCTAATATTGTAGATATATTTTCTGAAAATATTAAAATTATGTCCTTTACTAGAGAACATAGTTTTAATTTTTTTAGAAATTATAGTACAAACCACAAAAAAAATTTAGAGCAGAAAACAAAGTAAAAATATTGAAATGCATAAGTTATAAACCTTAATGGTCAGTCATTTAGAGTTATTGGTTATTATCGCAGTGGGGGTTTCAGTAAAGAAGCTATTGACTATATGCAGAGTAGTGTAAAATGTTTCTCTAAATTGTGTTCGACCAAAAAAAAATGTGGTCATACTAGGAGATTTTAACTTACCTGATATAGATTGGCACTTCTATCATGGTCCAGATAGTCTTATACATAAGTATTTTTTACATTTTATAAACAGATATAGTTTCACTCAGCATGTTGATAAACCAACTCAAGAAAATAGCATCTTAGATCTTATTTAGAGTTCTTCCTCTTCATTTATCAGTAATCTCTGTATTGAACCACCTATTGGTACTAGTGATCATAATGTAATCATATTCACTCCTAATTTGAGCTGCTTATATAATAAAACTGAAGTTCCAGTGCAACAGTTCTTCTGTTGGAAAAATGCAGATTACCAAGTTATCAATAAATATCTGAAATCGGTCGATTGGAGTATTATCTTTCAAACATGTTTTAATATTGAAGCTTGTTGGCATACTTTTTCTACTATACTAAATAACATTATTACACAACATGTAAAGTGCGAGTCTGCAAGAGCATAAATTATCACATAAAATACATTATCCTTATTATGTTAAAAGGTTGATAAACAGCAAAGCAACGGCATGGAAAAGATCAAAAGAAACAGGTAAACCTAATGACAAAGCAGTTTATATTTCAATTGCCGCACAATGTTCTGATTCCATTAGAAAGTATCATGCAGCAAAAGAACTTAAGATGATACGCAAAGACAACCTTGGCAGTTTCTTTAATTTTGTCAATGGAAAACTCAAAACCTGAAGTAAACTCAATGACATTCGTCGATCCGATAATACCCTTTGTCATGATAAAGAAGAAAAATCTTGTATTTTTAATATCTTTTTTGCAAGTGTTTTTACAGTCGATAATGGTTTATCACCAAAGTTTACGGATCGTGTTAACGTACATTCAACTTGTCTGTCATCTATTAACTTCTCTCCTTCTACAGTCGAAAAAGCACTGAGAGCACTTAAACCCACCACATCTACTGGTCTAGATGGCATTCCCAATGTTTTCCTAAAGAATTGTGCCAATAGTTTATGGATTCCCTTAAGCCATTTATTTGATAACTCATTTAAAGATGGTGCTATACTGCTAGACTGGAAAGTAGTAAATGTTATTCTAATTCACAAAAAAAGGACCAACAGTTGACCCAGGTAATTATTGACCCATCTCCTTGACATCTACTTGTTGTCGTGTAATGGAAAGAATCATTAATAACAAACTGATTAATTATCTCTTACTCAATAACCTAATCACAAAAGAGCAGCATGGTTTTATTCGTAAAGGTAGTACCTGTACTAATATTCTAAAAAGTCTTAATGACTGGACTTTAAATATTCAGCACCGTATTCCAACAGATATTATTTATTTTGATTTTAAGAAAGCTTTCGATTCAGTTTCACATCCTAAGTTACTAATGAAATTACCTGCTTACTGAATAATTGGCAATCTTCTGAATTGGCTAACTAATTCTCTGCACATGAGATCACAGGTGGTAAATTTAAACAATGTTACTTCCCAAGCTATATTTGTAACAACAGGTGTTCTACAGAGGAGCGTTCTTGGACCTACTCTATTCTTATTGTTTATCAATGATGTGAGCCACATTAATAAACCGCTTGATGTCAAACTTAAACTTCTTGCTTGTTTTTTTTCAGTTGCTATTTGGAGTTGTACCTGGCAACTCCAAATAGCAACTGAAAAATCCTTTGTCTGTACTATTACTAACCAGAGTCAAAACATAGCCTAGCGTGTTTACACCATAAATAACCATGAACTTGCCCATGTTAACTGTATAAGAGATCTTGGAGTTACCATTGATAGAAATCTTAATATCAATCAACATATCAATCTTATTATACATAAAGCTATGTCAAGAGCTTTTCTTATTCTAAAATCTTTTTATTCACAAGATAGATTGCTGATGGTTAATGGCCTACTGTACTTATGTACGACCTATGCTTTAATATTGCTTTTCAGTATGGTCACCTTACACTATATGCCTGATTAATAAAGTTGAGAAAGTGCAGCATTTCTTCACTAAAAGAATTGCTGGTCTGTGGTCAGTTTCCTATGACCACAGACCAGCAATTCTTTTAGTGAAGAAACGCTGCACTTAAGCGTCTAGCCATACTAAAGCTTAACACGTTAGAATATCAACGAGTGTTTAAAGATTTAGTTTTATGCTACAAAATACTTAACGGTAAACTGGACAATGACTTATCAAACATTCTTATTCTCAATTCTTACTTGAATAATCATGGTCATAACTTTAAACTGTACAAACACCATTGTAGTTTAAACAGCACTAATTGTTTCTTTTCTAGTCAAATTGTTAATGTATGGAATAGCTTATCGGAGAATGTGGTGTCTGCATTGTCTGTCTTGATGTTTAAGAAACGTCTTGCTGTACTGCTTTGTTCAAGTTAATACAATTTTGTTCTAACTTGTCCAGCACTTGATACAATTTAACATTTCAGTAAAAAATTTGTTAATGTATACTAAGTGTTAGTGGCCTTCGGGTCCTTCTGCTGTTTTCAAATAAATAAATAAAGTTGATATTGTTAACTTTGAATCTTATTTAAAATAGATATGACTAGTTTTTAAGACACCTTGAAATATTGCCTCTGTGAATAAAACATTAAAAGCATTTGGAGATATATAACTTTTAAAATATCATCCTTCTCTGTGGTTTAAGTAAAAAGAAAAAGTAAGAAGCAAGAAAAAGAAGCTTAAACTAACATATGCTCTTAAAAAAAAGTGGTTCTATTTAATTACCGAGTTTTGGTAAACTTAAAACATGTGGAAATATATAACATGGAAGATGCTGAAAAATTATATATATGTGTGTGTTTGCTATGTTTATACATATGTGTGTATGCATTTAATTTTTAAACTTTATGCTATACTACCAGAAAAAATCTCGAAGTTGTGCTTATTTACAATGCTTAGCTAATAGTTCATGCAGCATTTGTAAATTTAATGCTTATGAAAAGGTTAGTCATATGACATTTGCATTTTACTATACAGTTGTGTTGTTAAACCTTCTAGCACACTGTATTGGGTAATTAAGAACCAAAAGCTGCATGTAGGAATACTCCATACCATAGGAAAACGAAATTAAATTAAATTTTTTTTCAAATGGTTCTAAAAATTTATTTTCTTGTGGCAAAGAATTTTAACATTTATTTACTTTTGCCAACATCTTTTTTTTGAATAATGATCTCAGCAAATTAAACTGCAATTACTCGACAGTGGATTTATTATTTAGAATTTATTATTTTCAATACGTTCTTTACAATACGTTATGCAATATCAAAACGCAATTTTCTTACGCGTTATGAGGTTATAGAGACTATTAGAGTTATGCAGTTATACAAGTCAGCACAAAGCTCGACATTGTTTTCATCAGATGCTCGAATTTTTATGTACTTTAACATCGCACCAAACATTTAATATTTTGCCGAACGCAAGAAAAGGTCTATTGCCATATAATAATGACAAAAAAAAAAAAAAAAAGATACTACATTTATTTTCTTAAAAATAAAGATTTAAAAAAATTCGTTTGTTTTCCTTATGGTTTTTATAACTCTAAAATATAAAAATAACAACGATTGTAACAAACTATAAACAAGATGGTAAAACTTTACTATGCTGTGATTCTTCTACGATAGATTTTTTAAAACAGTTTTAAAAGTTTACCAAGAAATATCAATAAAATATAATTAACTTGGTATAAGTTTTTCAAATTAAGTTCCCATTAATCCTATCATTTAGCAAGAAAAATATTTTTCAAAAAATACTAAATTTTTTTTCAGAATTTTTACACTTATTACTCCCATTTATAAACTGTATACATCACTAAAACATTTTAAGTTTGAGAATATTGGATTTGGTAATGTATAGTAATAAAAGATTACAAAGCATTGTAGCATAATAAGCTATAAGAAAAAATTTATAACCTGATGTCCACAAGTGTGTTTTGATATAGTAACCTGGTTACAAAAATGAACAACTCTTAACTTACCACACCTTTATGCAGAGCTAAGTGTAAAAAGGTAAAAACTAGAAAAATTGCAAAAATACAAGTTCATTTTGTTGTTTATTTCAATTTCAAAAGACAATACATATAAAGCACATGTTTGTTGATATATTGAACAAAATATTGGTTACTGTATTCTATAATTGGTAAAAAACGTTTACTCTTAAATTGCAACTAATGGTAAATAAAATTAAATAAAGCGACAAAGTTTGATAAATTTTTTATTTATTAAGCTATTAATTTATTTACATTACATATTCCTGAAGAAAATTTTTTTTTTCATTTTTCGAGGCAGAAATATTCATCTTTCATACTTCCAAATATTATTAATAGTTTTATTATGTAATCTTTGGAAAAACCAATAAAATCAAGTGTTTTTTTTGAATTTCTGTAAATACATCATGTATAATAATTTAAAAATAGAGATGTGTTATGTTTTATCTTGAAGTCATATTATTAATTTTTTTTCTGAAAACTTGTTTCTTCAAATGTAAAAGCTTGTTTTGATCAAGTTCTTTTTATTACAATAATTGCTATAATTCACCTTAATTTGGTTAAATTGTTTAACTTCAATTCTCTTCGTTAGCTTGTATTATTAATGCTTAAATGTAACTGAACAAAAAAACTGTTCAAAAGAAAAACAAATAAATATCACTTTTTTTTGTTAAATTTTCCAATAGATTATTAATATACAACTTTCACCCTATTTATATATATAAGTTAAAATGCAACTTCGTACTTATGCCGATGTTTGCAAATTCTTAAAGTGAGTTTCCACTCATCCGTTTTTCACGGGAACGAGAAAGGGAAGGGAAAAATAATCACGTAGGCATGCGTAGTATAAGTTTTAATTTGTCCGAAGTAAAACTGCGCATGCTCAAGTGATTATTTTTCCCTTTCCTATCCCGTTCCCGTAGAAAAACGGATGAGTGGAAACTCACCTTTATAGCGCACCTATTCGCACTTTTTTTTTTTGTTCTTTTATCAAAATTTTACAAATACGTGATCACAATATAAACTGATTCGTTTACAATGTATAAAATAAAGTATCGTACATATAATAAGAACTTTTTTCAGTACAAATAATAAACTTAGCTCAAATAATAAATAGAAAAACTAACGCTGTTAAAAGAACGAGGAAAACTTGCATAAGACCATGTGGTCTTGTCATCAAGAAACAATACTGCGTATTGACTTCTGTCAATATGCATTTATGCCATCGTTTGAAAATTTATTAACTGCAGTTATACCAGTTTGCACTGATGCCGATTCGCACTTAATCCAGTTTTTGCAACTGGTTCGTACTTATGTTAGTTTGCACTAACGCTAGTTCGTACTTATGCTAATTTGAACTTAAATTATTTCGTACTTATGTCAGCTTCCCTTATGCGAGTTCGGACTTACGCCAGTTCACACACATGCAATATGGAAAACCCAATACAACCCACCAGATCTCCATTTTTTTTGCTTTTAAATAAAAAATAGAATAAAAAAAAATGAAAATTTTTAAAACAAAAAATTAGAAATAATTTTTAATTTCATGCTATTTGATATTATTATGACAGATGTTTCTTATCTTAAAAAAAACGCTACATTTGAACAACTATTTTTAATCTGTACATTTACAGAAATTTGTTATCAAAAATTACTTTAAATCTTATGAAAATTACTCCTCAAACCCATCCTCTCGTCACTACTATAACTGGATCCTGAACCCGTCCTTGAGTATCAACTTTAGAAATCTGTAAATGTTTAGGCCTGTTTTAAAAATACATTAAAAATGTTTAAATTAAAAAAGTAGTCAAATAACTCTTTGAATAAAGACTTTTTTTTTTTTTTTTTTAAAAAACCTATGTAGTTAAAGACTTGAAAATTTCATCAGTTCTTTATTGTATCGTAATGCAGGAGTTGAACTAAAACTAAGTCATAATACAAAGTAGTTCAGAAGATATTGACATTTTTTACTTGTTGATTATATTTTGTATAGTTAGGATTTATAAAAAGCGCTATAAGATGACAAGCTTTGTGTATAAAATAATAGTTTTAGTTCAACTCCTGCCATTAAAGCTTAAGTATATACAGCTAAAATTTCAACGTAAAAACTTATCCTGATTTTGAATTACCATGTTTTAAAGTTAACAAAATGGGTAAAAATTAAATACTGAGAAAATTGCAAAAATAAAGATAAACTGACAAAAAATATTGTGGTTTTGTGTTGATCTATGAGGAAATCGCATCAATTCATCAAGTTTTGCATGGTATATATACATCATCATCAAGTTTTGCATGGTATATATACTTGTGTTTGTGGAAATCAAAATTTACTTAATATGAGCCTGCTGAATAAGCAAGTATCTTTTTATTTTATTTTTCTTTATCTAGAAATCCTTTTCTAATGGCTGTTAATTTTCTTCTTGCTTTTACGCCTTTGATTGATGACTTTCTATGAACATGTCTTATGCGCTCTATATCAATTTTTTTAAATGCATTATGCATAAACTGTGAAACTGGTAGTCCTAGCATTTTCATTATTGGGCTTAAACCAGATTTACCATCATTAAATTCAATGATTGCTGAACAAATACCAATTTCAAGAAGTTTTCGTGACACAAAAATCTCCTTTGGACATTTTTTCCATACCATACTGTTTAAGTATTCGTTTCTATTTTGAGTTTGGCCATGCAAACATTTTAACAAAAGCGATTCTGCTGATAAATCATGCTAAACTGGCATTAACAAATTTTTAATTGTAATCGGAAGGCTTAAGTTTTTCTTGTATGTTTTATTACCTGTTAATTTGTCAGCCTGCCATAAACACCACGTATCTTTGGTACGTGGACAAAATTGATGCCTAATATTTTCGTCCAAAATGTTTGTATTATGAAACAAAGTTGCCCAAATAAATTTTTTCATTAAATAAATATCACCAATATTCTGCCTTACAGCCCTACCAAAGTAATTTTGAAGAGTATTGATAGCTTTATCAGTAAGTCTACCTATTCCTGAGACACCTCTTCCATCAGATAACTTTTTACTTTTATAAGTTAGACGAATATTTCTGCAACGAGTACCTACACGTTTTTGAATATGTCCAATACATTCTAGCTTAGTAATTGGAATCTCTCCATAAGGTTTAGATAACTTTACTTGATTAAATGAACTATTATCGCCATCACCAATGTATTCATTATATATAAGATTATTTTCAGAAATGGAACGAGAAAACATTTTAACAGCCCCTATAGCTTCCATGGATCCAGAATATCTGTATGATTTGACTGGCAAACATGATTAAGTTACCAGTCCACATATTGAGAAGATCGTTTCTTATGCTTTCACATAGCACAACCATGATAAATTTTTGATAAGACATCATAGTCTAAACACTTTCCATTGATCGTTGAAATGATAGAGACAATTCCATTTAGCGAGCTGTGTCCTCTCTTCTGCCACGAACCATCAACGGAAACTGTACAGTTCATTGTTTTTTCATTTTTCTGCTCTCTTAGCCTTGCTGTTTCTTTGGCTGCTTTGGTCATAGATGCTTTAAAAACACAAGTATATATACCATGCAAAACATTATTAATGTTTGTAAAGGCTTTTAAAGAAATAGGTGGTGGCATTTTATAGCTCTATGACCTCTACCAATGTCTCTAAATGCCAATACCATTTGAACATTAGTAGAAAAGAACTTTCTGCCACAATATTTTGTAATGTTATTTTTATTTTGAATATAAATGATACTCTTGGACGTTTTAAAAGCTTTTTGTCATCTACAAGAATCTGAACTACATGATAGTTGTAGTTCTAAACAAAATCCTTGTCGCTTAACTTCATTATTTTCAAGATTAACATATCTTAAAAAGAAATAGCTAGTTGCTTAGACTGTGTCTAAGCAACTAGCTATTTCTTTTATTAAAGATTTTAATAAACTAAAATTAATTATAATGTTATAATCATCTTTGTCTACAGGAACAATAGAGTCAAACTTTTTTTTTTTTTTTTTTTTTTTTTGTATGTATTTAGGTGCTCCCAGAAGTCCTTACGGTCTTATCATAGAGCACCGCGGGAGAGCATTTAACAGGAAGTTCACGCCTCCTTCCGTACCAATGTCACTTATTGGGTTAGAGCTGGCGTCGAACCTCGGACCTCTGGGTTCTGAGCCAGAACTCTAACCACTGCGCCACGGCTGCTCTTTATTTTTCTTTATTTTTTTTAAACTTTATTTTTCCTGAACTTGAGTTACGAGTTGATGGTAAAGAATTAGATGCTAAATTTTGTTTAAGTGCTGGATTATCTTCTTTTTGTGTGTACCAATTGCAAGCAAACGATCTCTTTTTTGTTCTAGAACGAGTTTTTGGCATATTATTTAAAACTTCTAAATTAAAACTGTTGTTACAAAAAGTGTTATAATCACATATAAGCAAAGCATTAATTATTAAGACTTATTGCAAACGAATTTGTGCTTTGAAAGTATGATTAATAACTTTAACTTAACAAGCAGCTAAAGGGCTTTTTCATTGTCATAAACTGGTAATATAGTTTTCCATAATGTCAAGGTAAAAAAGGTAAGATAATGTTTGCTAAGGACGTTGCTAAGTCCAAAAAATTTGTTAGTCTTTAAAAAAGCTGCCTAAAACACTATTTATGTTATTTTTTTCAAAAAATAGTTTTAAAACTGTGTTTTTTCATAAAATTTTACATCAATAGCGATAACAATATTTTTTTGACTTTTTTCAAAATTTCTGGTTATGTACCACCTTAAATAAATGTTCCAAAATGTTATAGTTTTAAAATAGATTTCATTTTTAATTATATGTTGCTCAACATTTGAAATTCAAAAAATCTAAAATTTGTAAATTTAATCTATATAAACCAAAGAAATGATGAAACTGAATAAAACTTTTCACCCTTGAGCAGTGGTGTTTTAACTTCGTAACTTAAGGCATTCCGTTACTTATTATTTTTTTTTTACAAAAATAATAAGTAACGGAATGCCTTAAGTTACGAAGAATAAATAGGTAGTCGGTAAAATACGAACTGCGATCCGCGAACTGCAAACCGGTAAAATGCGAACTTTTTTGCGAGCCAAGATATTATATTATAATGACCACAACGGTTATGATATTAAAAAAAACTTTTGCTCGTCAATTTTTTAATTTAAATTAAATATAGTGTAATTTGATATATTTTATTTAAATTAGATTTTCCTTTAAATTAAATATAATTTATGCTTCTGCTTGAAGTCCATAAAATATATAATAAAATAAACAATTTAACGGTAAACGGAAAATAAAAAATATTACATCATTAACAACTAATAGAACTATGGTTCGCAAAAAAGTTCGCATGTTACCGATTCGCAGTTCGCGGTTCGAAGTTCGCATTTTACCGACTACCGAATAAATAAGTTCATAATAATAAAAAGGTGATAATAATAATTCTGATAGCAAGTAAAGATAGAAGATAAATTTCATTCAAAAACGTGAAATTAATAAAATTTTATTTGTAATTAACCAAATTCGTTTTAGAATAAAAATATTATGAAAAATGAAACTATATTTAACCACTTAATAATAACACGTAACAAATAAAAATCATTTACAGTATTTAGTTGCCGTATACAGTATTCGATATTGTAACGTACAGTTCAATTAGAACAGTATCAGCGGTATCATTGTTTGAATATAAATATGCTATAAAATATTTTGTAAATATGCTACAAAACTTAATTTTTTTATTACTTCTAAATTTTAATAAAAAGTTATGGAACGCGTTCTAGATAAGGAAAAAACCACCGAAACGGCATTCCGGTGCCTTCCGCCGCTAAAACACCACTGCCCTTTAGTGTGAAAAAACTTGTAATTTATTCGATTAAATAACTACTGAGGATTGTAATGAAATTTAGTTTTTAAAAGCAGTTATCAGTAGAGGTATTCCGACATATAGTGTTTCCAATACCAGTAGTGCCGGTACCGGGATACCGGTATTACCGGACGTTTTTAAGTACCGAAACACCGGTATTGGTTTGGCTCAATACCGGTATTAAAAATATATGTATGTAAAGGGCTTATGATATAACAGGTGCTATCGCCTTCTTTACGTGAAACACGAAAATAAATGAAATACAACAACGCTTCCGGTAGGAAATAGATAGCTAGATGAAAAAAGACGTGTTTGAATCGTCTAAAACAAGTATTCTACGTACTTTATACGTCTTAAACACCTCTTTTACCCATAGGTAGCTAGCTCATTTCCCACTGTAGTAGTTGCCAGCTCATTTCCCACTGGGCTCGTTTATCTTGTAATGAGAGTACAAAATCCTAGCTAAAGAGTTTGGGATCGAGAAAAAAATAAGTTGTTTAATTGAATTTTGAAATAAAAAAATTATTGCTAAAAATACTTAATTAAAAATAAAACTTGTTTAATTTAAAAGTAAAATTTTGTCTTCCTTCTATTATAATAGAAGGAAGACAAAATTTTACTTCCTTCTATTATAATAGAAGGAAGACAAATATTTACTTTTAAATTAAACAAGTTTTGTTTTAATTAAATATTTTTAGCAATAACTTTTTTATTTCAAAAATCAATTAAACAACTAATTATTTTCTCGATCTCAAACTCTTTAGCGAGGATTTTGTACTCTCATTACAAGATAAACGAGGTTTATCTTGTAATTAAAGTACAGGCGGGTTTCAAGTTGTAATGAATGAAGAGAATGACTCTATTGAACTGACTAATGATTTGCAGCCTTTAATCAAAAAGGTACGCACCATTGTGAAATTTTTATTTCGCCGTTCACCAACAAAATATGATCAAAATTAAAAAACACACGTTAGAAAAAAATGATAAAGATCTTCCACTAATACTTGGCTTCAAAACTTGCTGGATTAGCTTGCACACAGCACTCGAACGTTTTGTATAATAACTGTTGTTAGCCGATAAACACTTTCATGATAGATAACCTTGAAGAAACCGATTTAGCTGTAAAGTTATGTTGGTGCGACGATTCAATGAGCAACGTACTCTTTTTCCAGCATACAATATTTTCTGCACAAGGGCCATCAACATTACAAGAATTTGGCTCTATCTTTTGAGCACCATAGCATATTAGCCATTGCAAACATCATTGCTCGACTGAAAGATCAGCTAAATCAGAAAGCGTATAGTCCTCTTCCTTCCATCAGCGTTTTTTCTGAAAGTGATTCTGTGGACAACGCTGTAAACTTGTCATTGAAAAAAAGCTTGACTTTGCTATTTTGATAAATTAAAAATGTAACAACAAGGGAAGATTGAATGTTTCGAATAATTTATCAAAAACTATATATATATTGAGATGGCAGTTTTTGAAGAGGGAGGAAATCGTTGTATATATTTGCAAAATTCCTACCATTACTTCCATTCGGAGCGTGGATTTTTAGCAATTGGTAAATGTCACAAAATTATATGATCTCTTAAAGATGATATTCTGAATGCCCTATGTTTTTTACGGGTTCATTTTACAAAGCAGAAAAAAGCGAAAATGAAAAAATCAGTAGTTTTGATATAAAATAAATAAGCTAATTGAATCAATGAAATTTTTACTATTAACTTGAGATTTAATTAAGATTATGATAAATTTAAAAATAAAGTTTAATACCGGTATTATACCGGTATTACCGGTATTGAAATTATTTAGTACCGAAATACTGGTATTGAAAAATATGAAAGAAAATATTAATGTAGAGAACTGGGCTTTCAATTATCAATGTCAAATTAACAACTTATCTTCATCATAAACAAGTTTATCCATTTAATTCTAAGGTTAAAGACAAACTTAAAAAAAAAAGGATTATATCAATGAAAATTACAATTCAAAAATTACAGTTAAAAGATTCTTTGCAACTAGTTTTTTTTGTTAAATATAGCACATATTTTAAGCTGATCCCTAAAAGTGCAGAATTAAATAGAAGTCAATTTAGATTGCTTCATTAACATTTTTCTAAAAATAAAAAAATAAAAATTTTTATTTTACACACAGATTTTGTGAAAACAACTTGGATATAACCAAGTTCTTTTGCAGCAAAGACTAAATCGTAGAAGCAGGTGAAAAACTTTGTCCACAGTTCAGAAAGAACCGTCCGATTGGAGGTGGGGGTGTAAAGGGTATCTAGCCCCCTACTAAAATTACTAGTTTGCATATTGGTCACCGGAGTCGCCAAAATTCGATCAATAGCTGGCCATTTGGATTAAAACGAAGTTTACTATGTCATAACACTCGTTTTTTGTAGCAATTATTTTAAACCCGTTCTTACAATTTTAATTCAACTGAAAAGAAATTAAAAATATCTAATTTATCAACCACTACCTGATTTAAATAGAAACCGTTGTTCCATTCCTCTTCCATTCCTAATGTTGTTTTATGAAGTGCTAATTGTTAAAAATGTTAAAGCTGATGAACTTTAAAACTCCTAAGATTTCACTTAAAAAGGCTAACTTTAATCCTTGAAGAGGAAATAACAAATATGATGTCTTTGAATTCTTTTAAAGCAACAATCAAACAGTATTTATTTGATATTACTGACATCTACATATTCTCCTATATTTCACGATTAAATTTTATCTCACGTGAAGACCTTTTGTAAAATTGCAAATGAAACGAGCTCGATGATAAAACTGCATTCTTCTACTTTTTCCTGTCATCCCAAATTTTATCTTATTATTTAAAAATATATTTATACTTTTTAATGTATTAAAGTTAAATGTATGAAAAATGTTTATAAAAAAAAGTAAAAAAAAAAAAAAAAAAAGATGCATACAGTTGTTGAGATAGATAAGGAAGAGCAGGATAACCAAAAACTAAAAACTTTACTATATTCTACTTTTTACGTCGTGGTTATGAATCAGAAATCTGTGAGAAGACTTGACACTTTTATGTATCTATTAGTGCATATGCAGCACAGGAATTCACAATTTTGATGATGAGAAATTTTTTACTTTAGTATAGCTAAATAAAAACTTTGATATAAACTTTACCATTTATATATAAATAATAAAGATTTACATCAATTATTGTGAGATTGAGAGAATTAATATAAATGAGTTATTTATAAATAATATATTATAATATTTTATTAATAATAACTAGTTGCTCACTTTAACGGAAGATTTTAAAAAAGATAGAAGTTCTCCGAAAATCATATTTTACTGGTGAATTATATTTTAACTTTTAATTTTCTTGCATGAATATAGTTTTTTTTCCTGGCTTTTTTGTTACGATTTGGTATCCAAAATTGAAAATGTAGAAAAAAAAAATTCTTTAACGAGAATAGAGTAAAAAATGTAGAATAAAATTGTTATATAACGAAATAGTTATAATAATTAATTATTAAACAAACTTATTTCAAATATTTTTTAATAATGCTGAAGAGAATTTTTTCTGAATAAAATGATTTTAATAAAAAATTGAAAATTTTTTTATTTCAACATACAGTTAAGTTTTCGGAAGCATAATAACTTAATTATCCGATTTAATAATTACCAATCAACTTTTTTCATTTTAATATTTCATTTTCTCTCAAAGTTTCATTTATAAAATAAGTAAAAAAAAAATTGATTTGTATAAATTCAAATGTAAATTTTTTCTTTTTCTTTTTTGTTGTTGTTATTGCTGTTGTTGTTGTTGCTCGTGCACTAATAACTTTTAAAAGTTTACTTTCTTGTAAAAAAATCTATTACAGTTCAATTACGTTTAAACAAAACAGACCTATGAAAATTCTAAATTCATAATTAAAAAAATATTTTAAATTAAAAAAAAAAACTTTATGTGAATTATGGACTGGATTTCATACAAATTTTAAATTTACAAAATAAATGATTGTTTCGTAGCGTAGCAACATTTAATAATAATAATTAAATAGATTAAGCAATGTAGATGTTTAAAAGACACAAAAACGTTAAAAAATGAACAAACAAACTCGTTGCTATGAGCGTAGCTTGTCTAGAATAGAAAAACATCATTAAAAAAACTAGCTCAAATATAAGTTATATCCTTGTATGGAGTATTTTTTTTGTTATATTATATAACAAAAAAATACTCCATACAAGGATATATGAGATGTAAAGATAGAGAAAAAACAACCAGTAGTAAGAGGTAGAGAGCGCAATCGGTAGTATAAAAAGGGCTTTAACCAAATTTTGCAATCAATTGGATGTTTTCATAAAAGCTCAGAAGATATTTTGAGAAGACGTATATCTCAACCAAATAAATTGCAAGGTCAAGTGATTTAAAAAAATTTTCCTGGTAAATGAAAAAAAATTATAAAAAGGAACTAAAAGAATAAAATTAAAAAGCTTGATAATATAAATTGAGCATGAGCTAAATTTACTCATATAATAAATAATGAGCATTAAAAATCTACGTCAGTAGCATAAAAGCTCAGAAAATATTTTGCCGTTTAATATTACAATAACTAAATATATTTTACAATTTTTACATTAGTAACGACAGAACTTCAAGAAGATCATGAGGATCTTGACATGAAGTCCTTTACAATATATGGTTAATTTTTAATAAAAATACAATGTTTGTAGTGAAATAATAATACACCTTTATGCAAAAATATTTAAAAACCAAGATAAAATGTTAAAAAGGCAAGATAAATGTTAAAAAGCCAAGATAAAATGTTAAACCAAATAATATAAAAAATAAAAAAACAACAACAACAACAAAAGCAATTAAAAATAAATCAAAATATTTTCAATTAAGAATATAATTTCTTTAAATTTCTGTTTGAATGAAGCAAAAGTCAGTTGGGTGGAAAAATCATAATTTGGTAAGACTATTTTGTTCCAGAGATAAGGACCTCGGTAAGAAACAAAAAACTGGTCTTTGCTTTTACGACAAAAAGGGGCAATAAGATTGTTATTAATTCGAAAATTGTATTCGTTTTTAGGTTTTATACAATAAAGATTTTGTAATAATTTGGCGACAAATTTTCTCTACATTTAAACATGAAACATAAAATATTAAAGACATTTAGTTGATATACATTTAAAATATTCATTTCTTTAAAAAGTTGTTTTGTATGAAAAAGCCATTTTTTAAAATCTATCGCTCGAGTTGTGTGTTTCTGATGAAGGTGAAGAGATTTTAGCTTTGTTCTGTGAGTGCATCCCCATATAATATTCGCGTAATTTATATGAAAATGTATAAATGAATAATATAATTGTGTTAACTGGTGTTTACTTAATATATTTCTTGCTTTATAGAGAATTCCAATGCATTTAGCAATTTTGCTGATAATAACATTTTGATGATAAGTTAGTTTTTTTACGCGACGGAGATTTTAGATATGTATATAACTCATTTCACCCAAAAATGGAGTTAAGACAAGTTGGCTCTCAGGTACAGAATTTAAACTTATCAAATTGAATATCTTAACAGAATAGTTTTTCTATAGCTTAACACATGAAAAATTAATTGTGTTAAGTTATGATGAAATTTTAAAAAAAGAAGTTCTTGTAAACCAATTTATACAATCATAAAAACAAGCTATTATTTATCCAATTAGTAATTAAATGCATAATCCAAAATATATGTACATTGAATTCTTGTTAATATAAGATAAGGCCTGTCAAAATAGACATTTCAATTTACAATAACTTGCATAGAACTGAAAGTTGGTGCACACCTTGGGGGCATTATTACAAACAAAGTATTAAAAGTCACACATTTCCCACATTTGAAACAAAGGTTATTAAAGGTCAAAAGTAAAAAATGATGGTTTTTATCTTTTTCCAGTAAATAGTAAGTTTTATCATAAAAAAAAATCAAACAAAGAATATGAAATTACCTTCAAAAATTTTACCACAATTGAGTCTAACAGTCAATATCTCTTCTGTAAATCCCTGATAAATACAACAATTCATTAACTTCTTTAATTGTAGTTTTCCTGCAAATACAAGTGCGCAGACGCAGCTTAAGGAAAATGCCCTGATAAGTAGAAATAAGGAAGCATTTCTTTAATGCTGTTCAAAGAAGCTTTCCAAGCTCTCATGTGTTCAGCTATAATTAGCTTTTTTGCAATCAACACATTAAAATAATGAATCCATATGTTTACTGTAGTTATTTTGCTTTCAAATTCTTTTATTTTTGAATTAAACTGATAGAGTAATGCTTCACATATTTCATTATTTTCGACATTTTCAATATCGTTATAAGAAATTATGTTATTTATTCGTGGTATAAGATCTTCTTGTGTAACTTTCCGTGGTAACAATTTGAACGATACCCATTATGTGAAATGTGTTATTGTCGTTTAAAGTCTTTACATTTATATCAGCATTTCTGTAATATATTGAATAAATGCGCCTGTTTATGGTGGTAACATAAAAGGTAGAGAGTAAAAAACTGCCTAAGCCTCATAAATCGCAGTGTCATTGTAGGATGCGCATAAACCAAAAGACGAAATAAATTGTTTAAAACATTTTGAACCAAACCGTCGATGGAGAAGAACTGAGAGGCCTAATTTTAATTTCAATTTAAAAGATCTAGGCCTAACAAGACACAGTAATATGACTGATACTTGTACACAATAGTTTTAAATGATTAGATTTTAGGAATTACTTGCTCTAAAAAAAAAGTTAATGACTTTGGAATATCGTTGCTAACATCCACAAACAATAGACTAGGCGAAGGATAATCGATGTTAACAAATATTTATGATTTGATGTCTTCTCAAATGATTGCTGCCGCAGGTTTTAATTAAAATTGTTCTTCCTTTTTACTTTCGCTTTTTATCTCATCCAAATGAAAAAAAAATAGAAAAAATTTAATCTGCCGGTTTTTCAGTGATAATAATATTATTACCAAACTTTTTCGCGTTTTTATTTTTCTGTTATCTAAACCTGTATTTTTGCAATTACTTTTTAAAATCTTTTCATAAAAACTGACAATCATTTCAATGAATGTAAATATTTCTTTCATCTCATCATTTGTTGATTTATCCTGAGGATGATCGATTTTACATCCAGCGGTTCGTCTCAAGTATAGAATTATAACAGTTATTTTGGTACTGAGCCTCAGCAGCAACTAAACCATATTTATTCTTAATAAATTTTGCGTTGAACATTTTGTTTCAAATGAACAATACTTTCTTTATACAAACATTGCCTTAAAATAAACTTTTTTTTTCATAAAAAACTTGGCCTTAAAATATACAATATTTTTTCAAGCAAAAATCGGATTCATTTAATTGAGCTGAGTAACGAGACTAATTTTGAATGTACTGGCTTGATTCATATGTTGCTGCCTTTTAAATGCAGCAATAATACTCTTCCAAAAATACATTTACAGCGCTGAAAATGAATTGTCCCAGACTTTTGACTATACAGGTATTCAAGAAGCCCGTCACTTCTATCAACACTTGAATCAATTAAAATCTTCATTCCACGATCAACCGCTAATACTAGCTTACTACAAATAAAACTATCCTAAAAAACATTTATGTAATGGATTTACATTGCCATATATATGCATCTTGAGCGGTTCGTTGGAGTTTTGCTAATCGGTTACTTAATGAACCATTAGTGGCACACGCTAAAATCAAAATATACTATATAATACTTTTTTAAACTTGTCGAAAAGTTATCCAGCCGATAACTTTTTGACACAACATGTTTAAAAAAGTATTCTATAGTACAAATTGTAACAAGAAACATGGTTCAACAGCCACACGTATTCACTGCAAAGGAACGTTCATTTGTGAGAAATATTGTCTAAGACTAACTAAACGCGCGTCATTTAATACATTTAATGAAATATTTTGACATTAATGAAATACTTTGAGTCTTGATAACTTTGTTTAAAGAAGAAAACTTTGTTTGAGAATTATTATTATTAAAGGAGAAATCTTTTGTAAGAACATTTAAAAGGGGGTTTAGGGGGAGCTATAGCCCCGAGCCCCACAATTTTAGGGACCCCGTATTAGTTTTAAGGACCTAATTTTTTTTTTGTTACTTTTTACGCTGTGTCATATAAAAAAGGCTTAAAAAAAAATTGCCCTGGGCCCCTAAAAAACTTAGTCCGCCACTGACGAAAGCTATAATAAATTAATAATCTTAAATTTCTTTTTTTAATACAATTATAAAAACTTACTTTTATTTTAATATAGTTTTTTATAGAGTGGCGAAAACAATAAATTAAAACACCTTTATTGTTCTTATCTAAGATAAATAGTATGTAACGCTTCAAAGACCAGCGTCTAATTGTATATTGCTTCGAGTGTCAGCTTCTTATTGTAAAATCAAAAGGAAAAAAATTACGCACAGAAATGGTAATGCTCTTATAACAACAACTCCTGTACGATAGGGTTTTGTTTCATAAATATAACATTATTTAAATTTAAAAATTGAAAAAGTTATTTAATCAAGAAAGCTGTGCCATTCTGAAAAAGTTTATCAAATTAAATATAATCTTGAAATACAAGACATATGTAAATTTTTATAAGGCTTAAAACTTAAAATATGGAAATAATCTAACTTTCTTGGCAATAATATTGAGCTGTCCAAGTATAAATCTTACACTCACATATTTATCGGGTACATATTAAATATATTACTATTAATATTATTTTTTTCAGGTATAAATAGGTTAGTATTGCTTATTTTTAGGAGTTTCCTATCTACTTTTTTATACATTAAAACAGAATTAAATAAACTCTCGCTTACCTATTAAAACATCACAAAATCCAAATATTAAAAAGCTATATAAAGCGTAATCCATCATAAATGACAATAATCACATTTTTAACTGAATTTAACTGAATAAAAATTTAACTGAATAATTACTGGAAATAGTAGTAATATTTCCAGTAATAATTACTGGAAAACAATCTAGAAACAAATACCTAATGTTTTAAAACTTTCTTGTTGTAGATATATTAAAGTTATAACAGTTTCACATTTAAACTCTAAATTGTTTATTTTTTTGAATCAAAAATATATTTGATGAATTGGCATTCAGCTTTTAAATATTGCTAGTAATAATTAATATACAAATAAATTATTTAAATCAGTTTGCATAGTAATATTTGGAATATGAAAATAGACTACATTATCAATAATATATTTTTATAACGTCTTTGACAAAGAACGAACGAAATTGCTGAGATCAACATAACTAGTGTATATACACTTTTTAAACTTGAGAAGTGAAGGTTTCGCTTTTTTATGAATAAAAATTGTCGAATTAAGGTAAACAATTGATTAAATGGAAGCATTTATTAAATGGTTTAAATTCAAATTTAAAAAAACTTTTCTGTGTAAATAGACTCGTTACAGATGAAATTTAAAGTGGGAAAGTTAATTATCATGGCAATAACATTTCAAAAAATAGGAGGAATTTTACACAACACTTTTATTTCTAAACGTTTAAAAAGTCCAATAAAAAATTAAAAAAAAATTCATTTAATTTTCTTTTGCAGATTTAAGAGCTGATTGTTCAATAGCATTGACTGAATCAATTGATACACAAATTTCAAAGTGCATTTCAAGTTTAAATTCAACACGAGAAGAATTGTTTAAAACATGTGACCAAAGGTGGTTCTACATTAAACTTGGTTATTTTGCAACAGCAGATAAATCTACTAACAAGTCAATATTTAACTTTTAGCTTCTTTCCCAAATAAATTTTCATCTAAACGATGAAAGCACAAATTTATTTGGGAAAGATTGCTTGATTATAAAACTTCATTATGCACTTGATGATTTTCTTACTAATTTTTAAATTTAAATTTAAAATTTGATTTTCCTACTAACATATTTGTAGTGTTACTCGAGAAAAATGCAACCAATGTTGCAGAAACTACAACTCAGACTCTAAACTTTCTTAGTTGGTATAGATTTTTTTATATCCAACAATTTACCAAGATTTTGCAGTGATGGTGTGTCCGTTATAACTGGATTAAATATTGGTATCTTCACACTACTAAAGCAGAAGTTACTTTGGCTAGTTGCGTAGCATTGCTTAACTCATTTTCCTAAAATGACTGTAAGTGATGCAAGAAAGAGCACATTGCGTTGAACTATTTCAAATGCATCACTTATACACTATATGCTCTTTACAGCACTCATTCATCAAAAAACGAGAGAGAGAGTTCATCTATCTTATCATTTTGAATTGTATATGGCGTTTTTCACAACTTTAAAGCATAACATTTGCATTTCATAAACGCATCAATTGATCCAACACAGAAATCAAAGGAGAGAGCCTAACTTTGAGGTCTTAAATAGAAACTTGAATGCGTGTCATTTTTTAAAAGCCTTACATTAATTTACAATATATAGGAAAAAATTTAAAAATTTTACGCTTGGAAAAGCAATTCACGTTATTCACGCCTCTAATCTATCTTCGAAGCGAGAAAATTTGGAGAAGGTCCCAAGGTTTCTGAGGTCAAACTGACCATTAAAAATGGTATTTTTCAAGATGTGAATATTTCGAAAGGCGAAAATCAACCAATAAATAATCAAGCAGGGTTGGCATTAAAAAACCCGCCCAATAAAACCCGCCCAATAAAACCCGCCCAATAAAACCCAATAAAACCCGCCTAAAAAAACCCAATAAAACCCAGGCAATCTGGGTTTTTTTGAAATATATCTAAAAACTTATGAACTATTATATTAATAATATATACTATTATTAACCAACATTTCTGAAAACATAAACATATTATAGAGCTAGCTATAAAGGGAAATTTTCAATTTAAACACAACATTTTTATTTAACACAATTTTATTTTGGAAACCAAACAAATTAGATTCATTCAATAAGATTTTTTAGAATAGATACACATTGACAAGACTATTTACATTTTTGGTATACTTCTTGCAATTACAACTTTACTTTAATGTAATATTCACTTTATATTGTAAAAGCATAAACTCTAATGTAAAAACATAAACTATAAACTATTTTTGATACTGTTTATATATTTGCACAAGCTTTTTAGCCTTTTCACATCCTAATTTATTTCTAACTTTTGACCAAATAAAACCAAATAAAGAAAATATTCTTTCTATTGATCCTGAGCTAGCAGGGCACGTTTGAAGTTTAGAAATAAATTTGCAAAATCCTTCAGGCAATTTTTTCTGAATTGATTTTTCATTTCTCTGGTTAATGATAGACCACCAATCACTGCACAATATTGTTGATATAATTTGATTACTCAACATCCTTTTAGGAAATGCATCACAATCCTTTAATTTAAGCAAAATCAACCCAGGTACAAAATCAGGATAATGATTGTAAAGCCATTCTTCAGCCTCATCTTCATTTTCAAGATAATGGATAGGTGTCAAAGCATCATTCCATCTCTTTTTAATAGCTGTGTGGTAATGACTTAGTTCAGGGTTATTCAGAAGTGAGAGCCACAACTCAACACATTCGGATAGGTGACAGCTGTCACTTTGCATCTAGAAAAAATTTAATTTTTAATTTATTTAATTAACATAATATATTTATTTTTATTACTTTTCCTTTACACCTACAAAATCTTATTATGTAAAAAAACTTTAATATAAAAAAATTAAATACTTGATCTAAAACAACACCAAATATTTTGAGTTGGGTTTGAAGACTGTTAGCTTCTCTAAATATTGCTCGATTTTCAATAATTTTTCTGATTTTGATAGGTATATCATGATTATCTACTATTTCTACATAAATTTGGTAGTTTTTTATGTATGTTTCTATACAGTCAATTTGGGAGTTCCATCGGGTATCGTTTGGTAACTGAGGCATATGCCCTCCTTTCTCACGCAACCATCCCTTAAAATAAAAATTGAATAGTTAATTTTAAACTTTTATATGTTTTTTATACTCTAAGTTTAACCCACAAATACAAAATAATGTTTACATGCGGTTGATGTGTATTACGAAAATATTTCTGCACTTCAACCACATGTTTGATGACATCTGGGTGTGTTACTTCTTTTTCTAAAAGGTTCAAATAATGTGCAGAACACCCATATGTTAAAAGATTTGGATACGTTTCTTTGATTGAATCCCTCATTTTTTTCATCTTATTTTCATTATCTGTTACCACAGCAAATACTTCTTTATTGTATGTTTCTTTAAGATCTTTAATGACATTACAAAGGAGTTCGGTACAATACTTGGCTGTTTTTTTTATTTGATGCACAATCAGTAATGCATAAAATTTTAGAATTAAGTCCGTCATATGCACTGTGAGCAATAATGGGATCATTAGTAACACTACTCCATCCGTCTTGCATAATTGTTATTGTTTTCTCTTCTTGGGTAAGTTGATCCATCATTTTTTTGTTTACTTCCTCATAAACTTTTTCTAAGAGCTCTCCTCCTAGCATTTTACGATTAGGTGGTTTGTATCCTGGTCTCAATGAACTGATCATGTCTATAAATTCTTGATTTTCAGAAGTTTTAAATGATACATTTGCACTGAAGAAAAAATTTGCTATTTTTATATCAATATTTTCTTTCTGTTCCACATTAGTTGATATTGTGTACGATGACATCAACCGCTGCTTCTTACAAGGTGTTAACGAACTTATAGAACTTACAGATGCCAAAGAACTTTTTCCAACTTTAGCTGATGGTCCAGCTATTAGAGATGATGGTCCATCTATTAGAGCAGATGCACTAATATTTAAATCATTATTTGGTACATCATCACAATTTTTATTTAAATATTTTGACAAATTGAGATTTTCTCTTTCTGTATGCTTGTGTAAAAACTTAAACTTTTTTTGGCAATGTTTTAAATGGGGTTTTACTCGTTCTATCTTGTTGCTAATCAAAGCATGACAATAGTCACAAGAAACCTTTGTACTGTTTTCAACTTCAGTCACTTCATCCCATTCTCCAGCTTTCTTTCTCCCACTTCCCATCGGCATTTTTAATTATAAAAAGTATTATTATTAAATCTAAAATAAATCAATGCATATAGGTTTGTCATGATTTTTTTTTATTTTTTCACATTTTTAGATTTTTTTTAAACTGTAATAAAAAAAAACTTATTGAAAATAATTTGAGGTGTATAAATTTTAAAAACTTATAAAATATATTCTAAATAAACTTAAATAATTAAAAATAAACTTAAATAAGTTAAAAATGATATTAGTTTTCAATATTATTAATCAAATAAAAAAAATTTTTTAACAAAATTAAAAAAAATAAAAACCCAAAAAAACCCAATAATACCCAAAAAAACCCAAAAAAACCCACTGGGCCGGGTTTTTTTAAAAAAACTCGGGTTTTTGCCAACCCTGTAATCAAGCCTTTAATCAGAAACTGGTAAGTTTTAAGTCACGCAAAAAATCTGTTGATAAAAAATACATCTTATCCCAATTAGATCAATGCTTTGAAATAATTTTGTAAACTTTTGCATGCTTTTTCTTAAAAAAAAAAAAAATGTTTCGTGACTATAAGGATCATTCTAATAGTTAGAAACAGTTACCCGTTTCTTATGATCATATTTTTTTCCACGAAAATATGATCACAAGAAACTCCACCCCTATGAAAAAGTAAAATGTCGATATCATATAAATATAATTAAAAAAAACAATATCCGCAATAATTTATTAATAGCAATGCATCTGATTTTTGATAAAACTTAAAATCAAATTTAAAAATGAAATCAACAATCCTATTATAAAAGTAAAGTATTTCATTTTGATTTATAAAAGGTCTTTTAAATCTTTTAAAAACAAAACAAAAAAGGAAACAATGATAAAAAAGCAGAAAGAAATTAACATATAATACAACAACAAAGTCTTAAAATTATTTTAATAATTATAACCTCTTGTTAAAAAAATATTGTTTTTAAAAAAAAATTGTAAAAAAAGTTGTATTCTTTCAAAAAATCAACTTTTCGTTAAAGATGTTTAAACGTACGAAAATCTTTGGGCAATTTTAAATTTTTAATAAAAGTATGAGTAACCAAATAATTAAATATTTGTGGATTTTTTACTTTATGTTTTGCGGTTTGTTTTATCAAGGTAAGTTTCACTTTAAAAAAATAATTTCAGTTTAAATGGAACGCTGTCGTGATTTCCATTTTTTGTCATTTAAGCGCTATTCATAAACAACAGTTTTTTACTTGACAAAAAATACACAGCTGATAAAAAACTCTTGTATCTTTACATATATTTGGAATAAAAAATAAAATTGTTATATTAAAAAGTTCGCTAACAGTACGAACAATATTAAAACCATAGAAATTATTTCAAAGCCTGTTTTTGGAAGGTGCGATATTTGTCATGTCATTGACTTATTTTAAATTTTTTCAACTTTCTAAACAAAAACGTACCTACATAAACACCTTTCACTAAATGTGAAACACTTTTCAGGTCTTGACGAAAGACAAATTGTGACTTTTTCTTGCCCCGGTTATCTGTATTCATATTGAAGTATTAATTGTATTTATATATTTATAAGGAAAAACAAAAAGCAATGAATATATTTGTAATATTTATAAAAAAATTTTTTACTTTAATAATTTTTTCATGATATTCGTAATATTGAGTTAAAATACTAGCTAATAATCTAAATAAATAATGATGATAATTATCAATAAAATGTTTTTTCAGTAAGAAAAAAAACAATAAAATTATTTTTATAAAACTTTTTGTAAAGGTCATTTAATAAAATAGTTCCAACGAAATAAGAAATTATTGACCGTTGTATCTTTAAGTACTTTTTCAGTTCTCCTATAAAGAAACATAAAAACATATAAAAAAACTGTAAAAAAAAATAATTTCTTGAAACTTTTAAATTCAAGATTTCAAAAATACATTGCGATATTTTAAAATATTTTAATATTGAGACTTTTTTTGACTTAAATTTAACAGAAGTTGTCAATGCATAATAAATTGTGGATGAAAAACATCGAGTTGACGTCAAATCAGACAACAGACAAGTTGGTTCGTCATCGTCACATCACACAAGTTGGTTAGAGTAATTGAATCTGGATGGATTTCATAATCCAAAAAACTTTGAAACGCTTTTTTTTTAACTCTTGGTTCTGCACAGTGGGCAAAACAGTGGATATTGCTCAAAAATCAATGTTACCAAAATAAATTTAAGTTAGTTGTTTTTAAAGCCAAATAAACCTCCAGTTCATTTAAAAAAAATTATTTCAAAACATGATTTGTTCAGGAAATATACTAGTTTGAAATATGTAAATTAATATATATATATATATTAACTTCATAGATTATTGCACAAAATTTTTTTATATGTAATACCTAATCAAACAACTAAAATTTAGCAAAATTTTGGTGTTTTGTAACTACTTTTTTATGAGAAAAAATAATTTATCTCAAAAAGTGCTAAGTTGGCACTAGTAAAACCATATAGTTTTAAACTCCTGTAACAAAGAGGAATAAGATACTTTTTCGCTAAATTGTGCCAACTTAGCACTTTTAAACAAAAAAAGGAAAAGAATAACCCTACCCCATTAGTTTAAATTTTTGTAAAATATATTTAAAAATGTTAATGCAAATAGCTTTACATTATTTTGTACATATTTTTTAAAGGGGAAGATGTGTTAAGTAAAAGTTTATGTATAGAAATTTAAAAAAAGGATTAAAACCAATTTTTAACAAACTTCTCTACCACCGCCTCCCTTGCCCTCTTTTCCATTGAACTTTTATTTTCGACCAAATTTAATCTAGTTAGTACAGCCATTAATAATAAAAAAAAGTATTGCTGCATTTTAATCTGTTTTAAAATAAATGAATTGCAAGAGTTAAAATTAAAACTGAGTGCTTTGTGGTGTATATAGTAATAATAAAATATTTTTACTTATCACGTAAACTTATTTATATTTTGAATTATATTATTTGAAGTTTAAATCATTTTGTTTAAAAAGTTTTTAGAAAATGAATCAACAAAAATATTTATATCTTTAGTTTAATAATAATGAAGCTCACTGAATTTGACTTATTTGAAATTTTTATTGCTAAGGAAAATAAACAACCAAAAACTTAATTAAATAGATAATGTTAACTCTAGCAATATCAAACTGACAATGTTCTGTCCATTTTAACTTAAAAAAAAAAAACAGGTTTTTTAATATAGTTGCAAATTCATTAAATGCCCCATTCGGTCACAAAGCGCTTCAAATTAGAAAAGAATCGACAGAAACTCTTTAGCAATTGTTTTCAATTCTGACATTGAAGATTTAAAAAATAAAGGTTTCATTATTTATAAAGAGGGAAATGATGATGGATATGAAAGCAGAGAATCTTTTTTTAGGAGTTAAAGATTTTGTGATCTGTACACATGCTCAAAAGATCAGTGTTTAAATATTGAAAGAATTGAAAATTGTTTTGTAATTAATCGAGAAACTATAACTATAAATAAAATATTAAACAAATACCAACTTGAACAAGAAGACAGTTCTTTACTTAAAAAAACCCTGATTATATCACAAGGACCGGACAAACCTTCAAACCAATTTTAACCTGTGATGTAAAACCAAAACAAGTAAATTGTTACCTTGTAATAGTGTCCATATTATTCTATATTCTTAATATGTGAACATACTTGATATTAAAAAATTTTACATTTAAAAATTACTGATATTTCAGTTTCTTCATTGATATTACACTTTCTTCATGCTTTACTGGGCACATTTGATTATTTCATGAAGACTGTTGTACATGTGAAAGCTGGTATTTTTGATTGTTCTGAGTTCCCTTTCAGTGCTTCAAATAGATTTCAGAAGCAAGCAGAGGCTTCATTTCAAACAGAGATATTAAAAAAAAAACAGCTATAAAATGGGACTACTCTGATAAAATTGGAAAAAGAAGAAAAACAACAACAGGTTGTATCAGGGCCGCCGAGAGGGGGGGGACACCGAGACAGTTTGTCCTGGGCGGCAGATATCCAAGAGACGCCAAGTGAAATGTAGGTACCTAAAAAAAAAAGGTCCTTCGAACATAATATAGGGAAAATTTGATAAATCAGGGTTGCTGTCCTAGGCGGCGTGACAGCTCTCGGCGGCCCTGGGTGATGTAGCTAGAAAACTATTGCAGAAAAAATTAAACAAGGATTTAATTATTGCACAATTGCCAATATAATGCTAATATAACATTCCGAAAGTTTGAATTGGTCCTCTCACAAATTCTTTAAGTTTTTTCTTCAAAAATAAAAGTTTATTTGGATCAATGTAAAAGCCATTGTATATACCTATTAAATGAATTTCTGCCTGGTACAAATATAAATTTATCCGGACCATGGACCAGTATAACACTATCACTTCACTAGCTGAATGGTCATTCCTGGAAGCTACTTTTGAATAATGAGGAGAGTGGTTTGGGAAATCTTTATGATTCAGGTTTAAAAGGTAATAACAAAATATTAAGATTGATACATACTAGACTCTCAAGAAAAAACTCCTAAATTGTCAATTTAACAGACACTATTAACAGAATGTGAATATCATCTGATCAAATTATTTTTGACAAGAAATACAAGTCAAAACCGTTGTGCAAATTTTGGTACGAAAGAGGATATAAGATGATAAATATTGTCATAAACAAAATATCTCTAATAACATTTTATCTAAAGATGACACAAATTTTAAAATGTTTACATTTGAATAAATCACGTATTTTAGTACATTTTTTGGTCTTTTTTATTTATTTTTTTGTCATTGATGTACCTACGTCATCTTTGTATTAGAAAATATACATACATATTTATAAACATTTATACATATATTTGTCATAACCAATAAAAAAACAAGTTTTATTAAATTTTTAATATTTTTTTCTTTTAAATTATGACCTAAATATCCTACAGCAAAAATATTTCTTAGTTTTTCTAAAAGAGGTTAGGCGTATAACTTACAAGTTTTCTATAGACAATAATTTGAAGAACTAAGCGAAGAATTGATTTCACTCAGACACACCAGTAATAGATCTAAATTTCAAATTTTAGCCATCTTTCTATTTTGGCTACAAACTGGCCGTGATCAATACACGATCGCTGATTATTTTGGTATTAACTCTCATTTTGAAGTACCCCGATATATGCAACAAGTTAGAAACGCTTTTGTCAAAGATTTCATCCCTAATAACTTAGGAGCAGGCCGCTTAACAAGAGATGAATGGTTAGCAAATAATAGCAAATTGGCTAAAGAAATCTTTAATGCTAAAGAATCTCAGTTGATATTAGTTGTTGACGGAACTTACTGTTATTATTAAAAGAGCAGCAACAACTATTTTCAACAAAAAACATTCAGCGTACAGAAAAAAAAACATTTGGTTAAACCTTTTTTATTTTCGATATCAAATGGAAAAATTGTAGATGTGTTTGGAATTCATGAGGCAACAAAAAATGACGCTTCAATCCAGCGGCGTAGCTAGAAATTTTGGGCCCATAGGCAACAATTCGTGGAGGGCCCCTAGCCCCACCCACATGATCTAACTCGGCATAATGTAATTTATAAAAGTAAAATTGTGTTCGTAATTTTGTATTTGTAGTTTTACATTTGTTTCTTGTTAAAAATTATTAAAATATTTGAGCAAATTAACAAATTAAAGTTAAAAAAAAATCACTTAATACGCAGAAAGGTTTGTGAGCTAGTCGTTCATGAAAATACAATATTACAACTTAAGTAACAAGTTTAGAATATTGTTAAGTTCCTTTATTCTTGCCTTTGCGTTTGCAAAATCATTGACAAGATCTCATAATCTTTATGTTTAATAGAGAGTTTTGCAAGATTCTGTAACCTGCTTTGTCCAATAGAATTTCTTTTGTAATCCTTTATAATTTTAAACTTGGTAAATTACCGTTCAGCAGTGGCTACTGTAACTAAAATTGTAAAGAACAACATAAAAGCAGTAAAGATTTCAGAAAATTCACTTTCTAAGCAGTTGTACTTCGTGAGAAGCAATTCTGAAAAAGTTTTTATAGACATTTTTTTATTTAATTATTTTTTTATTAAAGAAATTGCGCGTAGAAACTGAATTTGAAACTCAGAGGATATTACTTCTGGGTATTTGTTTTTGAGGTTGGCGCATAACTTTAAAAGCTCTGCTTCTGGTAAACTGACAATGTTTTTGGGTTCAAAAAATCCAAAACAGTTTGTAATTGTTTGCATCTCTATAAAACGCTGCTTAATCTGAGCATTTATTTTGTCCAAAACAAAATAAAATACTTCAACTTCAAATAAATGTTCCTTGTCGTCAATGCGATAACCTGAGGCCAACTCATCAATATGTTTTTTAGCGTGGTTGTCTTTTTGCCTGAATATTAGTGTTGATTCCCCACTTTTTGGTTTGTTCATCAGCTTCTAATTTCAGTTGTTCATACAATTGTCTAAAGTCTTGAATATTTTCACTGACTCGATTTAATACAAGAACAGCTTCATCTAAGTCAATGTCTTTCTTCTGAAGTGTTTTGATGCATATTTAATTTCACACATCACCTTATATAAGAATAAACTGATAAAAAGAAATTCATATGAAGAAATTCATGTTAGAAACTTTGAAAAGACTCGCTGATAAGCCATTTTAAACTACGCTTAGCAAAATTTAAATATCTACTCTCACCCCTCGTGTGTGCATGATTTGGTTTTTTAATATTTATTAGGGGTTTCTAAACAACAAATCTTTAACAGAAGTTGGACACACGAAGTGTGGAAAGAGGGTCGAAAGCAAACACCATGGGTGTTATACCTCTTTACACATAAAAACATTTCCAAAAAGTTCTTAATCAACCTCGTAGCACTTTCCGTTCAAAAACTATGATCTAATGTCCGTAAAAACAGCTATTTGGCCCACTGTGTTCTGTAGACATCAAATTCGTATTTTCGTCCCCTGCCAGGGCTAAAAAAATTTAAATGGTTTTAGGCTATGGAATTTGATTTTAACAGAGAAAATACCCATCATAACTATATTTTTACATTACTCTATTCTCTACCTAAGCGTTATTTATTACAGCCTAGGCCCGGCCCGATACTTAACTGGGCAAGTAGCCAGCGAAAATTTTCATTTTAGGCCGAGCATAAATAGGTCATTTTTTATTTCCAGGAAATTGCTTTTTGTTTGCATTAATTTCCTAGAATGTTGTTTAAATTTGAAAATATAGTTATATAGTTAAATGCGATGTTTAAATATTTCATGATTTGGTTTTTAATTACAACGATTAGAAAATAAATTTATTTATATTAGTAAAAATTTTTATTTATTTTATTTTCTTAAATTTTTTTTTAAGTTTTTATTATAATTTACGTCTTTTGGCAAAATTAATGTTGTATTATATTTTAACGTTCAGAAATTTGTCTAGTGCAAAACGAATTTTCATGTAAATAAAAAGTTAAATAATTTAAATATAAAACATTTAAAATGTTTTATATTTAACATTAAATATATATTCAATTAAATATATATTTAGCATTAAATGTTTTATATTTAAATTATTTAAATGATTTAAATGAAAAGCAGCCTAATAATTATTAGATTAAGCAATACAATTTGTTCGGCATGGTGTTAAATATTTTCGAAATAAAAATTAGAAATTAGCAAAAAAATTTAAGCATTTAAAATTAGTTCGAAATAAAATTATAAAACAATTAAAAAGTTTCCAGAAGCCGCTGAAACTTTAAAAACCCCCTAAAGTTGACTCAAAAAGTTACTTTTTGAGTCAACTTTGATAAACAATTTGTGAAACTAGTCAACTTTAATAAAACATTTATTCCTAAAACAACTGAACATAAGTTTAGGATAAATTATTTTGTCAACTTCTTTTAAACTTGAACAAAGTTTGATTTTGTAGGGAGCATCAGAAGTTCAGAATTGCTATTTAACATTATTTTGAAATTGCAGAATAAGAACTTTATCATAAGGCTATTGAATACAAATAATAATTATAAATCAAGATTAATTTTTATAATTATTAATTGTGAATGAAGATTAATTTAATTGCTAAATCAATTAAACTCAGTTAAGTTAATATTGATCTGTTCCAGATCAAATTTTTTGATTTTATCTATGATTTCTGGTTTTTAGTTTTTCATTATTTTTTAATTTTTAGCATTTCATGTACAAATAAGCTCTCTTTATTCATGAGTGAAAGGTCTTTTACTATCAGGTCCATATGGTTGTAAAAACATCATAACAAAATAGTTTTCAGAGAAGCATAAAAGTGTTGAAAGAAGGCTTTAGAGTTTTTATAATTTTTTCTTAAATAGAAGATTTCTAAATTTAATAGTATGGCTTCTATTATTATCATGTCTAATCAACAGGTTGAGGAAAAGATAAAAGCATAAACATTTTTTATTTATTATTTATTATTAAATTATTATTAAGTTTTTTATTATTAAATTGTATTGTTTTTTAACATTTATTATTAAATGTTATTGAAAACAATTATATTAATGTTTTTAAAAATCCTAACTTTAATAAAAATAGGTATATAGTAAATGTATTAGAGTTTGCCATTAATAAAAGCATTAACAGCTGTCCATTAACTTTATGTCAACATTTTTCGGAGGTTTTTACTTCTTTTCCTCTTCTTTTCATCAACTTGTCAAGCTTTCAGAGACCCTTACATGGGTCTCTGAAATATAAAACATATCCTTTTATAATATGTATTAAATATATATATAAATATATATATATATATATATATATATATATATATATATATATATACATATATATATATATATATATATATATATATATATATATATATATATATATATATATATATATATATATATATATATATATATATATATATATATATTGAAATTATTATTATATTATAATTTAGTTAATTTGTACCCGGAGAATGGTTTTATGGTTAACCTTGAAAATTATCAGACAAGTTATCGTCATCACGAAAGTAATAGTAATCAGCCATTAATAATATCATTAGATAAATGGGCATTGCTAAATGGATGGCGAAACAAGCAATCAACAAAAGGTGTTTTTGTTGAAGGGTTTCACATTAAAAATGAATCAACGTTTTATGCCACAAGACCAGGGTTATATTTTGTATCTTTACAAATTCACTTTCAAAAGCCTGTATCTGGTGCATTTTTCATGACAAAGATATCAGTGACAGCAAATTTTCAAACAAAGTGCTATATAAGTGAAGATTTCAATCAAAATTACACAAAAACTCTTTATTCTAATTGGGTTGTTTTAATAGATGAAGCAGCTAGCGTTCAAGTGCATATTTTTTCTTCAGCATTTATAAATGTTTTATCAAAATCAAGTTTCACTATGCAATTTATTTGTTCATATCCCCACTCGTTAGGTTTTCTAGCATCACCAAAACTGATGAAAGTTTTACCTGGAGCTGAAAAACAATTGTTAGTAAATTGGAAAGCTAATATTGATGTTGGAAATGTTTTTTCTAAATCAACAGGAAACTTTATAGTACCCATTGATGGCTTTTATTTAATCAGTCTTAATCTTGTTCTGGTCAATGCTAGTGGTGAGATGAGTGTTTACTTTAGTGATTGTTATGCCTCTGAAGACATTTTATACCATTCACATTCATACAGTAATATTTCAAAAACTATTCCAATTGCATTGGTTAAAAAATATTTTTCTACAACAAAATTGACATTTAAAGTGACTGTTGAAAATGGAGGAGTTGTTTCATCGAAATCTCAGTACTCCATATTTTTTATTGAAAGCCTTACATGGAATCCTCTACATGACCACTTTTTTTTTTTTTTTAATTTAATGAATGAAGAAGTAGTAAAGAATACTGGTGAACTTGTTAAAAATTACTAGTTGGAACATCAACACAAATTTTGTATACTTTAATGGTGCTTTTCAAATTGCATCTACAGGATATTACTTTGTCAGCCTAAAGCTGGTTATGTTTATTAACGAAACAGCAATAATAAAAGTTGGCTTTTCTTTAAATGGCGAAGAAAAGTCTTCAATTTCTATTAATACATCATCAAGCTCTAATATAATATCTGTTGTCAATGTATTATTCATTATGCAAAAAGAATCTTTGTTGTGTCACATTGAAACATTATCTAGCCTAACAATTTTACCTTTAAGTTCTCTAACAATTTTTAGAATTCCATTTCCGCTCAGTAACTCTTTATATATTAATAATGCTGGGAACAGTAGTCTTCAAAAAAATAGTCACCAAAGGTATATACAATTTAAAAAAGCACTTGTTGGACACCATACAAAAGTTGTTTTGAGTACAGACATGCTTAGTTTAAAAGTTACTCAAGATGGTATTTTTTATATTGTTATAAATTTTTTTAGCGAAAAAACACAAGAAACGAAATTCAATTTTAGTTTGGTTTACAAAAGCAATACATTACAACAGAATATCTGGAAATGTGTTCATGAAGATTTATCCTCATGTTTTTTACCTCTTGTTTTGCTATTAAGAACATCTGATTCACTTTCTATTCTTCAAGAGTGTTTGTCACCTTTTTTCTGTTTAGAAAATGAAATTAGTATTCTTTTTGAAATACAGTATTTAAATATTTTTGAGGACTCTGTTGGTTTATCTCTTGCAAATGAGAAAAATGATGCATTAGAAAAAAACAAAGACATTATGCTTACTTTTAAAGAGCCTAACCAAAGATCAGTATTTTTTTCAAAAAGTATTTCTTTGCATAAAGATAAAATACAGATTATTCATCCTGGTGTTTATAGCATTACTGCAGTTTTTTACATTGATGCTAGTGTTTTTTTTGATTTTATGGAAATAACTCTAGAGTTGCATTTACATTCTGGTTTTAAATTAAAAAAGTATTATTCGTATCAAGCAAATGCAAACTCTAAATTTTTAACAATTTCAATTGTAAAAATATATTACTTAAACCAATATGATTGTCTGCAATTCTTTGTTAAACATAATTTGAATGACATAAATGTAGTCAAAGAACATTACGCTGTGTCAGTTTTTATGCTTACCAATAAACAATCCCAACTTGCTACTGCTGTGATCTCTCCAACTTTTGCCAAATCTACTGGTGACATTATTTTTACTATTCCAAAATATAGCAAGCCCAGTCAGTTTGTTAATTTTTTATATGATTTTGTTGCTTTGAAAACATTTGTTGCTGTTACATCAGTTGTGTTTCATTTGAAACTTGAGTCATTAAATAATTTTGCTGAACAATTTGTTGAGGTTTATATGTCTAAAAAAGGTCAGAAACTGTTGCCTCATTTTAGTGCAACCAAAAGGTTATTTACTTGGTCACCCCAAGTAACACTGCAATTCTCAGGAGTTCTTCTTTTTCATTTTGGTGACATTATTCAAATCAACTTTAAAGTTTCAGATGGTTTAAGGTTTGAAGTCTTGGATGGAACTTCTGTTATGTTTGGAATTTTGGATGGGATCTCCGAAAATGTTAAGAGTGCAAGTTATTTTGGATTTTCTAACTTAATTCTCCCTGAAACTGTACCAATTAATGCTTCAAGTGGTAAAAAATTAATAATAACTATAAATTTATAAAAATACATATGAACCAGATTTCTGTATAATTTATAATTTAATTTCCAAAACTTTTTTGTTTTCTTCAAACCAGTTTTTTATAGACTTTTATTTTTTAGTTGTTGGTAAACCAGGTATCTATGTAATTATGTTGAAAATTTCATCACAAATCAATAAAAATACTAGTCAACTTTTAAACTTTAATAATCTTCATGATGAAATTAGTAAAATATGGGATGTGACACAAATAACACTTGTAACAATGAGCAATAAAACAAACGAGTTGATGCAATTTGTTTGCACTTATTGTGATAATATTGAAATAATGTTTTTGGCTAATCTTGAAGGTGAGGAGAACATAATAGCATCAATAAATACATCAATGTTTCATGTAAATGTTTATGCTGTTTATCATGGGAATGAGTTGAAAAATTTTGAAAGTTTTAACTTCCAACACAATATGTTGTATTGTAATGCAAAAGCAAAGTTTCATGCTGTGTATGAATTTGAATATCGAGCTTATTTTCAAGGAAGATATTTACTTATTGCAAACTTATTTACTAATGAAAACAGGTATCTTAGAGATTTTTTAAAATGACATTATCTTTTAAAAATGACATCATCTTTTAAAAATGACATCATTTTTGGTCATCTTAAGATTATAAGATGAATAAACTTTAGTTTAACTACTTAAGATGAAATAAAGTTTTATGACTTATTTGTTATTTATTTTATTTGTTTAGATTTTTTTTAATATTATAATTTTTATAATAATATATATAATTTTTTTAATAATAGCTCAGTTATTCTGGTAATAGATGGCAAATTGGATGACGGAGAGGCTTTTACAACAACTATGATAAAAGAAAACTTGTTTGTTCATCAATTCAATAAGCATGTTTTCTTAAATTTGCATCAATTTATGGAACTTTACATTGTATGCACTAAAGAAAGTGAGATAAATTTGCTTAAACAAAGCAATATTGCAGTATATAGAGATGGTAAGTGCTATATTTTTATTAAAAGTTAAAGAGGATTTTTATGTTTCTTATTAAAAGTTTCTTTTTTTCTAGGAATTTTGTTTGAATTGTTTAATACAAACATACCTGTTATATATGTCCAACCTAGCAATCTTATATATGTCCAACCTAGCAATGAAAACAATTTTTCCCCTTTGGTAAAAAACTACCAATGTAAAGCTTATGGAAACAAAGATTTAAACTACAGATGGAACAAAATTTTAATTGTAAGTGAATTTTGAAAATGAAAATTGCTTTTTTTTTTGTAATATTTATGTTTATAGGAAATAAAAATATAATATTAAAATAAAAGAAAGTTCACAGAAATAAAATAAAAATGTAAGTTGTTAACTTTTATTTTATTTCTGAGAACAGAAATGTATGAGAATATTTATTTATAACAGATTTATTTAGATTTAGATCTTACTAAATTTTTCTATTTTAATTTTGATATTTTTTATTCAGAATTCTGGTCATCAAATTTTAAATGTATCTACCTCTAGTATGTTAACATTAAGTAGACCATCTGATTCTGGTCATTACTTTTGCACTGCTTCATCTCAAGGCTACGAGATTGATTCTAGTATTGCCACTTTTTTATTACAAGGTAAGAAATGTGTTAAAAATATCATTTTAAAACGAATCAAATTAAGGGGGAGTTTTAAGTAAATTAGAATAGTTTTTGATTGTTTTTTTGAGAGAGCCCTTGTGCATGAGATATATTCCAAATTCTAATTAACCTAACTGTAAAACAGCTTAAAATAACCATTTAACCCTAAAACCCTATTAGATTAACAAATAATCCTATATTAATTGGACTTAAGCAATATGTTAAACATCTTTTTTCAATTTTACAAAAGACCAGTGATTTTTTTAAAAATAGAAAATTATGCTTTGGAGGCATCCATAAAGCACGTACACAGTAAAACTACTGATTTTGGATCCCTTCTTCCTGGTACACACCTGTATGTTTTACTTCCCTCCCTCTGCGTATATATGCATTATTTATTACAAAATCAATCCCCCTCTTCCTCAAAGCATTAATTTTCAAAACATTAAAAACATAATAATTTTTAGTATGACATTTTTCTGTTATACAACATGATAATAATTTTTAAAACTTGTGAAATTTAATGTTTTTGTTAAAGAAAAAGAAATCAAGTTTTAGGAGAGATAAAGAACAAGAGGTAGTCGCCTACGTATCAGCTGTCTTTAACACCACCCTCCCCACATGTATGCTTTGTAAATGTGTACAATAAAACAAGAAATAATCTTAATATGTTTATCTTTTATAAATTTATATGATTAAATAACCATGTTTACATTGATGTCATGCACACCAACAATTATTTAATACAAGAAATATTTAATATATACAAACCTGGTATTTTTATGATAAACAAAATCTAATTATTTATGAAATTTTTTGTTTTTGTTTTTACAATATTTCATTTACTTCAATAATATATCATGTTTTGAAAACACTTTTTTAAAGACGTTTTTTAGCAGTTCTTTTTTAGAGTTTATAGGTTTAATTCATAGAAGGTTATAAAAATAAGAATTCTTTCATTTTTAATTTTTTTTGTTGGAAATTTTTAAAATTGACATAAATAAAAAATTTATGTATGTTTATGTATGAGTTTAGATATGTGCAAGTCAAATATTAAATTTGGGTATAAAGATGTTCCACATTGTAATAGTTTAGCAGAATGTGTTAGCAATGGAAAATCATACTATTGTCTCTGTAAAAATGGATACTATGGTGATGGATTTAAATGCGAAGGTTTGTATTTTCATCAGTAGTATATACAGTTGTAATTCTTGTAATTTAAGCTCCTATAATTCGAAAGATGATTGTTGAACAAATTTGTTTTATTAATTAAAATCCCTTTAGGGTTTAATATTTAGGATTGAAATGCTATAATTTGAAAACTCTTGAATTCAAGTATACTTTGAGATTTGAGGATTTGAATTTAACTGTATAAAAATGACAACAAAAAAAAAAGCATTTTAAATAAGCATTAAACATAATAATTAAAATAAAAACAGAAAGACAATCAATATATTTAAATTCTAAATAAAATAATTAAAAGATACCTGGCAAAACGAACCTTTCATTTAAATTTTAGATAAAATAGTTAAAAAAGAAACTGTAAAAAAATTTATTTAAATTATCAAACAATGAAAACGACAAAACAAATGTTTTACTTAAAATTTTAAATTAGATAATTAAAATAAAAACTGCAAAATGAAAGTTCTAAATTAAATAAAAATTTAAACAGCAAAGTGAAAATTCTAGATAAAAAAAAATTTAAATTAAAAGTTTATACATAAAGGTGTTTTTACAATTTTTCATTTGATGAAAAAAAAAGATTTGTTGCAATTTTTTGGCAAGCACTTTATTTTATTTTTTGGCAAAATCAAACTTGTTATAAAATTTAAAAATTTGGAAAAGAAGGAAAATTCCAATCAACTAACATGCCTTAGCACCATCAAATGCTCCCATGGTAATATCAAATAAATCGCCTGATTTTTTTATCCAAACTTCTTTATTATTAAATAATAAGGATTTCAAGCTTAATGAATCAAAGGTTTATGCTTGTTAACAATGGTAATATACTGTTAAGCAAAACAAAAAGAGTCAATAAGAAGCTTCTTGTTTATAGAAGGATAAAAGTCAACAATGTAAAAAACAAGTAATTTTTAAAAATGTTTTTCGTTGATGTTCTTGAACCATTTAACTACCTCCTGTGTGTTCTGTGTAACATTCTGTGTGTTCTGTGTTACACTCTGCGTGTTCTGTGTTACATTCTGTGTGTTACTCCACTGGTTTATGCATAAAATATTTCTTAGCTTGGTGTTTATATCAGATAAAATGTGTTTACTTATTCTTCCTATTTCATTCTTTGCTGAGTTTATAAAACTAAAAAAATAGTATCCAAAATGACAAATAGAAATGCCTTTATAACCCATGTAAAAAAGTTTCTCCTCAATAAAAATAATCAATGAACTATCATTTATGCAATCACCCCTAGTTATTCTTTATAACTAAATTTTTAATAAAATAAAAATATAAAACTCATAAAATAAAAATAAAAATATAAAACTCAAAAAATAAAGATAAAAAAAAAAAACTCTAAAAGTAAAACATTAAAATATATAAATGTTCATCTAGTCGCTATGAAATACCCTAATTTTCATCATCCTATAAAGTGTATATGGCTCTAAAAGGTTATGGCATTGTTATTAAACCATTTAATATTTAATAGATATACAGTAAACTATTTCCTATGCAATTGCCCCTGCCTAATTTTCTTTAACATTTTTTTTTTCTTTTCAAGTTCTCTTTATTTTACTTTAATGCATATTCAATATTTCTATCTTCTTCTAAAATTCTATGCTTAAAAAATTCTGTTACACAAAGCTTAGGACTTCTACTACTTCGTCTCCTTTCCTAGTTGTTAAACTTTTATCCATTTTTTTATCTTCTTTTTATCTATTCTATTTTTTGTTATTGATATTATGATTCTTATATTTTTATCTTGCATTATTACTAATGATAATCACTATTTGCTACAAATGTTTTATTTTGATATATATATATATATATATATATATATATATATACAAATATTAGCATTTAGCTAATTCCTGATACTGCGGGTAACAATAATATATATACTATATATGTATATATAAATGTATACGTATATATATATATGTATATATATATATATATATATATATATATAAATATATATATATATATATATATATATATATATATATATATATATATATATATATATATATATATATATATATATATATATATATATATATATATATATATATATATATATATATATATATATATATATATATATATATATATATATATATATATATATATATATATATATATATATATATATATATATATATATATATATATATATATGGGCAATTCCGCGAGAGTGGGGATTATAAAATTTGACACTCTTTACATTGTGAAAATCAACCAAAAACAGAAATGACTTGAAACTTTCCAGAAATGAGAAATACTATCATATAATTTAGTATGTAAAAGTTACAACATTAAAGTCTTCAACTTTTTTCAAAAATTAACTCTAAGTAGTGTGACGGTCGTAGCTCTTACTTTTTACCACTTCTGAACAAAACAACTTTGTCAGACTTAATGCAGCAAATGGCATGGTAAAAATAAATCTTTTGGTGTGTGTATTTAACACATATTGATGTTATTATATGCTGAGTTTCATAGTTTTCACTTGAAGTTTTACAAGCTTTTTTGTGTTTTTTTTTTGTTGTGACGATTATAACCATGATGATTGTAACAAAAAATCCATTTCTTAAAAACAACAAATATAACAACACAATCAATGATGTAAGAAAAAAAGTATAAATAATTATCAACAACCATACATAATATGTTTAAAAAATGGAATAAAACATTATCCAAGTTTTTAATTATAGATATGCGATACAATTTTCAACACTACACATTAAGACTGTATATAAGCGTCAAAACATGTTTATACGACCCTTACAACTTTAAAACCATGCTATGGTATGATAAAATGATTTTTTTAAATACCTTTTTTGCGTAAAAGTATTTCAAAATAGTTAAAACATAGTTTTGGAGTTCAATATGTATTTTCATAACTTTTTCGCTTTTTTTTCCTCTTTCTTGCGGAATCGCCTATATATATATATATATATATATATATATATATATATATATATATATATATATATATATATATTTTTTTTTTTTTTTTTTTTTTTTTCCACCCTCACGAGATCTCTAAGAATGTTGTAGTTGTTTTTAAAAACTGGGATAGGGATTGGGTTTTTTGGCTTTTGTAGTGTAGTCCTATTATATTGCAATATTGACTAGTAAGACATAGAGTGCAGGCAGTGAGATCTGTCGCAAGGACATGCCCCTGACGAGAGGCATTAGTGCAGATCTCAGGCTCTCCAAAATGTCATTGGTGATCGCAGTGCATTCCTGAGGAAGGGGATCACCATTTATCCACTATTTAGTTCTAATTGGTTATTATGGCACCACCATTTTTTTACCTCTTACACCCATGAATTTTTGCGCTTTGTGAGCTTTTTATTATGAATCTGTTACATTAACAAAATTAATATATTTTTATGTTACACAGGTGATTATTAGTTCTCAATTTATTATCTAGAGTTTAGACCATATATAGTACCACATTTATTAGACACTTGTATGGTGCGATTATTTTAGTTATGGATACCATTAATAAACCAGCAGATTTTTATTGACTTGTTTACTCATAGATCATTGTTTTATCATTTTCTAAGAGATGACTAGAGTGTTAGTTTTGGTTTGTCTCTTCCTGACTTGCTAACTTTTACTCCTCCTAATAAATAGTCTTTACATTAATTTATGTTTTTTTACCTTATTCATTACCAGTCATTAGGTTATGTTCAATAACCTAATGACTTTTTTTTTTGTACTTTCCATTTCTTTGTGTACTTTCCATTTCTTGTGTATGTTCCATTTCTTTGCATACCTTTCATTTCTTGTGTACCTTCCATTTCTTTGCATACCTTTCATTTCTTGTCTTTCCATTTTTTTATAATTTGTGTTTTTGAAAAGTATCATTATAAAAGACCAATTGATAATTTCATTCAAATGAAAAAACTTAGCGCTTGTTAAAAAAAGGTTTAAACAGAAAAAAAAAAGAAAAGAGGGTTGTCTAAATAAAAGGTAACCTAAAGAATGAAATCCAAAAAATCAAGAAGAGTGGTATCCAAAAAATAACACTATCAACCTAGCTTAATAATGAAGATAAGTTTGACCTTTGCTACAATAAAATGGTGCAAAATTTAATTTTTATGAACAAAAGAAAATATTTATTTGCTATTTTAAATCCCTAGACTATTCCATGTTCACTTAGTTTGTTGCAAAAATTTTTTGAGTCCTTAGTTACCTCCTTAGTTGCCTCCTTAGTTACCTCCTTAGTTATCTCCTTAGTTACCTCCTTAGTTACCTCCTTAGTTACCTCCTTAGTTGTAATTATATACTGTTAAAATCATCTCATAAGGCTTGCACGTCAAGTTGTTCTTATTGATTTAGTCTGCATTTGGACTTTTAATACTTTTCTTATTTCTTTTATTTAATAAAAATTTATTTTTAATACTGTTTACTATTAATTTTAATGTTTTTTTTTTTTAGATATTGATGAGTGCAAGCAAGAAAATATTTGTGGAAAAAATTCAGTTTGTAAAAATTTAAATGGAACATTTTCTTGCTTAAGCAAGATTGATGTTGAATCCATGAGTGGATCAAATCATTTTATCAATGGATCAAATGAATTAAATAATACATCATATAAACTTACAAATGGTTCTAAAACATTAATAAATGGGTCAAGTTTTCATGGTGAGTGTATTATTTTGTATATATTTAAAGGTTATGATAATTATGATATAAATATAAAACAAGTTCACATTTTTTCTTAAAGGATTTAAGTACACAAACAAGCAAAAACAGTTAATAGAAAATAATTTCAGATTATTTAAATAAATTTATATTATTGAAAATGAGTTATTAGGTCAATTCTTAAGAGTTTAACCAAAACTGATATTATTACAACTTAGATACTTGGTTGATGTTATTACAACTTAGATACTTTGTTGATGTTATTACATGTTAAAGCATCATACAATTTTGTTGTGTTTTTGTCAATTAATGTTTTTCATAAAAACAATTCAGTTTGTTTATAAATGTTATAATAACAAATCTGAAGTTATTAGACCTGATAAGTTAAATATGACATTAAATATTATTATTGTTAATATTATTGTTATTATTATTATGATGATGATATAATTAGTAAGTGACCGGGGCCCTGGCCCTGGCTTAAAATAAAGTTTTTTGCAAACTGGCCCAGGCTAAATTATAAGACTTAGCAGGAGTTGAAAACCAAAGCTAAAAAATAGTTTATAATGCTTTTTGTATTATAATTATATACTTACATTTATTATTTATTATATACTGACATATGTTTATATATTTTTAACTTTCTCTAATTTATTTTCAACAAGATTGCAAGCAACCACTATAAAGTTACAAGTTACTTTAAAATAGAGGTTAAAATACTGTTTATTTGTTTAAAGACTTTAAGAGTTGTAGGATTGAAAAGGAAAACATGAAGATGAGAAAGAGTTATAAGGATTCTTTGATGTGCAAAGTAAAAAACTGGATAATTAAAAGTTTATTTGTAATTAAAATAAGTATAGCATGAAGGCACAGATACAATTAAAGGATGCAACTTGTTGAATAAGAAGCCAGGTAAGAATGAGTTTTGGTTTATTGGAATAGAGATGATAGCTTGTTTGAGCATTGACTGTGATAGTATTTGTAGAAAAAAGAAAGAAATGCAACCTTACAACAATGGGAGAATGGCTCAAGCTTGGCAGGTCTAACTACATTTACAATGTGCTTTTAGACTTTGTCTGAGAGTAAGAGGGTTGTTATTTGTCAATATAGGAATGCCAACAATATTGCAATATTTTTTTACAGTAAATAAATGAGTTTTGTTGTCTATCAAAAATTGCAGATTTAAAGTCCAGATTTTAAATTCATAAGCCACTGCAAGCCTTATGTTGTTACAGAAGAGATATCAGATTGAAAACAGACTGCTTGTCCTAAGCAATCAAAAAGTGAAGATTTTTTGTCAAGACAAGAGTATAAAGTTTAGTCGTCAGCAAATAGAGGCACTTGAGGTGTAAAATTTTTATGAAGATTGTTATTGTAGATAAGAAACATTACAGGAGCAAGAAGTACAAGATAGAAGTTGTGGTACCCTTAAAGTTACTTGAAATAAAAAAGAGTGTAGGACTTCAAGAATAACTTTAATACAGCAGTTAGAAAGAAATAATTTAATCATCTCAAAACCTTTATATAAAAAAACTTATATAAAAAAGTGAAGCACTTTTTAAACATTTGGAAATAATTTAAGAGAGTTCTGGAGAACACTTTTTTAAAACTATGATGGAAATCTTGTCTGAAGCACAAACTGTAGAAGTGTTTAATTGAGAATTAACTTTAGCATTGAAAGCCATAATGATTTTGATGTTTAACAATGGGTTAATCTGTTTTACTGGCAGGAAGAGTGTGGCCATAAGCTTCAAGAGTCAAATTAAAATAATATTTTTTTGTAAAAATAATATTATTAATAAAGCAATTGTTCTAATATGGTGAAAAATGTAGAGTAGAATGTAAAATGCAGAATAAGGCTTGAACTAAAATTGAAGAGAAGGAATTGAAGCTTCCAAGATGTGCTTTATGTAGACATATTATGAGTATAAACATTTATGTTTGTTATTTAAACCAAAATAAACTTTAGTATTTATATGATGTAATATTTGCCAAAAGAGAAGTTGATCAGATGAATGTGTGGTGTGACTCTAACACGACAAGAAAAGGAGGCATAATCTTAGACAGATAAGAATAAACTGTTGTATCAAACAACGTTTGTTGGAGAAGATTAAAGTGATTTAGGTATCAGCATGTAAAGATGTAGCAGCTTCAGGAGAAAATGGTAATGGTAGAAGTAAGAAAACTTGAAGAGAGTTTCTTATATATTGTATGAATGAGGTTTAGTTAAGGAAAGAAAATGCTCTAGATTGTTTATTTTAGAGAAACAGTATAAAAACAAGGCTAAAGCCTGATGATGATGATGATGATGATGATGATGATGATGATGATGATGATGATGATGATGATGGTGATCATAATGATGGTGATAATGATGATGATGATGATTATTATGGTAATGATGGTTATGATGATCATGTTGATCATAATGATGTTTATATATGCAAAAGATAACATGAATTTTGAATTAAAAAAAAATATTTTAGGATGCATAACTGTTTATGCTGACCCGGTCACAAACTCAGCCCCGGCCCCAGCTACATTTTATTAAACCCAGCCCATTTACTGATAATGATGATGGTGATGATGATAATAATGATGATGATGATGATGATGATGATGATGATGATGATGATGATGATGATGATGATGATGATGATGATAATGATTAGTATTATTATAATACTAATCATCATCATCATCATCATTATCATCATCATCATCATTATCATCATCACCATCATCATCATCATCAGTAAGTGACCGGGGCTGGGTTTAATAAAATATAGCTATATATATATATATATATATATATATATATATGCAATATATATATATATATATATATTGCATATATATATATATATATATATTGCATATATATATATATATATATATATATATATATATATATATATATATATATATATATGTATATATATATATATATACACACACATATATAAATACAATTTTTTAGCATTACTTTAATTAAAATTTTAACTAGCATTACTTTAACTTTTATAAACAACTAATTAAAAACATGAATCTAAAAATAAAAAAATAATAAACTATAATAATAATAAAAATATAAAAGTAATGAAAAAATAATAAACTATAATGAATATATAATATATATTCATTATAGTTTATTATTTTTTTAAGGGTCCCACTTTTTAGGGGAGAGGGGGCTGCTGAGCTGAATTAGAGTTGAATTAACAAAAGTTTTAAAAGCAAAGAAATCAGGATCAACTCTCCATGCAGTAAAAGAGAGCAAAAGCCATTTGACTTGCAGCTCATTATGTTCAAGAATATCAAAAATTAGCCAAGACTCAGAACCAACATAATCTGCAAGAGTAGGCGGTTCTTCGAACAAGACAAACTCTTCCTTACTTCTTATAAACCCAGTATTATTTTTCCTTTTCAAAATCATAGGCCTTGGGTCTAGGGTGTTGCAACAGCTTTTTTGCTATCTCTTCTTTTGTGCTATTTGGTACAGACTTGTCTGTATTCGTGAGGGCAAAGATAACTGTTGTAGGATTTAAGTACCAGTTATGTTTTCCCCAACTGTGGAAAACTACTGCTGCTGCTGATTCCTCCAGGTGGGCTATCTGCCATATGAAGTGTTAATCCTAAAAAGGTTTAAAAAGTTAAAATAATCTAAATTTTTATTAAAATATAGTAGCATATTAAAAGTAATCTATTTAATTCTAAAATAACCTGGTAATCTATTTAATTCTAAAGTAATCTATTTAATTCTAAAATAATCTCTGAAGTGTCTGATTTTTCAGCAGTCAAAAACTTTGGAGCTAAAGTTTGCCATTCTCTTGTTGATCTTTTCTTTGTTCATGTTCAGAAGCTCCTTAGTCTGATTAAGAAAAAGCATGATCTTAAGGTAGTATATGCTTTTAGCCATAAACCATGCACGATGAACTGCACTAGGCTTGTGAATGGATAGGTTTAATTTCTGGATCCAAGAACATGAGGGCCAACTCAGCTAGTTCATGATAATCAGCTCTTTTCTTTAGACTCTATAAAGTTATATTTATTTATTATTTACATAACGCATATTTAAATTTTTTCAGTTTATCTTACAATCACTTTAACGAATAACAACCTGACAATTTTTAAAAACTCCAGTTTCAACAATCTTCCTAAGCTGATTCTTTCACAAAATGCCTGCTTTTCCAACCAAGATTCATGGTAATATTGCCACTTAAAGTGGACAGTAACGCAGTTTTCAATATTCAAATCATGCCACTTTTCCTTTAGACCCTTGAATAGAACATTTTCAGGACCACTTGTTATATTAAGAATTAAGAGAATAAGAATTTAAAAAAAATTATTATATACATCAACTTTATTTATATATTGTCACCATATTTAGTAACCTTGATCAACTTTCTATCAAAATGCAGTTGAACAATTTTATTTTAAATCTCATTTTGAATAAGAATCTTGAGATCGTCTGCATCCTTATTAATTATGTTGTTTTTTGTTCTGAATGCTCTTGTGTACACAAGTTGCAGCATACTAGGATCACCTCCCGGTTGTGTGATCAGCTTAATCAATGTTGCAGTTTGTGCATAAGTTCTTTTACAAAGTTCTTTTCTCCTCTTTTCAATTTTTAGTCTTTGATTATCAATGTGTCCCAGAGTCATTTTTATTTCCCCTAGCTGATCTTTAAGAAAAAGTAAATCCTCCAATTCGTCAAATGGAATCCTGTTCTTGTCTGTTTTGATAGCTTTGATTAGACTTTTTTTTGAATCACTTAACCAGAACAACCCGAGAAATATATATTCCTTTGAAATCTCTGAACTATAAATTATTAAACTAATAAAAGTTTATTTAAATATTATTTAACCTCTTACAGTCCTGACAAACTCAGCACGAGATTGAGTATATGCTTTATAAATTTTATGTTGACTCTTTTTAAGGTTCAAATGTCTATTAATATATTTAAATAAATTTCTTTGCAGAGTAACTGGTTCAATTATTTGGAAACCGGATCTCAGCCATGGAAACACCATAATTCCCCAAGAATACATTCCTTGCTACATGCAGTAACTGCAGTGGTATATACTGTACACTATAACAAATATTTTTTTTTAAATTACTAAAGAATTCAGTTAGTATTTTTTTTTCAAAAAAGAAAAACTCAAACAATTAAAAGCATAGTTTATTAATTACAAACAGTAAAATTTTATAAAATAATGTAAAGTCTTGTCAAATGTAAAATGTATAAAGTAACCTGAAACTGTTACTTAAAGGGCAAGCAACAAGTCGCTTTTTTTCGGAATTGGAACCAATCTTTTTCTTCAAGTAGAGGAAATGCTTAATAACTTCAGCCCGGGTTAGAAGTTGAACTGAGGGCATCTTCGCTGGTTTACCGACTAAGAAGTATTCCTTTCCTACTTTCTCTTTACTTCATATTTTGTTTTAGAACTTCAGTATTTTCTAAAAGGATTCCCTCTGTATTCAGGGTTTATATTTTTAGTTATAAAATTATACTAAACTAAGAAACTGAATATTTGAGTTAACTCATGAAAGTTTTAATAAAAAAAGATAAACTGTTCATGACTTACAAGCTGCATTTATGAAAGTTAAGAAAAAAGCATTAAGAAAAAAAGATTGAAAACAATTGAATAAAAATGCATAAAAAACTTATAAATTGGTACCTATAAGTACAAATGTACTTATTGGTACCGATTTATAAGAATATTATTCACGCTTCTTAAACGACACAGTATTTAGATTATTTTTGTAATATTTGCGAATCTTGTACTTGTACTCAAAAAAAGCCTGTGAGCAAAAGTATTATTTATATAGCATCATAAAATGGTTAATTGCATTTAAATTAAAGTTAGGGCTCTGACCCCTCAACAGGTTTTTAGAGACAAGATATGCAAGTATATTTTTTAAATTTAAAGTACATATTGTTAAGGACCTTGCATAGCATTTTTTAGGACTCAACAATTCACGCTAAAATCTGCACTTTTTAGCGCTTGATTGATTTTCCTATACTTTTTTGCTTTAATTTGAAAAATCATTTGGCGCAAGGTGATCCAATAGAGATAAGAACTCATTTTTCATCCACATGTCATGTAGACATGGTTAACTATAAAATTTTTAGCTTCAAATACAACCCTAAAATTGATACCAAAGTAACCCCCAATCGTAAAAGAAAAAAAAATATAATCTGGTTTAACCCACCATACAATAAAAACGTTCTCACAAATATAGGCAAAACCTTCTTACAATTAATCGACAAACACTTTCCAAAACCAAATCCGCTTCATAAACTATATAACCGTAACACAACAAAAGTCAGCTACAGCTGTACAAACAACATATCAAAAATTATAAAGAACCACAACAATAAAATTATTTCGATGAACCCAACGGCCACTTTAGCTTGCAATTGTAAACTAAGCAAAATCTGCCCTATGAATAAAAATTGCAGAAAAACAAATGTAATTTATAAGTGCATTGCATCATTCTCAAACACATCCGACAAAACATACATTGGTTCAACAGATGGCATGTGGAAAACTAGATGGGCGAATCACAAGCAATCCTTCAAAAATAAAAAACTCACAAATGCAACCACGCTTTCTAAATATATATGGGATACACAAAATAAAACAAAAACAACACCCAATTTAAAATGGTCAATCATAAAATATGCCCCCACGTACAATAACATAACCAAAAAATGCTTGTTATGCTTATACGAAAAACTAATTATTTTATTGTATAAAAATCCTCAAGAATTATTAAACAAAAAAAGCGAGCTAATATCTAAACGTCGCCATGAGAACAAGTTTTTGCTGGACAACCACAAATCAAAAGATTAGATTTTTTAACTCATTTTCTTTTGTACAGATTTATTATTTTTACGAGAAAAAAAAACATATTTATATATATATTTATATTTATATATATATTTATATTTATATATATATTTATATTTATATATATATATATATATATATATATATATATATATATATATATATATATATATATATATATATATAAAGTGTATCAACATGTATATATATATATATATATATATATATATATATATATATATATATATATATATATATATATATATATATATATATATATATATATATATATATATATATATATAATTATATATTTATATATTTATATATATAGACATTTATGTATATAAATAAACTTGTATTTATATATATATTTAAATTTTTATATATATTTATTTGTGTATGTATTACATATTACAAGCATACAGGGGCTATTTTGGAAAAAAAGTTGGGTGGCAGTCCCCTCCCTCCGTCCGGGGAAATTGTTGAAAGCGAAAATGTTGCCATATATAGGCGTTGTTTGTGGAAAAAAAACAATATTTGCTGTACAAAAACATAAAATTTTAAAATCAGTGCCCAAATCAATGCCTAAATACGGTCGATGCTGTCGAAAACAGTCTAGAATAGCCTGTTTTTAAAAGCATCGACCGTATATATAGTCTTGCATGGTAGTCAGAAAGTTTTTTCTATAAACTGTAGTTTTAAAGAGCAGGTTAATATACCAGACCAGAAAAAGTTTAAAAACTTAATTTTTTTTTTTTCTTAAATGATCAACTGTCTGACCAAACCAAATCCTCAGTCTATGTAGCAGCACTCCCTTGCAAGTCAGGCTATTTGTCAGTTGATGTAGCAGCACTGCCTTGCGAGTCAGGCTATTTGTCAGTCAATGTAGCTGCACTCCGTTGCCAGTCAGGCTATAAGATAGTCGATGTAGCAACACTCCCTTGTAGCAGTAGGCTATAAGATAGTTAATGTAGCAATGCTCCACGCATTTTTTAAAAATATATTTTAATAAAACAACAACAAAAAACTTTCTAGTTATTATTATTGCGGTTTTTTTAAAAAACAATAAAATTTAATGTATTTCCGCATTAATTTAATTGCTTTGACATTTCGGCGACAATAAAATACAGCTTACAAAATTGTAGTCGAAAAAGACTTTTTTTACCCTTAAAGTCTCTTTCGACTACGATATAAGGATATATATATATATATATATATATATATACTTATATAAATATATATATATATGTATATATAATTATATATATATATATTTGTATATATAATTATATATATATATATATGTATATATAATTATATATATATATATATATATATATATATATATATATATATATATATATATATATATATATATATATATATATATATATATATAATTATATATACATATATATATATATATAATTATATATACATATATATATATATATATTTATATAAGTATATATATATATATATATATATATATATATATATATATATATATATATATATATATATATATATATATATATATATATATATATATATATATATATATATATATATATATATATATATATATATATATACACACAGTTTGAATGGGTTTTTATTATTTCATTTTTTTAGATTTATGTCTACATTATGTCTACTTTAGTAGACAAAACTTAGACTTTAGTTAATTTTGTTTGACCAATTATGTGTGCATTTTAATTGTTTTTTGTTTTTTAAAAGCCGTTTTTAAAAAACTTTATACAAATACATATCTTAATTACACAAAACCTTTTACAATTTTTATATTAACAATTATAAAAATAATTACCATAATGTTATCAACTATATATTTTAATTTTGATTTAAATAAATAAAGTTCAAACACAATGACTTTTTTTTTGGACTGTATAAAAAATAAAGCTGTAATTTTAGTTATTATTAATAATAGTTTTGGACATTACACACATGTTATATCAGTTACCAAGACAACATGTGTATTAAATTAAAGTTCTTTTGTTTGGATACATAACAGAACATGTTTATTGTAGTTTTATTGTAGTAATTATCACTAGTATCATATAGTAATTACTGATAGCTGTGTTTATTGTTTTTTATTTTAGCTGATAATTGTCCTTCTTATTGTCAAACAAAATATTTAGTGTCATGGATTGAACAGAAACCATACATAAGTTTTGATTTATCTTCATTCCAAGTAAATGGCTTAATTAAAGATATACTTGATTTAATAATTAAGGATGTTTGCATGAAGTGCTCAAATGTTTTTTTTGAAAGGCCTTTAATCAATTCAAAAGATTTATTAATGAAAACTCAGTCAAATACTACAGACTTTATTTTTTCAAAATTTCAAAGATTTTATGAAGATCAAAGATTTCTACCATATCCATTCATTCCTATCAGTAAGTTTTTAATGAAACATTGTGATGTTTAACTGAAGGAAACAAATTTTAATTTGATTTTCTATTATTTTAGTTGAAAGAACAAAAGTAGCATTTTTTATGAAAGACGACTATTTAACAAGAAGATTTTACAAAATTTTTTTGATTCCGTTTTCTTTATTTTTGTTGATGGTTTTGATTGGTATAACTATTTGGTTTGTTGTAAGTTATTGAGATTTTTTTTTAAATAAATTTATTTTAATAAATTAAATTTTAGAGATGATCTATTCAAAGATTACTTTAGAATTTGTTCTGCTATTTTTTCTACTAGCTCTTTATACATTTTTTTCTCTACATAATCATCTACTTAATATTTGTTTTCATCTACTACTTTAATTTATTCTTACTCTTTATCAATATCTTCTTCATTTTTTCTGTTCCTTTATTGTCTACTGCAAAAGTTACATTGTCTACTTTATCCTCTCTTTTATCTTTGACTCCATCATCTTCTTTTATTTATTCTCTTTTAAATACTTCTTCCTCCTCCTTCTCGTCTTTTTCTTTTTTCTCTTTTAACCATCCCTTTATTTTCTTATTGTTTATTCTTCAATTTATTCTTCTTTTCATCTTCTTCATTTTCACTTTCATCCTCCTTTTTGTTTTCTTCTTTTTATCTTCAGCCTTAACTTTTAATTAAATTTAATTCTCTAAACATGTTGCAAAATCAAATCGATACTTCATATAGTATACTTAATATGCAATTATGCAGGTAATTGTGCACAAATAAGTTAAATACTTTTAGCTAGCTTTTATAGGTAATGTTGCTTTTAAACTAAAAATTGATATCATAACAAAAATGGTGTCATGACAATAATGATGTTATTGCTACATAATCTTATTAAACTTTTAAATTTAACAAAAAAACCTAAAAACTTAACAAAGGGAAGTTTATATATATATATTACTGATAAATTGTTCTATTGTCTTTGAAGTTATTGTGCTGGAACATACAAAAAAGTTTAGACTACAAAACTTGAACAACTATAAGCAATAGAGAATAAAAACATAGTTAAATTTTTTAAATATTTCTTCCAATATTAAATGGACATTCCTTGAGGGGAAAAACTTTTTTGTTTAATTTTTTCAGATAAAGTTAAATAATGTATCAACAACCTCTGATCCAACAAATCAGTTTTTCAGCCTTATTTAATTAACATTAAATAAATAATAATAACTGTAAATAAATAATGAATCGTAATAGTAGTTATAAACTAATAAAATAAAATAATGAAAAACTCAAACAAGTTTCAAGCAAGTTTGTACACATGTTTTGTTTGATACACCCATTTTTAGTTGTTATTGATATTTTGAATAATAAACAACATTATCTAACTAACTTTAACTGATGTTAATAAATTGATGAAACTTTGAATAATAAATATTTATTTTTATGAGGTAGTGAAGTTTTTCTTTGAAATTTTGGTCTGACAGTCCATATTATTAGTCATTTTAGGAGCTTACAACATTTTGGAATAAAACAAGTATTAATCATCCATGTTGCATTTATTTACTTTTAATGATATGTTGATGACATTTTTTGTGTCTTTTACTAACTCTGCTAAGTCAGAAGCTTTTTTTTCTAACTCTGATAAATCAGAACCTTTTTTTTCTAACTCTGTCAAATCAGAACCTTTTTTTTCTAGCTCTGATAAGGTAGAAGCTTTTTTGACACTTTAGTTTTTAAAACAAGGTTACTTAATAAACATGTGAATAAAAACAAGGATACTTACACATGTGAATAAAAACAAGGTAACTTAATACACATGCGAATAAAAAAAATTAACTTCAACTTAATTTCTTTTATATCTGCATTTTACTTATCACTCACAAATATAATTTCTATATATATATAATGCAAGAATGCAATAATGAATGTACTTGTAAAGCTGCAACATCAACATATATTGTAATAAGAGCAAATATCTTTATAAAAAATAAAGATTTTTGGTAAAAACTATTGAGCATAAGTGAACATTACAAACCATCCCAAGCTTGTATAATAATATTCTAAGAATGAGAGTTTGGCATCAAATTTAAGATTAACCAAGATAATGAAAACTTGTTAATGGCCATTAGAAACTTTTTTTTATTATTAAATTAGAAATTTTTAATAAAATTCCTTTGACATGAAATGGTTACTTTTGAATTTATATTTTACTGTTACAAAAATCCCCAACAATAAAGGTTTTGGAATCACCTTTTTTTCATTAAAATATTTAATAAGAATGTCCACAGACTAAAACTAGTTGATTTTTAAGATTTACTCAGGCCTCGGAAAATTGTATAATCGGGTTTATGAAGTGCTTCAAATACATCAGCTATAATAAATACCTGGCCTAACAGATTAAATAGAATGCAAAAATAATAATAATGATAAACTCGAAGCTTCTGAAAGAAAAGTTGGATCTGGTTGTAGATATTCCCTGATCAAATGAAGGGCTGCCAAAAGCATCTTTAAAGCAAGTATTTAATTTTTTTAAATTAAACAAGCTTACTTTTAAAAATTATTTATTGTAGACTATATCCCGGAGGCACTGGGATTAAAGAAAAAAGCTGTTGAAGAGAAGTTTTAATATTTTTCAAATGATGAGAATAATACTTATTTATTTCAAGTTTATTGCTGGAACTCTGCCTAGCTGTTTGTCAAACATTACAGGTGATGATACAAGCTTTAGTTTGTGCATAAAGACCTGATCTTTAGTCTAAAATTGACAATTGATGCATGCCAAGTCTAACTCTTTAATTTCTGTTAAAGAAAAATTACTTTATAATTACAAATTATTAATTTTTTAAAGTTTTAAATAATAAGTTTGTTTAACATTATTATAAAATAAATTTTAAATAATTTAAAGTTAAAAAAAAAAAAAATTACAAATAAAAACCACAGGAAAAGTTAGCTTTCCTAACCATAACTTTTTTTACAATCGTTTTTAGTTTTAATTGTTGTTGGCAAAGCATCAAATGTCATTCTGTCTTGGGTTGTATAAAATTGCTTGTTTGGGAGTGTTGAAAGTCAAATTTGTCATAAACTTTGTTAACTATCATAATGCACCTTTGGTTTCTTTGAAGCTTATCTTATAGTAGTTTTTAATCACAATTTCAGCTTTTGCTGAATTGATGTTGGGATCTTCCAAGGAATTTCTGCGTCCTATATCCTGAACAGAGTACTATTGATCACTTTTTCATCAAATTTTAAACTTGATAGACCTTTTTCTTGTTCACCTAATTTTTTTCTAATCTGTCATTATCATTCTAGACAATTTTAATAAGCAATAGCTGGCTACTAGTGCCCTAATTAAAGTGTTCAAAATTCATTTTTGACCTTTAAAATGATTTTTTAGAAAAAGTCACAACATAATTAGTATTCAATAATTAACTTAAATTAAAAAACCACATTAAGTGTAATCTTGAAACTGATACTATGATTATCCATAATGGTTATCATAGTGCACATGGTCATGTGTAATACAAAAGAGAGTTGCCAACAATAATAATACACATTGTGTATTATCATCATTGGGAACTCTCTTGTGTATTAAACTTAAAGTCTAACTTTTTTTTTCTAAACATTTATGACACTTTTACCTATATGTTTAAGCATGTTTATCACACTCTACACTAGATATCTCTTTCATGGTACCCCACTTTACTATATATTTTTTTATTTTTATTTTTAAAAGTTGTTTTTGAAATATTTTTGTAATACAGGATATTTTATCTAAGCAACTTAAAGACAGTTCAAGCAAATACAGACCAAGTTTTTCAAACGAGTTTTTCAAAGGATCATACCAAGGTTTTTGTTGGACTATTGCTATACTTACTAATGTTTGGTCAGTTATAACTTTATCTCTACACATTTTTTAAATCAAATTATTCAATTAATTTTTTATTATTGCATCTTTAGATGGGAAGTAGCTTTATCAGGGTTTACATCCTGAATTTATTGACAACAAATAATTTAAAATCTATAGAAAAAAAAACCAGTGTTAATAAACAAGTGGAATGTGTGAAAATTTTTTCAATTTAATATTTTAATATCATTAGCTTTTTTATCTTTTACTTTTTTGCTTATATGATATTTGTTTTGTTTTTAATTGCTTTTTTATTATGCTCTCTATTATTTCTTATATTCTATTTTAATTTATAAGAAATTTGTTCTTATATTAATATATTTTAATATTTTTATTTCTTTATTATGTTTTTCACACGCCTTATTATATCTTAATTAAGAATCATTATATTATAGTCAAAACAAAACAACTGAGACCTGAAATCGGCTTGGGAATTTTACATTTGTCTGGCCCACATCAAAGAAAAAGAAAGTATAGAAACGAGTTAAAAGTTGATAAAACCTGAAAAAATTCTAATTAGATAAGTTTTGAAGAAAAAAATTTGACCAACCTGATTTTCGACCAACCTGATTTAAGCCGATGTTATGAAATAAATTAACCCCCCAAAAAAATTAACTCCCGTAGCGTAAAACATTACCCGGGGAGTTAATCTATTTTGAAATAGATTAACTGCCCCTTGAAATAAATTACAAGGGAGTTAAAATATTATAGGGAGTTTTTATTTTTTTTTATTTTTTTATTTGCATTCACTCCCAACAAGGCTGCAAGCAACCACTATTAAGTTGGGAGTTACTAGGAAAAAAAAAGAACAGAGTTATAGAGCAAGGAAACGGTTGACAGAAGACTTGAAAAGTTGAAGGTTGTATGAGTCAGGAAAACATGAAGATGGGAGAGAGTTCCAAAGGATTGAAGTGCGGGGAAAAAAACTAGATGAATAAAAGTTTTTAGAGCATGCAGGGACAGATACAGTAAACAAATGAGACTTAGCTGAATGACGAGTAAAACGAGAATGAATTTTAGTTGATGGAACTAGAGATGATAACTCCTTTGAGCAGTGACCATGATAGTATCTGTAGAAAAGAGAAAGAGATGCAACTTTACGACGATGGGAAAGAGGTTCAAGCTTAGCAGATAGTCCAGGTCCAACAACATTTACAATGCGTTTTTGGACCTTGTCAAGAAGAGAAAGTGAATCATTAGAAGAACCAGCCCAAATATGACAACAGTATTCCATACAGGGACGAATAAGAGATTTGTAGAGGTAGAGAATGGAATCAGAAGTAAGGAAATGGCGAGCACGATAAAGAGAAGCAACCTTAGCAGAAGCTAATTTAGCAATCGATTGTATATATGGTTTTCATAAAAGGTCAGTAGTAAGCCATAATCCAAGAAGACGTAAAGAGGAGGACTCAGTAAGAGGATTGCCATTCATTAATATAGGAATGTTGACCATATTACGGTAGTTGTTTGCAGTAAGCAATTGGGTTTTTTTAGAGTTGAAATTCACAAGCCACTGTGAACCCCAATCTATAACTGAAATGAGATCAAATTCAAGATCAGCTGCTTGTTTTGGGCGATCGAAAAGAGAAGACTTTTTGTCAAGACAGGAGTATAAAGTTGAGTCATCAGCAAAAAGAGCTACTTTAGATAAAAGGTTGTCAGGAAGATCGTTTATGTAGATAAGAAACAAAACAAGGCCCAGGATGGAACCTTGGGGAACCCCAGAAGTTACTGGAAATAAAGAAGAGTGTTGGCCTTCAAGGATGACTTTAATAAACCGGTTAGAAAGAAATGATTTGATAATCTCAAAAACTTTCCCAGAAACACCATATGAAGCAAGCTTATGGAGAAGACCAGCATGCCAAACTTTGTTGAAAGCTTTAGATATGTCGAGAGCAATAGCCCTAGCCTCACCGCCTCCATCTAATGCACGATAAAATCTTTCAGTTACAGCAGTTAGCAAGTCGGCCGTAGAGCGAGAGGATCGAAAACCGTATTGATTGTCTGACAGCAGTTTATTTGACTCAAGATGAGATGTGAGGAATTTGTTGATCAAAGACTCAAAGACCTTGCTAATAACAGAAAGAAGACTGATCGGACGATAATTGGAGGGTCAGAATTTTCTCCAGAGTTTTTGAATATTGGAACCACAGATGCCATTTTCCAACAAGCAGGAAAAACAAGACTCAGTCAAACACTTGTTAAATAGTTTAGAGAGAATTGAAGAAAGTTCTGGAGAGCAATTCTGCAAGACTGTGACAGGAATGTTGTCTGGACCACAAGCTGTAGACAAGTTTAATTGAGATATGACTTTAGCAACAGAAGCTGGAAAGATTTGAATGTCTAACAATGGGTCAACCTGTTTGACTGGAATGGAAGGAAGAGAATGTCCATAAGATTCAAGAGTGGAATTAGAAGAAAAGTTCTTTGCAAATAGTTCATTTGCAAAAAGATCAGTCCCATGAATGAGAGATGGAATGTTAGATCTACCCTTGTTAATAATGCTGTTGAAGATTTTCCAAAAGTCTTTAGAGCCTAACTTCTGCGATATGATGCGAGATTTAGTGAATTGAGAATAATGGAGTTCAGCATCAGAAAGCACCTTTTTACATCGATTTCTTGCAATAATAAATAGCCGTTTGTTCTCAAGAGAGTTGTTCTTTTGAAAAAGATGAAAAAAATGATTACGATTGGATATAGCAGCCGCACAAGAAGGAGAAAACCATGGAGTAGAATGATGCTTGACTTGAAACTGACGCGAAGAAATAAAAGCTTCCATTCCAGCCTGAATCCAGGAGGTTATGTAGAAGGCGCATTTGTCAGCTGAGAGAGAAAAAACATCAGACCAAGGATCATCACGAAGAAAATCACGAAAGGAATCCCAGTCAGCTTTAGGGTAGTAGTAGGTGGTGCGATGATAAGGTGAGCCCAAAAAAGAAGTACGAGAAGAAAGATTTATAGAGATCATTGCATGGTCAGAACCACCTAAGGGAGAAAAGGGAGAAACTGAACATAAGCTAGGGTCAGAGACAAGACATAAGTCAAGGAGTGAAGGTAAATGATTAGGGTTGTCAGGAAAGCGAGTCACAAAGTTAACTATCTGAGTAAGAGATTGAGAAACGCAGAAGTTAAAGGCTTTAGTGCCAGCAGGATCAGTGGTGTTAGAGCCAAGCCATTCAGTGTGATGGGCATTAAAATCACCAACAACAACAATATTGGCAGAGGGGTAAAGAGAGGGGGCATGGTCAATTTGATCAGAGATAACATCTAAAAGAGTGCAATCATGGGAAGAAGGAGAACGATAAAGAACAAAGAGAAAGGTGATAGAGTGAAGAGGTGCTAGGCGAAAGCACATAAAAGAATGGTCAAAGGATTCGAACCTGATTTCACGACAAATAGGGGAATTAATGCGTATGTATACCCCTAAACCTAGCATGTGACTATTGGAGTCTTTACGAATCAAAGGATAGTACCCATCAACACTGACATCTGAAGAAGGAATTGCAGAACTTAAATTTGTTTCACTGAGTGCAAGCAAGTCTGGTGAATTTTGCAGGAGGTAAGACTCAACTGATGGAAAGTTGCTTCGTAGACTGCGAATATTTGTAAAAAATATATTAAAATATTTAGGTGGTGGAGATGGTTTTTTAGGTTTTAAATTTTTGGTTACTTTGGTCATGATTTGGGTTTAATGAGAACTAGACTCATTCATAGATAGAGCACAGCCTCCTAATCAATGAGCTATGCAGTTGTCTCAGTCCTGTTAATTAACGCTAAGCCGTGACATAGGGCTCCTTATGTGGCCTTGACAATGCACACCAAAAGCATTAACAGGGACACCATCCATGCGCAACATGGCACTGTTAATACTCTGATATTTTGCAGCTGTTGATGGAATCAGCCTCTCTGAGAGCTACCACAGAGTTCGGGAAACCTTACTACCAGCTGGCCTCAGAACCATTAAACTGAGTTTTAGAGCTGTACCCTCATATGGAGATAACAAGAAGAGTTGCATAGCCATTATCAAGGAGGCATAAGCAAAATTCTATGAGTAGAGTCAAGGAGATCCAGCATTCATCATCCTAGGCAGGAAACAATGTAACACAGGTTACATCTACGCCAGCCAGTCAACCAAAAGGCCCCAAGGCAGGGGATGTTTAGCTAGATGCAGTTAACATCTGCCCAAGATGAGTGTTTTTATCGAGACACCATCTCTAGCCTTTACTCAACCAAGAGGGGAATTTTTAGTCGGAGTTTATTTCTCCTAGCCTGTGCATAAGACGTGATACCAGTAGCAAGATTGATCTCGATTATCCTGACCTGACCTGGAGTAGTTAAAAGGAGTTACTTCCCGCAACAGTACTTTGAGAAAACCAGGCATGACATTTTGGAAGTGCATTAGGAAAAACACTGCATCTAACAAAATACAGGAGTCTAAGGTGAGTGTACGTTTTGTAGTTGGAGTAAGTAGTTAGTTACTGAGCTCACGCTGCATTAGAGTATAAACAGAACACAAACAAACATAAATCAACTTACGGGTGAGTCAACACCGCGCCAGAGGTTCAGACAGAACACAAACATTCATAAAAAACATAAAGTAACTTACGGGTGAGCGAACACCGCGCCAGAGGTTCAGACAGAACACAAACATACATAAAAAAACATAAAAAACATAAACATAAACATAAAGTAACTTACGGGTGAGCGAACACCGCGCCAGAGGTTCAGACAGAACACAGACATACATAAAGAACATAAAGTAACTTACGGGTGAGCGAACACCGCACCAGAGGTTCTCACAGAACACAAACATACATATAACGTAGATTACAGGTGAGCTAATACAGTAACTAAGGCACCTCAAACTATATGTACAAAAAAAAAAAAAAAAAAAAAAAAAATTACTATAGGCATGACTGATATAAGATAGTACTGATGACAGGAAGAACACTCCTTCCAGCCTTTGCTTAGATAGCAAATCCTGCAAGGCAGCAGAACATGGAACAGGTTGCACTGGGTTACATGTTACCAGTAGCAGGATGATCATGAAGACCATACTCCTGACCTGACACTTGATTTGTTTTGCCCTGTCGGCAAAAATCAACTCCCCATAATATTTTAACTCCCTTGGAATAACAACTTAAACAAATTACGAAAAAAAAAAAATATTTCAAACTTGATGTTTTCCAATTGTTTTTGTTTTTAAATCTGTTAATTAGCTATTCATATGGATATAATATGTATATATATATATATCACTTCTACACTTGTTCACTTGATCTTATACATTAAAGAAACAGCATTATCAGCGTTATGATATTTCTATAGGGTGTTCAGAAATTTATTTTTTAAAAATACGAGTTCCCTGGTAATTTTCCCATTTGGCTTAACAAGATATAACCCTTATTCAAATTTCAGGTCAATACCTGCTGATTTGACATTGCCACCTTTTAAAGTTATCATAAGTTATTAAAGTTTAATCTTATTCATGAATTTGGGATAATAATGCAGAACATTAATTAATACTTTTAATTGATTTCAACTAAATCTAAACAAAAAAAATTGCTACTAGAACACAATGATATAATTAATTGATTTAGAACTTTATGCAAAATAAAAAATAAATGTTTGAGATTCAAGTAATTACTAGTTTATGAAACAAAACAAAATTATAGACTTTAATTTCTTTATTATTTGTATATAACTAATCAATTGGAAACAATGTTACAGATATTAAATTAAAATGTTTCTATATTAGATTCAAATTCACTAAAACATATTTAGACTTGGAAAAGCGAGATAAAATTTACAAAAGAAAAATTATAATAAAATAAAAACTGTATAAATTGTCAAAATATCTATTTCCATTATAAAAGAAAATGTTGGTAACTGATGTTCCAACAAGTCTAACAGAGTTATATTCATGCATTTGCATACATATTTATTAAAAAGAGTTCTACTTTTTATCAACATTGATATATATATATATATATATATATATATATATATATATATATATATATATATATATATATATATATATATATATATATATATATATATATATATATATATAATATAAGTATTACAAGCTTGTAATACTTATATTATATATATATATATATATATATATATATATATATATATATATATATATATATATATATATATATATATATATATATATATATATATAATATAAGTATTACAAGCTTGTAATACTTATATTATATATATATATATATATATATATATATATATATATATATATATATATATATATATATATATATATATATATATATATATATATATATATAATATAAGTATTACAAGCTTTTTTGTGTTTTTTTGTCGTGACAGTCATAACCATGACGGTCATAACGAAAAATCCAATGCTTAAAAACAACAAATATAACAATACAATCAATGATGTAAGAAAAAAAATATAAATAATTATTAACAACCATATATAATATGTTAAAAAATGTAATAAAACATTATCAAAGTTTTCAATTATGGATATACGGTACGAATTTTAACACTACACAACAGGGCTGTAAATAAGTGTCAAAACATGTTTATACAACTCTAACAACTTTAAAACCATGCTATGGTATGATAAAATGATTTTTTAAATAACTTTTTTGCTTAAAGGTATTTTTAAATAGTTAAAAAAAAAAGTTTTGGAGTTTAGTATGTGTTTTCATAACTTTTTTTTTTTATTGAAAAGCGGAATTGCCCACATATATATATATATATATATATATATATATATATATATATATATATATATATATATATATATATATATATATATATATATATATATATATATATATATATATATATATATATATATATATATATATATATATATATATATATATATATATATATATATGTATATATATATATATATATATATATGTATATATATATATATATATATATATATATATATATATATATATATATATATATATGTATATATATATATATATATATATATATATATGTATATATATATATATATATATATATTTATATATATATATATATATATATTATATATATATATATATATATATATAAATATTTATATATATATATATATATATATATATATATATATATATATATATATATATATATATATATATATATATATATATATATATATTATAAAATTATTTTATTCAACACTAACTGAAGATATATATTTATAAAATATATTAAACTACTTCCGCAATATTGTACAACTTACTATAAGCTAAATTATTTTAAAAAACAATTATGAAGGGGTTAATTTATTACAATGGGGGTTAGAAATATTTAAGCCTCGGTTAATCCATTTTGCCTTATTTTAAAATAACTTAACTCCTGGGATTAATTTATTTTGGGTCACCGGCCCACCGGCCCAAATTCATTCCGGCCTACAGGAAGTTCTCTTGGTGCTCCCTGGGGCCAGTCTGCCAATGAGTCAAAACATGTATTAAAATTAGTAATATTCATTTTTATTTATTTTTAAAGTGTTAATGTTAACAAATCGCCAGGAAATCCAATTTCAAAAATATTTGGAATAATGTGGATGTTAATGAGCTTTATAATGGTATCTATGATTACTGCTTGTATCGCTGTTGTGATGATGCCACCATTAAATAGTAATACTGAAAATCTGCATGGTTTAAAAATTGGGGCAATTATTAACAGTACAGAATTTCAACTGGGGTTTGAAAGAAACGCTAAAGTTATTGGTTTGTATATTTGTTTTTTAAACAACAATTTAAATCAATTAAAATAAATGGACATTTAGTTATTTAATTAATTTTCCATTTAATTATATGGTTGTTGTAAGGTAAGAGCAAGAGGGAGGGGGGGGCATAAAAATATAAATTTTACTTAAGATCAAATTTTAAATTAACAATTTTTTTTTTAAATTAAAAATATCAATGCAAAAAATAGTTCTATATATGTCCACAATGTGGTGTCAAGTAATTTATGTTTTAATATATTCTATATTATTTTGTTTACTTATCTGAATTTATACAACAATTTAAACTTTAGAATAAGCGGCTTTTAATATTTAGAGCAGGGTTTTGCAAGTTTTAAACACAAATAATTGTGAAAATAAAAAGCCTTTAATTGCTTTATTCACAACAATCAATTGCTTTATTCACAACATCTTGACTATTGTAGTCTGTTTAATCGTTTTGCTTCTTTAGTGCTTGCAACCATTAGTTTTTGCATAAAGTATATAATATATAATAATTTATAAATACTAATTTATAGCTTACATACTTATAACTAAATGTAGATAATTAATTGATAATAGTTAAAAAAGCATTAGGCAACCAAAAACATAAATGTAAAAGTTAAAAACTTACTATAGTTAGGATGTAGTTATTTATCAACTAATATTTACCTTGAGATGTACTTAGGTCTTGTAAGTTAGTTCAAAACAGTTCCTTATTATCCCTTTAGTTTTGCGAGTAATCAAGAACAACAAACAGCATCAAAAAAGTATATACAAATGCTATATATGTAAGATAACCAGAATTATATTAATTGAAGTAGAAACCCACAATAAAAAAATATACATGAAAATTCTACTTGAAAAATTTTCATGGCAATTTAAAAATTTTAAAATTGTTTTGAAATTTTAGGATATCATTCTGTTGCTGATATTATTGAAGCATTAACTATTGGTAAAATTGATGGAGCATTACTTGACACATTAATTGCTAGAGAGTATCAAAAAGAATTTTCGAACTTTAAGTTTCAAGGAATGATCAAATATGATTTCATTTATGGTATGGTCCTTGCAAGGAATGGACTAAAATTAGAAGTATTTATAAAAAGTTACATCAAAGAATACCAATCTACTATATATTCAATTTTATCAAAAACTGTTGTTGATAAAGAGACAGTAAGAATTTTTCTTTTTTAGTTATTTTTTTATAAAAAAGAACCTTTAGTATGTTGCTAATAATCTAGATAATGTGCCTGAAATCTCCATCATAATCCCCATTATAATCTTGAGCTTTATAAAAAATTCTTGGTTTTTAGAGAATTTGTAATATGTAATTGATCATGTGTTACTAAATTTTGTATTAATATGATTAGTATTGCATTATTTGATTGGTTAAATAATTATGATTGATTTGGTTGGTTGGTGGAATGCTTTGATTGATTGTTTGATTAGTTGTATAAAAAAATGAATAAGAAATATACTTTACAATTAAACTTCATTTATTATTTATATATAATTTTCTTAATTTTTTATTATATTTCTGACAGTTCTAAAGAAATTAGATGAGTTTGCTTCAATGTACAGTAAGGTTAAAAACATAAGGAAATACCAAACTATTAGATAAGTGTGATTTAAATAAATACTTAACATCAAAATAAAGGTTTTTGAGGCCAAGAAATTCAAATATGGACCTAAAATTTTTTACATGCAATAAACACCCATACAATGCCATGGACTCATTTAAGAGATTTTAAGTTCCTTTTAGAGAACTTAAACAACTATTTATATTTAAAAATTTAGGTTTTATGAACCAAAATATATTAACATTAAATCAAGGTACATGCAAGCCTTAAATTAAATTGCGTGTCAAAAGCGCATACTAGCACACATAAAACTCTTTAATTAAACAAAGAATATAATAGAAAGGTTAAATATCAAAAAAAAATTTTAAGATACTAACAAATTCAGTACATTTGTTATTATTATTTATTATTTAGTATAGAAGAACAAGATTGAAGAACAGTCAGTTAAACTGTTTAACAGAGCTGTGCACAATCATCGCCTATAAGTTTTAGATACCTATAAATACTCTAATAAATTATAAGTTTTAGATACCTATAGACCTATAATAAGTTATGACTAATAAGTTATAGATTTTAGAGACTAAATTATAGCCTCTTAACAACTCTTAAATCAGTTGTGCCCAAGAGTAATGGTTTTCGTTCACTAAAAATAACATTACATATGATTTTTTACACTTTACACATAAATTGTTATACCTTACACATAAGTCGTTACACCTTACACATAATGTGTTAAATGTTTTTTATATCTGGTGGTACTTTATAGTTAAAAAAATTTTGTAATAAACCTGTAATGGTACAATGTAATGCCAGTATGTGTAAAAGTATTATTTACAGTATTTACAACAAATATATTTTATAATAGTATTATAAAAATTAAAGTCGTTGTGCAGTGGTTAGAGGTCTGGCTCAGAACCAATAGGTTTTAGGATTCACTGCTCTGGCCACAATATTTGTAAGAAAGGCATGAACTTCCTAGTTAAAGGCTTATCTGTTGTGTTCTGTGATAAAACTATTATGTTTCTTTTTGGAGCTCCTTAAGAACTAATGAAAAAAGAATTAAAAAAATGTGATCTTTGTATACCTCATGCCCCTTTCTTTGTCCTCCTCATGTCCCTTTATTTTTCCTCCTTGTCTCTTTATGTCACTTTAATTTTTGTAGTAATAAGTAGGAGTACTGGATTGGAAATTTGGAATTTTCATTAACAATTCCAGCAAATCCGGTTCTGGCCGGAATGAGAACTATATTTATTTTATTTTTCACCTTCAAGATTGAAAGTGAAAGTCTGCACCTCAGTATCGTCTTATCTTATCTATATATATATATATATATATATATATATATATATATATATATATATATATATATATATATATATATATATATATATATATATATATATATATATATATATATATATATATATATATATATATATATATATATATATACAACCTATTTTAGTAACTTGATTCTTTTTTCATTTAAATCTAATATGTTGTTTTTATTTGTTTCTTATAATTTATTTATTAAAAGTTTAAACCTGCATAACTTTTATATTTAAAATTATTTCTTTGTTTTCTATATATACTGTAATATTTAATGTAAATCCTATATTTTTTAATTGTTTAAGTAACAATTCAAATTAGTAACAATTCAAATAAGAGGCAGTTGCTATCCAAAACTTTTAGAAATCCTTATATAATTGATTACTGCAAATAAAGTTGTTTTTGTTAAGAAATTTATTTATTTTTTCACTAATTTCGGCTGGATTTCTAGCTGGAATGAAATTCCAGTACATCTCTAGTAATAATATATTGCTAGCTGACCTGTAAAAAAACAGGTTTTGTAAGTCTATTCTACATCAACCTTTTTAATACTTTTTCTTTATATATATATATATATATATCCTAGCTGTCTGGATCAGCAAAATACAGATGTTCACCCAACCAATCATTTCTATATTTATCTTTATTTAAAGATATGTATAAAAATTATCTATAATTAAATTTTTTTTAATCTGGCTGTGTTTATTTATAGAAAATATATATATATATATATATATATATATATATATATATATATTTCTATATTTATCTTTATTTAAAGATATATATATATATATATATATATATATATATATATATATATATATATATATATATATATATATATATATATATATATATATATATATATATTAGTAGAAAATCACTTAGCAAAATTTTTTCTTATTTAACACTGTGTTTCATCAATAAAGACTCATCAGAAATGAATGATCAAATTAATAAAACTTCAATTTATACCAAAAATTAAGTTACAGGAAGTCACATGTCTTAACTACTGCAATTTTTCACACATTTGTGTAATTTGCTGACACTATTGTAAAAAGAATTCTTTAGAAATGATTACTTAAGCTTTTTTAAAAAATAATATATATTTTTTTTTCAAAGGGGAGTTAATGTAACTATTATTTGAGCTCACTTATTTTTATAGTTTTTTAGGAGAAACTTATTTTCGTGCCTGCATTTAGAAATCAATTCCGATTTTTTGTTTAATAAACATATATATTGAGCACTCTTTTTGTAGAATACATTTTAAATTGTTTAAATATATATTAGGCTCCTTATTAACATTTGTTGAGCACTCTTAATTGTATTTTAATATTCCGTGTGAATATGGAAACTAATAATTTCATTTACTCCTTGAAAAATATACCTATACTAGATGAAAAAAGTTATACTATTTCTTTGATTGAAAAAGTTGAGCATTTTATAAAAAGAATTCGTTGGAAAGCGGATTTTTTCTTAAAACCAAATACAAATACAGATGATGTATTTAATAATAACCAAGATAATGATAATTATGGATTTAAAACAAAAAATACCCCACCTTTCATACCTGATTTGGAAAATTTTGAAAATGACCTATTGCATTTAATTAAAACAATAAAGTTTTGAGCTATAAAAAACAAATTTCAAACAGAATTAAAGTTAGATGTTAAAAAATTAAATCAAACCCTAATATTTTGGTTTTTGCTGATAAAACAAATAACATTTACCAACTTACAACAGAAAACTATGAAAAAATTTTACGCGACAATATTACTAGTTTTTATGAGAAAGCCCTAAAAATTTGGAAAATGCAATTAATTTAGAAGTGCAAAGTATTGCTAAAAAAATAAGCCTTGATAACAGAATCAAATCAACTGCTCCTGCCCAAGCCTTTGTAACACTGAAAGACCATAAACCAAATTTTCAAAACAAACTTCCTTGTAGGTTATTGGTTCCCTCAAAAAGTGAGATTGGACATGTAAGCAAAATTAAATTGGACAAAATTAATAATATTCTTAGAAATAAATTAAATTTGCAACAGTGGAAAAATACCACTGATGTTATAAATTGGTTCTCCATAATCGATAATAAAAATGACTGTACATTTATTCAATTTGATATTAATGATTTTTACCCCTCATTAACTGCAGATATTTTAGATAAAACAATTGAATTTGCAAAAAGCCACACAGTTATTCCTGAAGAAACAATTTGCATAATAAAACATTGTAGAAAAACCTTACTTTATTTTAATGAGGAAACTTGGAAAAAGAAAAACATACATAACTGCTTTGATGTAACAATGGGCAGTTATGATGGAGCAGAAATTTGTGAATTTGTTGGATTATATATTTTAGATTTATTAAGTAAAATAATCAATATAAATGATTTAGGCCTTTATCACAACGATGGTTTAATAGTAATGCGTAAAAAATCTGGTCCACAGCTTGATAAAATTAGAAAAGATATTATAAAAATTTTTAAAAATATTGGCTTTCAAATTGAAATAAACATAAATTTAAAAAATTGTGAACTTTCTTCATGTCACATTTAACCTCTCGGAAAATACATATAAGCCTTTCAAGAAACCAAACGATGAATTATTATATATCAAATCATCCACCCCAAATTCTAAAACAAATCCCGATTTCAATTAATAGCAGGCTTAACCAAAACTCCTCTAATGAAAATGTATTCAATTCCTCCAAACAGATATTTGAAGATGCTCTTAAAAAAAGTGGTTTTGAAAACTTTGAATTAAAATTTGACCCTGAAAAAAAGAATACAAAAAAGCAAAATAGAACTAGAAATGTAATTTGGTTCAACCCCCCATATAGCAAAAATGTTTCCACAAACATAGGAAAAGTGTTTTTAAAATTGATCGATAAGCATTTCCCGCCCTCTAATAAATTACATAAAATATTTTAATCGAAATACTATTAAAGTTAGCTACAGTTGCACAAAAAATATGAAAAGAATTATAAAAGGTCACAACAATGCTTTGTTAAACAAAAAAGAAATTCAAAATGAAAAAACTACAGAAAATTGTAGTTGTAAACAAAAAAACAATTGTCCAATGAGTGGAAGTTGCTTATCAAAAAATGTGGTATATAAATGTGTTGTTTCCTCTAAGAATGTACCTGATAAACAATATATTGGCATAACAGAAGGTGAATGGAAAAAACGTTTTGCCAATCATAAGCAATCTTTTAAAAATAAAAAGTATTCAAAAGACACCATGCTGTCAAAATATATATGGGAATTAAAAGATAAAAATATTGATGATTTTAAACTGAATTGGTCCATCTTTAAAACAGTGCCTGCATATAACAATATTTCCAAAAAATGCATACTATGTCCACAAGAAAAATTTGAAATAATTTCACATATAAACCAAGAATGTTTATTAAACAAAAAATTGGAATTGATTTCTAAATGCAGGCACGAAAATAAGTTTCTCCTAAAAAACTATAAAAATAAGTGAGCTCAAATAATAGTTACATTAACTCCCATTTGAAAAAAAAAAATTATATTATTTTTTAAAAAAGCTTAAGTAATCATTTCTAAAGAATTCTTTTTACAATAGTGTCAGCAAATTACACAAATGTGTGAAAAACTGCAGTAGTTAAGACATGTGACTTCCTGTAATTTTTGGTATAAATTGAAGTTTTATTAATTTGATCATTCATTTCTGATGAGTCTTTATTGATGTTAAATGAGAAAAAATTTTGCTAAGTGATTTTCTACTAATTTGTAATTGCTCTGTTCTTTTAAGAACATTGAGCACTCTTTTTGTAGAATACATTTTAAATTATTTAAATATATATATATATATATATATATATATATATATATATATATATATATATATATATATATATATATATATATATATATATATATATGTATATATATATATATATATTTATATATATATATATATATATATATATATATATATATATATATATATATATATATATATATATATATTTATATATATGTATATATAATATTTCTGAACTTAATAGTAGTAGTGTTAGTAGCGCCATTTTGAACATGTTTGACACAGAACTCTTTGCAGCCATTGCAACCGGGGTAATGGTGAGAAAGAGTTGCAGCACTTTGTTTTATAACAAAATGTAAACGAAAGTGTATGCAAATATCTAATGTTTGTAAACTTCAAGTTATGTATTGTTATGTAAAACATAATTAAACATATATCAAGTTTTACAGTTTGACTTTTACTTGAAGTTGCATTGCGTCAACCTCTCTTTAATTTTTGATCTACAGCATTTATTTCCATTAACAAAAGTTTTATATAGTTTCAAATTTTGATAGTCAATGTGCCAGCATGGCCAAGTGGTTAGCGCACTAAGCTTCTGAACAAGAAAGCCAAGGTTTAAGTCAAATCACCGACTACTTTTTTTTTTAATTTTTCAAAATACAAAATACTTGTGAAGTTTTAAAAAGATTATATACAAACCTATCTAACAATATCATATACTTTAACAAATAAGAAGATTTTTCTTCTCATATGTTAAAAAAGCTAAAAATTCTAAAAACATTAAAAACCCGGGGGATATTTGTTGCGTATGTGTCATGGTCAAGATACTCAGTTTTACATTTCAATTTTTTTTACAACTAAGTTCAGTTTGCGCCAGAAAAATGAGTATAGAACATGTTTATATATAGAATATAAAATCTATAGAATTGTAAAGTTGTTTTGTTTTGTATTTTAAATAACAAAAATTAAAAAATAAAGCAAGCTAATGATTTGAAATTGCTACGCGGTGACTTTAACTTTTTCAAAACAGTAAGGGGGTTTATAAAGTATGTTTTATATAAGAACATAATTGAAAGTTCTAATTTTATACCAAAATTAAACCATTTTATTAAATTAATTACTTTTAAAAATAGTTAAAAATTATAATTATTTAATATTGATACAATAAGGAAATTTAGAGTTTTACAGCTATTTTACCATGCCCCTGTTAAACATTCTAAACTGAGTGCGCAACAACAACAGAATTTAGATAACCAACAAAATAGTATTATACTCCTAATTTATGGCTTTATTTACTTTTTGGCTGATCCCTAATCTAAACTTTTAAATAAGAGATCATCCATAAATTAGGCAACACTAAATTTCATTAATAAACAATACAAAAAAGATCAAAATTTTTTCTTGCAGAGTTGTATGTTAAATAAAAAATCAAAATAGCTCATTAAGTTTAATGAAAATTGCCACTGTAAAGAACTGAAGATCCTCTTCTCCTTTTTTAAAAATAAATTTAGCGTTGCATAATTTATAGGTGATCCCTTAGCGTTTTATAGTCTATAGTTTTTAATGGTCTAAGATCTTCTTAGTTCTGCTATACTATTATAAAATAATATTGCTATTATGAAGTAATAATAAACTGCGATGCTATTATAACATTTTTGCTATGAATATTGCTATAAATACAGCATTATTAAAAAAATATCAAAGTTTATAAGGGAATGTCTTTAATCCCCTAAAATGACACTGGTGACAGTGCACTAAACCACTGAGCTATCAATGCCTTTAGGAGAAAAACTAACCTAATTATAAATCTTTTATAAGCTCTTGGTATGCTGAAAGGGTGCGCTTAATTTTTGTACTCTTAAAGCAATTTTTTAAAATGAATTATTTTATGTAAAAATGAAAAAGTAAACAAATAATAAGTATAGAAATGGTGTGGAATAGATAAGCATAGAAATGGTAGATTTGGTAAAGACCTGTATATTATGGGTCCAGAAAGGATATATATAAGGAAAAAGTATGTATAAAACAAAAAAGACTTCATTTTTAAAATAAAGTTTTAAAGTTTTTGTTAGGGTGATATCATCTGCATGTCTGTTATATTTATTATAGTATTATTAAAAGGACCATTAAGTAGTTAAGTTGAGTTGTAATAGCATGCCTGTAAATTGACCACTTTTTAATATTAATATATAGATTATATATTTAATTAGTATTTTATTTCTCCATTATAACTAACCCCAACTTAACAGGTTATGGGCCAGGAAGCCAATACTAAAGTTTATTATTCAATGGAGACAAAAGAAAATTTGAATTATGGGAAATAAAGTTTTAGGATACATGAAACTTAATGATTTAAAGGTTACTATTACTTTGTCATCAACTCAATAAGTTGATGACAATGAAAATGAAATAGTATTTGCAAAATTAACTCATTACCTAAACAAAATATTGCTTTTTATAGTAATGAGAGCATTCTCAATACTTAAAAAACACTATGTTTGGTGTAGTTATTCTAAAATTATAACATTATACAATCAATTTATTAATCTTCAAAAATTTAGTTTGGAGTCAATTACTGAATTATGTTCCAAATATAAAGTCTCTAAATATTTTCATAGAGTTCTTATTAAATGGTTTAATAAAGATATCCTCTAAGTTTTTGTTTGATGGCACATATTCCAAGATTATTTTTCCATTATGGAGATATATAAAATTATAAAATTTATATTTTTATAAAATTGTATTGCATACCAATATGTTTTGCACATAAATATTTCACTGGATTTTTCGATAAAGCAATTGAACCTTGTTTTTCATTTTTAATATTTACTGGTTCAGTAATTTCTACAAACAAATCTTTCAGGAATTGGGTATGCTACTTTTTGGCATGTGGCAGATATTGCCATATCTTCAGCTTCACATGTTAAAAGAGAAACAGAGGCTTGTTTCCTAGATTTCAATGCTATAATCGGTCCATTTTGGTAAAGACAAATAGCCAAATAAAACAATAGCCAGTAATATTTTTTTGATCATTGCAAGATGCTCCCTAATCAGCATTACAAAGTACATTCAAATTAATACTTTCTAAAAGTTAAGGAATAGTCTCCTTTTATTGATTAAAAAACATGTTTAAGCATTGTCAAATCTTGGTTTTTTGTTTTTGACAAAATTTGCGATAATTTTGTGACTAAGGTATATATCATTGCATAAACTAAACTTCCTACAATTTTTCAATAAAGTTTATCTGAATTTATTTTGTTTTGTGGTTCTTCATCATATGATTTTAGATTTGTTTCATATGGTGTTATTCCAATTTCTTCAAATTTGCGAAATTACAAAGTCCTAGAACTTTATATCGTGTATCAATGGTTTCTTTTTGAACTTTACTTATTCAAGTTTTGAATAGATAATATTATCTACCTTTCTAATATATTGAAAATATTGTCCCATTTTTAGCAATCAACTTTCCTGAATTACCTTTGAAAATAATAATTGCACCTTTCTGTGTAGCAGCTTGAACAGAAAACATGCAATTTGATTAACTTGGTATAAATAAAGTATATTCTTGTTTAACTTGAACTACATTTCCATCTATAGTTATTAATTCTACTGAAGTTGTTCCTCATTTTTAGGCAACATTGTTTTTTTAACTATCAACTCAATGTTCCTCTGATTTAAAATGTTAATAAAGTTAAATCCATGTAGTAATGTAAAAATTAATGTTTCATCCAGGTTAATAAAGTATTTATCACAAACTTTTATTTATGTCAATTTAATATTTATATACAGATTATATATTAATTAGTATTTTATTCCTCCATTATGACAAATCCTAACTTAACAGGTTATGCTAGCTATGGGTTTTTTTTTTTTTTTCTGCTTTACAGCAGTACCTTCTGGAGTAGCAGAGCAGGCATATTAACTTTTTTCTTTATTAAGTTTCAGACCATTATTTTTTTTCAGACTACCCACAGCTCATAATTATACAGAAAGGACTAATTACTTGAGCACATTTAATAATTTAAGTATCTCTATCATGATATTTGCGCAACTAATTTTCTCCTATTTTAAAGATTCTCTCCCTGTTGTTTGTTATAGTATATAATATCCTAATATATGCTATGTATATAATATCTATAAAATTTAAAAAGTGTTTTAATTTGTTAATTTTTAATTTGTTTATTTTTAATTAAAAAATCAGAAAAGATTTAAAAATAAAATGTGCAATAAAATTTGAAATACTGCGATTCACTTCAGAAATGCTGCAAGTTAACTACTTTGGCCGCTAAGGTGTGTTGTTCAATGAATGTTTTAACACTATTTAATATACAAAAGAAATTATAAAATTGAAATTTTATAAATCAAAGTTAAGGAGATATCATTTCGCTCACATTTTCTTCACATTTTTGCTCACATATTCTTCTAAAGAAAATGTAAGCGAAAATGTTCTTTTACTGACTAAATATTATTAACAGTATTGCACCAATATAAAACATTCACATTTTGATATATATAGCCAATATTAATTTACAATATTGGCTACATATAAACTGCAATACAATACCAACATATTTTTTTATATCATATTCAATTAAAAAACAAGTGGAGTTTAAAATAAATCTTTTTAAATCAAATACTATATACTTGTCAAACACACATATGTCTATTAACGTCAAAACAACGTTTCAACAATATATTCCGAATTTGTTTAGAATGTTTAATTCCTTTTAGAATGAAATCCAGATTAACGTTTAGAACAAACGTCCATAAAATGTCTATATTCAAACATATTTTAGACGCCGATTATAGGATTATATATATATATATATATATATATATATATATATATATATATATATATATATATATATATATATATATATATATATATATATATATATATATATATATATATATATATGAATATATATATATATATTTATATATATATATATATATATATATATATATATATATATATATATATATATATATATATATATATATATATATATATATATATATATATATATATATATATATATATATATATATATATATATATATATATATATAAAGCATTTAGATTTTGTCTAATTTATGTTTAAATCTAGTCTAATTAACACATATAAAGCGTTTAGATTTAGTCTAAGTAAACGTATATTAAACTTTTAGACCTTGTCTAATAGTTTCTTTGGTTTAGTTAATGTAAATTTCAATTTATTTAAGTTTTAAAACTAATATAAATTAAAATAACGTTAAAACTTTTTAACTTTATATAAGTAATAAGAAATTTGTAAATAAAATATAGTTATAATAGTAACTAAATTTATAAATAACACCTGGTCTTATTTTTATTTTTTTTATAACTATTTTAATATGTTTATAAACTTTTATACTATAAAACTATATATAAAGTTATAAAATTATATAAAACGTTTTCATATATTGGGGATTTAGAAAAAAAATATTTGTGCACTATATTTGTTTATGTTTTGATGATTAAAAAATTAAATGATCAAGCTTTTTGCAGTGGAAATTTTAAAGTAACAATTTCTATAAATTATTTTTTAAACTTAATCTCATTAGCAGAGAGTAAATGTTGACATTAAGATTGAGTCAAAGATTACTAATAAAATTAATAAACTCATAAACAAATATTTTGGATCACTGTTTTCTCTGGTTTATGCGTTATCAAAAATCTTCCTAGAATACTGTCTACTGCTTGTTCATCTTGCACCTGTTTGCAAAACATCATTTAGCATTTTAAATGTACATTCATTAATCAAAATTGGATTTAAACAGAACAACTTTACATATGGAGGATTTTCTAAATGGAAATTTCTAAAATTTCCTGTACCATCCATGTTTATCTTTGACATTAAAAAATTTGTAACATCACAACATAACATATGCAGTGGTTTTTACCAGCTCTGTTCCACCAATTTTCTTTAGCAAATGTAACTAAATTAAGTTAAAATGCATCTGAAATGAAAAAATAAATATTTAGTTATTAAACTTCTTGATTGTACTATTAGACAATCATACTAGTGTTTACAAATTGAATTTAAACTGTCTATAAAACACTGACTTAAGTGACATAAACTGTTATGCGTTTCTTCTGATCAATGGCTATATTACTGTATTATAATATAATAAACGTTTATTAAATGTCAACTAAAAGTTTACAATTTTGAACAATGTAAGTCAATATTCTAAATGTCAGAGCGATGTTTAGTAAACGTATATATAAAAAAGAAATATACATTTTAAATCAAGCGTTGATTTTTAGTGGATTATAGGTCATTAAACATTTATCCATTTTTTTATTGATTTTGACTAAATATTGACCGATTTTAAAACAATCTTTGTTTACTGGGTACGTTTATACAATATATGTGCATCGTAAAGAAATATAAGATGTAAACTAATATTAAAAAAACTACAGCTTTATATAACATAGATAAAATTAAGAACAATCTTTACAAATACACAACAACAGCTAGTTATAATCAAAATTAACAAAATAATATTTGATATTTTATATGTATTTTTACTTGTGGGTTTAAAAACTTAAAAGAGTAATAATATAACCTAAAACTATAAAACTCTACTTTTTAGAAAGACAAAGCGTAAAGCAACAAAGGTTATAATACATCAGACATATTTGTTGCTACTAGGGATATATATTTGTTTTGTATATATATATATTAGGGTGTCCCAGCCGCTCCTTATATTCTAAAAAAGATTTGTTGCTTTTATAACTAAAAATTAAAGAAGTTTTTTTTGAAAATAGTTTCCAAAAAAATCTTAAATAATACTTTTTTTATAAAATGATTGTTTTTTTGCAAATTTTTACATAAATTTGCCTCTTTAAGACCCAACATGACATTTTTTTGAAAAACTTTTTTTTTATTATTTTAGAAACCCAGTAAGTGCTACCCCTAAATCCAATAAAATTTTGAAAAAATTTAACCGAGTTGCTTGTGAAAACCAATAGCAATTTTTAAGAATATGAGCAGATCTTTTTTAGAATATAAGGGACTGCTGGGACACCCTAATATATGTATAAAATAATGATATATATATATATATATATATATATATATATATATATATATATATATATATATATATATATATATATATATATATATATATATATATAATGATATATATATATATATATATATATATATATATATATATATATATATATATATATATATAATAATGATATATATATATATATATATATATATATATATATATATATATATATATATATATATATATATATATATATATATAATAATGATATATATATATATATATATATAATAATAATGATATATATTTTTTAAATAGAAAAGTAAAAATCTGCAGAAGTATATGAAGAAAAGTTTGTTCGATTTCCACTCACTGTTATATTATCAACTCATGTTGTGTAGTATAGCGCTTATTACATCATCAATTTTGGTTGGATTTTTATTTGAAAATTTTATTTTGAGAAAGCGAAAGCGAAAAATATCTTCAAAAAATGCACAATCACTTTTAAATTGTATGTTAATTTTTACTTTTACATAGATTACATTTTTTCATGATTAATACATATGAGTGGGTCAGAAGCCAAGGGGTACAAGTGACATTTTCATAGTTTTGAGATACAGCTGTTTAAAGTTAAAGTATTTTTGTTAAATATATACAGCTGTTGTTATGTTTTTCCTGTAGAAAGCAGCACAGGGCAGAGATTCACTTGTATCCCTTGGCCACCAACAATTTTGTTTGCTTCTTCTATCAAATTCGATACTTAACTTAATTTTGGTAAAATTTGGTAAAATCACTTGTACCCCTTGGCTTCTGACCCACTCATATTAGATTGAGAGAATTTCAAGATTTTTAATAATACATATAACAAATAATACAACCTTTTTTGTTGTTTAAATATTTATTTCTATTTTTTTATTTTGTTTTGTTTAAATGTTCTGTTCTATTTTTTGTTGTTAAATATGGTTTATTATGCACAAGTCGTCCTTGAAATCTATCTTGGATACGAAAGAGCTTGCAAACACTTGCATACATATATTCGCATGATGAAATAAATCATCTGCAAAATGAAAGAAATACTGCCATGCAAGTTTACGAGCAAGGTGAAATTAATCAACTGCCTGCTAGACAATAAAGAATGCATTGTATAGCAAGAAGAGATACTATTCCAGATTAAAATTATTCAGGAGAAATAAAGTTACCTGCATTGTGGTGCTAATAAGTTTCCTTATAAAACACATTTTTTATGACGAATGAAAGTTAGATTTGCCTCCATTTTTTAAAAAATTTTTACTTCTGTTAAATATATTTAAGTTATATAAGCTTATGAAAGTTTTCAAACAAGAACTTGCAAACATTTGTAGGTATGCAAGTGTTTGCAAGTTCTTTCATATCCAAGAAGGATTTCAAGGACGACTTGTGCATAATAAACCATATTTAACAACAAAAAATAGAAAAGAACATTTAAACAAAAAACAAAACAAAAAAGAATATTTTAACAACAAAAAATAGAAAAGAACAAAAATAAAAAATCTAGTATAAATAAAATTTAGCCTGCTTTTTTAAATCAAACAAAGTTTTGTTATTTAATACAACACTTATATTGATATTAATAAAATAGCTTTTAAAAAATAAAAAAGTATTATGTTTGACAAAACATCATCTTTAATAGATTAGCTTTGCAATAAAATATCAGCTATGGATAAATATAACCATGCAAAAATTAAATATCTAAGAGCAAAAAATAATGCAGCTATAGCAAATTAGAAGTTCTCAGTATGGCAGCATTTAAAGGCTGTTATTTAATCTTTTTGAACTTTTCCATCTTGAACTCATTGTTCATTGTTATAAATTATATTTTATACAGTTATATAAATATATTATTCACTGTTAACAATGATTGAGAAAAACATTGGAAGCTTTTTTAATCATGTAAGTTTAGAAATTATTTTAAAAAACAATCTTTATTTTTATAAAATGTTGAAATAAGTGTTTTTTAAATTTTAAAGTATTCTGTTTGCCTCGTTTCATGAGTTTTTCAAACACATTCCTGAGAAATTAGATGGTTTGCAATTTTCCTGTTTATAAACTTGATTCACTAAGAAGACAAATCTATTTCATCAGGAAAATTGAATACTATTTTAGATATAAAACCCTTATCTGTATCATTGATTTTTTTTGTTTCTACTTCTGAAACCAATGTAATTCTGCATGCAACTATGCAAAACTTTCTTATAATTTCATTAGACTTAAGACATTAGACATTTTGATTGACTATAAGAAGAGGAAAGTAAACGCTCGGGACCTGATTTAAATCATTCTTTCCAAAAACATCAAGTAAAAATTATGTTTACTGCAACTGTTTTAAAGTGCTATGTTACGAACTTTTCAGAAGATAGTCATTCAGCTAAATGGGATCAAGAGCAAAAGATTGAGAGTTTGGTTGATTATTTTGCTGAAACCAAATGTTGTTGAAAAGTATTTCAACAGCATTGTTACTTTGATTTTTTATACATTTTTTGAATATTAATTTTTTTCAATTGTGCCTTCGATTTTCAAATAACTTAATTCAAGTCAAAGAGATAGACATAAAAAGAGTCAAAGAAATGGACTTGAAAAACAAGTCAAGAAATAGACATAAAAAACGGTTGGTATTTCAAATATTTCTAAAGAGGTCAGCTATAGTTAAAGTTGCTTGGGAGGCCAGCTATAGTTAACTGCGGCTTCGATGACTGATGATTTGAAAAAACTGCAATAGTACTCTTCAGATTAAAGCTGTTGAAAATTTTACGTTTTGTGAAAATTTTACATTTTGTTTCTTTGATTCATCTTTCTAAAAAATTTTTTACATCTTTCACTATAGCAAAAATTTGACAACACTGTACACAACTACTGTGGTAAAGTATTAAAAACTATTGTGGTGAAGTGCTATTTCAGATTTATATCTAGTGGTGTAATAAAAATTTGAAATTTGTTTGCATCACAACATTAAACTTTATAAAATTGCCGCAAGAGAAATCATAATGGAAACATTTTTTTTTCTCTTGTTATTAAATCATCCGACAGTATTCTTTAACTGGTTACCAGTATTCTTTAACTGCTTCCCACCAGAAGATAAAATAAATGATTCTCTTTTAGTTTTCCCTCTTTTCATTTTGAAAAGAGAGAAAAACTTGCAAACTTCTTAGATTTAACTCCAATAAAATCAGGTTCGCTAAAGGTAAAAAAGTTGTGCAAATATTCTGGTACAACATTTTATATACATTTACTATAAAGTTTGAAAGCTACTTTTAAAGGTGAATAATGTAAATGTAAACAAGCATATATGTAGTATTATATGTAATATGTTGTAATTTAATCTTGTTTATACATTATACTTGTCAGTAACTAGATTTACATAACAGATGCTTGTCAGGAGTTAGATTTAATGCTGTTTATAAAGTTGAAGGATGAATTTGCAGATGTTTGCAAAAAAATTTTACTTTAAATATTCGTTATATATAGTTTTTAACTTTGTTCAACTTAATGTCGCATTGATAACTTAATGTCGGATAGTTTCAATTATATCAATACAACTGTGTTGGACTATCAATCTAAAAATATTATCAATCTAATGTTGGACAATAGTTTATTATAGTTTATCAGTCTGTTGAGAAATATCAATGCTTACAAAGCAAAGATTTGCATAGCTTGTTTTTTTGAAAATTGTGTATTCATTGATTGAATCACTCAATCTACGGAATACACAGTTTTAAAAATCTGAAGGTTCGGAAAGCAAATTGTTTTTCGTAATAATTGCATGCATTTTTAGAAGGAAATTTTTTTTTTTCTCAAAATAAGGCACGAGGAGTGGTTAAGGGTATCTTGAGAGTATTTGTTAAATACTTAGCAGTGATGGAAGAATCTAAAATATCATTTGCTTTTGATTGTTCTTATCTTTAAAACCTTCAGCACCACGATAAAAGTGACGTTTACACAAAGTTTTTGGCATTTAAGATACCAATCAATATTATTTACTGTTTGCTATATTGTAGACAATTTCATTTGGAAAAAAATTATTTCTAATTTAAGTTTGAACCTTCGTGGTTTTTTTTTATTATTTATTCTGAAGGTGAAGTGAGGAGGTAAGTAACTAAAAAAAAAATTTAAAAAGTAATTTTTTGTCTAAAATTTAAATTTTAACAAGTTTAATTAATTTTTTTTACTTTTCAATATTTTTTTTTTCAGCATAAACTTTTTTATTAAAATCGATATTAAGTGGATTACGCAATACCCCTTTTTGGTCTTTTTCCAGCCGGCACAACTCAGAAAATAGTTACGCTTGGTTTCTGTTACATTTTTAAAACCTTCTAAAACAAAAAAAATAGCGCGTGTCAAAAATGCTTTTTATTCCGTGAAATTAAATATTACTATTTACCATAAATACCAGGTAAAATATTAATGGTTTCACTGTTATGGAAACATAGTATTATATTATAATAACTTTCCGTAAGGAATGTGAAACCACTGATAAAAGCATGCGACATTTAAATTTGACTTTAAAACCTCAAAAAACACGTGTTAAACTCGAGTAAAATTGCCTGTAATATTCACGTGTTTTTGGTTTGCAACAAACACGTGTGTATACAGGTTTTAATTCCGAAAAAGAAACTAGATGTGCCGGTAGTTTTGATTCTTAGCATGGATTTTAAATTTTTTTATTATTACACTAATATTTTTATTATAACAATAGTTTTCATTTAATTGGCACAACGTCAAACCTGGCAGTCTATCTCTGGTCTACAATGATGTTTGCGATGAAACATTTTTTCGTGTTTTTTAGTATTCTTTTTAAATAATAAGAAAAATTTTTAATAAAATATTGAATTAATTAATAGTAAACAAAGTAATTTTTGAAAATTTTGAAAAAATCTTGCTGGGTGAAAAAATAGTAATTAGTATGACCAAAGAAATTTTTTCAGTAAAATTTGTACTATGACCATCGCTTTAATGATCAAACATGAATGCAATGCGCAAAATTATCTTACCTCGATGTAAGCTGGAATTTTTAAATTTTATGTATATATATATATATATATATATATATATATATATATATATATATATATATATATATATAAATATATATATATTATACTTTGTTTTAATATATATTTAGCACCTAATGTTGTGTGGCGTGGTTATAAAATAATCGAATATCAGAAGTTTTGTTTCAAACACGAAATTTCATGTTTAAAGAAACAGATTAGTTGCTACATGCATAACTGGATTGATCGGTTAGAAAATATCGAATTAGAGCATGCGCAAAAACTAAACACAGCAGAAAAGTGGTTAAGTAAAAAAAGATAACGCATTTTCTTTTTCCAAAATATTTACCACAACTCGCTTTTGTTAATTCAACAGAACTTTGAGACCTATCTAAAACTTTTAATTTTCGATATATATATATATATATATATATATATATTATATATATATATATATATATATATATATATATATATATATATATATATATATATATATATATATATATATACATATATATATATATATATATACATATATATATATATATATATATATATATATATATATATATATATATATATATATATATATATATATATATATATATATATATATATATATATATATATATATATATATATATACATTTATGAATATATGCGCCATAATGATATATTAATGCATGTATTAGAATGATGGAATAATAAATCAAATGAATCAAACTTATGTATTTTTAATATAACGGCGTTTTTTGAATTCACGTTAACGGCAGTTGTTGCATTCACATTTTGATGAGTTTGTTATGAATGGTTACGAAGTTATCGAGATAATATTTTATATAAAATGTAAATATAAAATTGCTGTTTTTTTTTTTCTTTCACATGACAATAAACAGTAGCGATGTAAATTCAAATAAAAATAGTTTATAATGGTCTGGTGTTTGAAGTACGATGCATTCTACTTGCGTTCTTTTCTCGCAGTCATGAAGATTATACAAATAATTTTTCTACTTATTGCGTATGCTATAATGCAGTCTTTTATAAATCTTGTTTTGCTAAGTAACTTCAAGTTTTCCAAGATGCAATTTTTTGTGTTAGTAACAGCTATTGGTTGGATTTCATATTTAGTAATGTTTTGCCTAAATTTGTTTATGGTAACAAACAACTTTTTAATACCTTGGTATTACGTTTATTTAATTTCAGACGTTGTATTTGCTTTGTTTTTATCTATTGCAGTCACAGTAATAGCCGTTCAAATTGATACGATAAACAATACCGAACAATTTTATATACCTGATATTGGAACAGGAGGAAAATTTGTTCAAGAATGTGAGTTGATAACTTTAAACTCAAGCGCTTCGTGTTCTTTATTGAACGCAGGAGTTATTTTTGGTGCTTTAGGAATTTGCGCCATTTTATTGGACATAGTTGTTTGCATTCATAAAATCAAAAAAGGACAAAGTAGTCATTATAATTCAACATTTCCTAATGACAACATTACGGTATCAACAGCTGATACCATTACTAACTCGTCTATACCATCTCGACAGTCAAACCATAGACTTGATTTTCAAGAATATCGAACTGAAGGGATGTTTTAAGACTTCAAAATATCCGATTAATAATCTGTTTTTAATGAACTTTAAACTATGAATAATTATTGAATATTGTTATCAGAATTTATTTTGTTATAAAAATAATTAATTTTTTATACAGTTTTTTGTTGCGAAATACTTATATCTTAAGAGTTTTCTTATTAAGATATATCTTAAGATATATAATTCTTATCTTAAGAATTATATATATTAAGATATATAATTCTTAATTAAGAATTATATATCTTAAGAAATTTCTTTAATCACTTGTCTAAGGGGTCTTTTTTAAAGTACTTACGCAGGTATGGGTGAGGGAGGATTATCTAAAAACGTACAAATGTGCACATGGGGTGGGAGTTGCTAAAGACAGCTAGTACAAATGTGCACATGGGGAGGGAGTTGTTAAAGACAGCTAGTACAAACGCGGTTTCGCTCTTTATCTCTTTTAAAACTTTATTTCTTTTTTTTCAACAAAAGCATTAAACTTCACAAGGGTAATTAATCATTTTTATTCTATGTAACCAAAAAATATCAAATAAACTAAAAAATTTTTAATTTAAAAAAAAATTTATATGTCAGGGAAGGGAGGTGGTTGATTTTGTAATAAATAATGCGTACGTATGCAGACTGAGGAAGTTATAATTAGTAAATTAGTTTGAAAAAATAAACTTAGTTATCCCTTAAATTAGTGGTTTTATTGCGTATTATGGGTGCCCCCAAAGTGTCTTAGTATAAGTTTTTTTATTTATAATGTTATTGTTATATATATAATTCAAAACCACTAGATCTTCTTGGGGCACCTAAATAACAACAAAATAAAATAAAAAGTTGTGAAATAGTTATGTTTTAATGCTTGTTTAAAATTTTTTTTTGTTATAATGTGCATTATTTATGTATTAAAAAATTAAAAATTAAAAATCGGTATAAAAATATAAATAATATTATGAAATATATTACAATAGCTGTGTATGTGAGTAATTTATTAGTTATCTTAGAGATATATAAAGTAGAGTAATATAGTTATTGTTGGTTGTTAGTTAGGTTTTTAGCAAGATTTGCAAGTTTTTAATAAGAATTTATTTTTGTGAGGGCGCTTTGATATAATTTTGGTTCTTTTATTTAGCAGTTCCTCTGGCTTTCTATACGATTTAACAGCAAACTTCTCGTATAAACATAGTGAGCACCTTTTAGAAATATTTGAGTTGGGGTTACAGACTTCAGAGTAGACCATGTTAATATAAAGACTTCGTTTATTTTTCAAATCCCAGATGTAGTTTGATAGGGCGGGGAACTGAATAATGATTTGTGATTGTTATATCTGGTTTTCCATTCACCCTCCAAAATAAACTTTATTGGGTTGTTTTTCAGCTGAGACGATGCATTTATATAATGTTTGTGGATCTGTACCTACCATTCAGGAGGCATTCTGCATTATTTCAACAATTGCATTATGGGTCATTATTTTTAATTCTTGCGAAAAATAAATTTTAAAATTTTTTTTTTTTTTAAATTATTTTTCTCAAGAATTAAAATTTTTTTCGATATTTTCAATGCAGCTGTAGCTTACCTTTACAGTGTTTTTGTTAAAGATTTTTTTCGATATTTTCAATGCAGCTGTAGCTTACCTTTACAGTGTTTTTGTTAAAGGTTTTTTTCGATATTTTCAATGCAGCTGTAGCTTACCTTTACAGTGTTTTTGTTAAAGATTTTGTTCAATATTTTCAATGCAGCTGTAGCTTACCTTTACAGTGTTTTTGTTAAAGGTTTTGTGAAGTTTGTCTGTTTTAGAGTATTTTTTTTCTAGTAATTTTAAAAATATTTCTGCGACACTTGTGGAGACGTTTTTGTTAAATGGGGGGTTAAACCATATGATAATGGGGGGTTAAACCATATGATTTTTTGGGGTGTTTTTTGTTTGATCTGCTATTTATGGGAGTAGATTTTGTATCATCCACTTTTTAGTGCTGCTTCATATTTGTTTTTACAAGAAAAAGAAAAAAAAACTTTGGTCATCAAAAGTTATTTTTATTTATTTTAAATATTGCTCTACTATTTAATAGTATTGAGCACTCTTAAACGCACCAGAGTATTTGTATTATTATAATTATTATTATTAAATTATCTTTTTATGTGTGTGTGTGTGTGTGTGTGTGTGTGTGTGTGTGTGTGTGTGTGTGTGTGTGTGTGTGTGTGTGTGTGTGTGTGTGTGTGTGTGTGTGTGTGTGTGTGTGTGTATATATATATATATATATATATATATATATATATATATATAATTTCAAAGGTTTTTTTTAGATTATAATTTAGAGTAACAAAGTTGTTTTCTAAAAATCTGAAAAACTATTTATAAACTAAAAACTGACACTTAAATATCATTAGAGAGCAATTATTATTTTTATACATAATTGTTAACATATATATTGTTATAGTGATTTATTGTGATATTAGTGGCTTTTTTAAATTTTTTTAATTTTAAAATTTCCATAGCACTACGCGATGAGAAATAAATATTATATTCATCAATTGAAATGTTTCGTTAGAACTCTGGCTCTATAAAAACGACCAAGTTTTATTTCTTTAGAAACTATTAGTTATCTATTTAATTTTTTAATTTTTTTTAATTTTTTAATCAAAAAAGGAAAAACCCACTTTTTGATAAAAAATCCAAAAATTTTAGAATTAAGGCAATAGCTTATGAAATAATAACTTTGTAGCAAGTCAAATTTTTTGCTCCCGACAGAACTATAAATATTTAGGAAGATTAATTAAAAAAAAAAGACTTGGAATGTGCTCAAGTTATATTTACAAATGTTTTTGATATTACAAAAACAAATGGCATCTGGTAGGCAATAAATGAACAATTTTATAAAATGCAGATCACGAAGTAGGCATGCAACAGACATACAAGTAAAAGTACATCATGCAAAAGTTATTAAAGGAAATATCTCCAGTTGTAGTATATAAATCTTTTTTCACCAAACAAAGATGAAGAACCTGAAATTTTTTGAATGCATTACAACATTCAGAAACTTCAGTCAGTGATACAAATGACTGTGATTATACTGTGATAAAAAAAAGATTAAACAATATTCAACTAAAACTGCATTTCACTTAGTAAAACATACTAATTTAAGTTTCTCTAAAACAGCAAAAGTTTGTAAACATCTGATCACAGCAAAAGTTTGCAAACATCTGACCACAGAAATAGTTTGAAAACATCTGCCCACAACAACTCAATCTTTAATATATGAAGTACCTAATAAAGAGTCGAAAAAATGCAGCGTGAATTTGAAAAACATCTTAAAAATGAAAATTGGGCTCTTCACTTTGATGATTAAAAAATTAACAAATAAGAAATGTAAGTTAATGTACTGAAAAGCCAGCACTGTGAGGTTTGCTAAACGGTACTAACTCTTAATTACGCAAAAGCATTTACAATACTTAATGGAATCACTGCCCAGTGGGCACGGGACCTAAAATAGACGTCTTTTGAAAGTTCAAAAGACGTCCAAAACGTTCAAAAGTTGCCTTCGTTACGTCCTGTGCCCACTGGGTGACCTGTTATACCACAAGTGTCAACAAGAAATGGAACTATTATGAGTAAAGAAATGGAACTATTATGATCTAACAGAAATTTATAAATTGTTCTAATAGTTATTGTTGTTCTAATATTGTACTTGTTCTAATAGAAAAGGAATCTTTTTTTATTTTCAAACAGTATACAGGATGTCAATATAATGTATTGGATTTAGACTTAAAGCATTCAAAGCATTCAAGTAATCAAACTCATGTTGTAAAGACATTATTATCTTATGTATCTTATGACTTTGTATATTAAACTTTTAGATTTTATGCAAATCTAAAAGATGACTTTTTACAAAGTGGTATAAGTTAACAACATCGGATGGCGCTATAATGTACAGTTTTTTTTATGAAATAGATTCCAATATTATTAAGAACATGGTGTATTTTCCTTTATTATTTTTAAGATATTACATAGCATAATCAGTACTAGATGGAACTCTAGAGCAGTAAATGCCTTACATGCTATTGTGCTACTTCCAGGTCGACGTAAACTGCTTGCTGAAATTTGTGAGTTAATTTGTGGAACTTTGTTTGATGTTTGGTTCAGCAACCATTTTTATAAAAAAGGTAGTTATAAAAAATTAAACAAAAGTTTAAATTGTTTTTTTAAGCTATGCATAGCTTAAAGGAATAATAGAGGGCACAAACAATTCTTTGCAAACATTGGATAAGAGAGATTACGAACAGCACAAAGAAGTAGCATTTGGGCTGGATTTATGTAACAAAGATATATCAAGTCAACTAAAAGTTTTTTTTTAATATTTTGAAAAACTAATGCATTAAGTAAAATTTGGTTGATTTTGTAATAAATAATGCGTACTTACGCAAAAGGAGAGGGTTAAATGCATGCAGATGCATACAAGAGTGAGGAGGGGTCCAACAACAGTATTTTTACTGCGTACTAACTTTACGGAGGCCCTCTTTACATTTTATGTACCCACAATTACATTGAACATTTTATGCCTAAATTCCTCTTTTCTTTCTACAGCAATTTTTTTTACTTTTAACTTTTTTTCTTTTTTTTTTTTATGCTTTAAACTAAAGTTATTATTTGCTTTAATTAATCCCTGTGGTTTGGTAACAAGTGTTATAACACGTGTTGCGTTTTTTGATAATTTAGCCTTAATCTTTTATAGTTTTCATAAAACTTTGTATTTCTTCTAGATGCGCACTTTTTTTATGAAGCTCATCAATCAGTTGTATAGCTTGTTCAAATTTTGATCTAACCAGTAACCTTTTGAGCCATGTCTTTTATCAGGCAAAGAAATTAAATGGGATGTTTGTTTCTTTGCTTCAATACAGTTTTTTACTCAAATTTGTCTTTTTGTATAAATTCAATATGTAATGGACTTTCAGTAGCACCAAACCTAAGTAGACTAAAACTAAGATAAATGCTCATTTGTTTAAGAAACAGATATCTGAGTCTTTCTGTTTACGATACTCGCTGTGAATGTTTTTTTTAACTTGGTCAAGAAGTTGAGTAACTCTACAGGGTCTGGTGGATTGATAAAGAGACGAATTCTTTTGAATTCAAGAAAAGATAAAACACTAAAGTATAGTCTCAAGTAATTTTCATCTAACAGTAAGACAATTGGTCGTTTTTTTCATTTAAATAAACATCAAACTCTTTCAATGCTGCAAAGAAAGATTCGTAGTTTGATACTCCATTAACAGATGTTGTGACCAACAAATGTGAAATTTTAATTGCTGCTTCTCTTAAAACCATACAACTACATGTTTCCATACATTTTTTTAATATAGTATCTCCTTGACAGCATAAAACAATCTAGAACTGGCATTATTAACCCCATAACTAAAAAATTTGGGTGTTTCATCACAATTGAAATTTAGCTTCTATCAACAGTGTTATTCCAAATCCTTGTTTTAATTCTCTCTTCATTTATCACAACACCGACATTTACTCGTTTTTTAGCAAGGAAATTTGAAATTTGTTATAACACGGAAATAAGTATAGTTAAAAAAGTATATTGATATTTTTTATAAAAGTTTTAAACTAAAAAATTCAGTGCACGGTTTATAGAAACTCTATTTTGTCAAATAATTGGAATACTATTTGATTGTAAAATTATTTAGCATTAAAACAAAGCAAAAAATATCGACCCAATTAAAAGTTGATTAAAAAAAAGGGGAATTTTAAATATAAAGTTGATTCTGATTACCCTATTTATGTATTTCCATACAACCATTGTGGAGAATCATTTCATAGGATTATTGAAGGTTAAATGATTTTAATTAAACTTGACCTTTTCCAGAGCTCAAGCATTTAATGATAATTTGTAAAAATTCATCTTTGTATTAGTGTAATGTTCAACACTTGTCGCATTAAATATTAACTTGGTAACTTTTTTTTTTTAATTGCTGTTAACACCTGATCCTAATTTTTATAAAAAAAAACAATGTATGCCTCTTCATCTTTTGTAAGTATAGTACAAATAACGGTTGAAATAACGGTTGTGGCACCTCTCTATCCTTCCCCTCCCACTTGTAAATCAAAAAAATGATTGATTACACCATCTATATTGATTTCATTTAAAGGAACATTTTTATATTGAAGAACGACTAGAGAATACAGACATTTTTGCCCTCTTTTAGTACTCTGGCAATTTTTCACGATTTTTAAAGTTAACTTTCTCCGGTATAATTTGTAACCGCAGCAGAGAGAAACATTCTTTAATTGACATTAAAGAATGTCGATTCAGGTTTCTTTGATCCAGAAGTAAATCCAATGATTTATTTCACCGGTGCGGATTTTGTATAACTTAAAAAAGCAACAAAGCTTTCGAAATGCAGACATTTACTTGGAAAATTATTTTCCGCATCTTTTGGGTTGATTTATAAAAGTTCTCAAGCATGCGATGTGATTGCTACAGAATTCATACCTGGAAGAAGGACGAGAAACCCAATGCTATGTATTTTTAATATGTTTAAGCATAAAAGCAGCCCAATGATCTTTTTTTTAGAATGAATAGTAGAAAATGTTTCAATAGTTTCCATAAGTCATTACATACCGATCAACAAAAATAAGTTGGTATATGTGCTAGACATTGAATCAACAATAATTGAATAATTTTTGTCAGCTTTAACTTTAATAACTGCGGGAAAGTCATTCAGTGACGAATCCAGGAATCTTTGGTGTGGGGAGGGGGACGGAGGATGTTAAAAATTTTTGTATTTTGTCTCTTAAAATAAAAAAGGTCGTTATTTTTTAAATTTTTTTAGGACTTTCAGATTTTGATTAGGGGAATGCATACCCCTATCTCCCGCCCCTTCTTTCCCCTCCCTCCCCCCACTCTCCCTGAGACCGTCTCTGAAGTCATTTGCCAATATAAAAAAATTATTTTAAAGTTTTTTAGTGCTTTTTTAAAGCAATTTCAAAGAATATCAAATCAAAAAATGAAAGTGACATATAACTACAAATTATTTTTAAACGTGAATTGCCAAGAGGCTTGCTGAACTCTTTATAATTGTTAGCTAATAGGTAGATAGTGCTACTTTTACATTAGCTTACGTAAGTCTTTATATGTTCAGATAGAAAATGGTTGTATTCATGTAATAACTCAAAAGAGCCAATGAAGTTTGTTTTATGACGTGATCCAATTTTCTGGTCTGATCCACGAAATGCCAACACTCTGATGTGTCATGCGTAGAAAAAAAAACTCGATAAATTTTTATTTATAGGCGTACGTAAATATATAATTTACTAGACCAACAGGCTAAAAAAACAAATAATTATTAAATACAAGATATAAATATAATTAAACTTTACCCGAAAAAATGGCGGTGACACCATTCGCTAAGTTCCAGCATGGCCACGGGTTTGAGACGTTGAAAAATCATCGGCGTTAACGTCTCATTTTTGCTGCATTGTTATAATAAACTCATTCAGGTAGAATTATAGCTAACTTTTTGATAACAAAAAAGTAGAATCTACAATGTCTCTTTATGAAGATCATCAATCAACGAATACGAAGGATAGTTGCTACATGGTTGGGAACCCAATACCTCTGTTGTCAACTTAATAATGACGCTACAACATTTTCGTTTGCAACTTGTTCAAAATTTGCTTCTATCTCTCTTTTGCCTCCGGACTTTTTACTTACCATGCTTTTTATGTTTAATATTTAAAGTGATACGAATTTTTTTCCAAATAAATTTTTTTTATATTAGACAGCCTGGTTTTTATCTTTGCCTTTCAAACGTTATAATAAATAATTTTAATTTTTTAGTCATTTTAATGTTGAGTAGAAACCTACTATTATACGAAGTTTTTAAGACGCAATATAAAATAAAATGATAACAAAGTATACACGCTTATAACAAAAGTTTCGCCATCCTTAGTGTAAACAGCAGCCGAATTTTCTTTCTCCACCATCTCTAAAAAAAGGTATTATTATTATTATTATTATTTTAAATTTTCAAAATATAGTTTATGCCCCAACCGGGAAAACTAAAACTCTACGCCTATGTTCATCAGGGTTTTTTTGAGAAACCAAAAAATCTATCTGTATATGGTATATTAAATTTATATCTATTTGTAGAGTTCTGTTTTGCAAATTGAATAAAACTAAGTGTTCAGAAAATAAAAAATATTTTTACTTCTGCGGCAAACTGTGGCTGCTACAAGAGCAAAGCTGACTTGTCCTGTTCATGATATCGAATATGAACTTACTACTCGCAAACTTTTAACTGTTAAGAAAGTCATGAAGCACTATTCTTTTGTTAAATTACAACTTCCCAGCACTACGAAGTCAAACACAATAGTTTATAGAGTTTCTAATAATATTACCAACATTTGGTTGAAATCTGGCCTTCCATCTGTTACATTGCAAAGAGTGCAACAGAAAGTAGGAACCTTTGCACAATAATTTATGAAAGATTTCATCAGTATCGATTGGTAAGATAGAGGATTTAGTTTTGTTTGACATTGCAGAATGTTACTGTCTTAATTACTGTCTTAAGTAATTGCGCATGTCCAAGAAAATCAACACTGTCATTACTTGAGCATAAAATTTTAATGTATCAAAGAGATAAACGAAATATGGTTATTGGTCATTTAGATAAGGAAAGTATTTTTATGTTGATCAAAGCATTTTATAGAAGCACAAAGAGACAGAAATGTACAAGAAAAGACAGAAACACAAAGAGGCAGAAATACTTTCTTTAAAAATGATACTAATTACTATATCAAAAGTGAAACTAATTGATTCTTCCATGGTTGTATCTGTTGCTGCTAGAGCAGCATTTACTATTTTTATGTTACAGAATTATAAAAAAAGCAAGCCAGAGAAGCTATCAACGACTGAACCAATTTAAGACGCTAAAGATATTTGCTTTAAACTACATCCGGTGGGAAATCGGCTAGCGAATAGCTAGCTATAATCGTTACGATAAAGACAGCGATTTGGCCACGAGGATCGCTGGCTTTTTTAAGTTAGCGAAAAGCTATCGATATTTGTAAAGATAAAGACAGGGATTTGGCTACGAGGACAGCTAGCTTAATAAGCTAAAGACTCACAGGCTGTTGTAGCTACCGTCATATCGTAATAAAATCGCTATCAAAAAAATTTTAATATCCAGCTATCAACCAGCTATAGATTTGTAAATATTTTGTAGCTAGCTACAATGCTACGTGTGTATGTATGTACATAGTTTATTTGTAACTAGCGTATATATGTAGCTAACGATACCAGTAGTATGTATGTAGCTACGTCCAGTAGCATGTATGTAGCTACGTATGTATGTAGCTGCTACAAAATCGCAATGTTTAAGGTTCAATTATTCTCATAATTATAATAGACTCAGCACTAAAAATCAGATTTTTAAAGATGTTAGAGACATTAGTAAAGAATAAAATAAGAAATAAAAATTGCTTGAAAATCACTATAAAACTAGCTAGTTGCTAGCTCATTTCCCACCGGGCATTATCATACATTATCATACAAAGCAATTTTAGCTATGTGTTCAATAAGCTTAAAATCTACTTTCTTTGGTCGGCGAAAAGATAAAACTCATAGTATATTAACGACTAGCAGTAAAGACATAATTACTGAGGAACATATCATATTACAAGAAGAACCTCATTCCACTTTTCTTGATCATATTTCTTCATCAACATCGACATCTTCGTCGACATCATAAATGCTATTATAGATTTTTTTGGTGAGATTAAAATATCACTTGATAATGTGTTAGCTATTGGCGCTGATAGAGCTAATGTAAATACTGGTGCGAACGATGATGTAGTACGATTAATAAATTGGAATGACCAGTTCAATGGTTAGTGTGTATGTTCCATTTAAATGAACTACTATTGAAAAATTGAGTATTTCATTTAGACGACCTACTGAATTTAGTGATAGCATCGGAAAGCACTTGCGAATCATCACGAGTTGTCAGTTTACAAATTTGATATCAGAACAACTTACCGAATGTTCTACATGAGATTGTGACAAATCTCTTTATCACAATCTCATGTAGAACATCTTTTGTTGATCTTTGCCAATAAAATTTGTCAAATATTGTGATAAATAATATTCGCAAAGATCAACAATATCTTTATAACATATGCAAGGTAATCAAAATGCAGTAGTAGTAAAGTGGTAGAGTGCTCGCCTTATAAACAAGAAGTTTCAAGTTTGATCCCCACCTCGTCCCCTGTTTCTCCGCGCAGTGGTCTTGTTCTTCAAGGTTCATGTTACGGAGTTAAAGAGTTAAGAAAAGGTTGTAACCTTATAAAATGTATTTTGTTTCTTCCGTTCAATGGACCGTTGGTTAATGAAGAATCTAATTATTAAAATCTAAATAAATAATATCTAATTTTTAAATTGTAAACAAATCCCCCACCTCTCCTCATCTCCGTTGTTACCGATTTCTGAAAAGCAGAAATTATGTACTAAAAGTGTTACATTTTTAAAATTATCTGCTACTTAATATTTTTCAAAGAAAATAGATGGAGAAAATGGGCTATAAATTTTTAAAATTAAGCTCAGCTTTACTTTGACAACATCTTGACACGAAATTTTTGTAGCAAAAAATCAATACTTTTTTTTACATAAAAGCCATATAAAAATCCGGCTACACTTTTCTTGTTTTCAAAAATAATCTAAGTTTATATATGCTTCTAATAAGAAACACAACAAAAACACGTTTGTCATATACTACCTAAACAAAAGTTGAAAAAAACGTGGTACAGAATTTTAGCACAAAATTCGGATCTGTATGACGAGATTGTCACGTAGCTGTATATGACAATTTGTCGTTACAAGGTTAATCATAAAATCTATAAATAAATTTGTATGTATAATAAACTTGTAAGTAATAACTTTCAAATATAATAAACTGCATTTATAATAGATAAATGTATAAGAATCTTGGAAACTAAATGTATTAGAAACACTAAAATGTAATCTTGGAAACTAAATGTATTAGAAACACTAAAACATTAAAAATGTAATCTTCGAAACTAAATGTATTAGAAACACTAAAAAACATTAAAAAAGTTTCCTTACACTGGTAAAAGTTCGTAAAGAAACGTGAAACTATTTATTTTCTTGTAAAGTTGCATGTTAACATGCAACTTTATCAGTTAAGCGTTTATAGCTGTTAAAAAATGTTTTTCAAAGGTTATTTAAAGATGCCGCAAAAATCTTGCAAAGTGATGAATCGAAAAGTAAATTTTTTTAAATAAAATAATTGTTGAACGTTTTTACTGATATATAACGTTTTTCTGATACAATCGTTGCTGAAGCGACCATTAAACATTTACAAAACGTTTTCAAAACGTTCTTGTGCCCACTGGGTTTATATTTGACCTCTACCCCTTATAAATTTGTTCGCTATGTTTGTATGTTTTATATATGTGGCTCATATGATATCCACATACAATTTTCCTGCGTATTGAATTAAAGATTATATCAAAATATATGGCATAACTATGTAGATCATATCGCTGGGGATAGTGCAAAACCGCGTAACTAACATTGGATAATACCGCGTATCTAAAGTACATTTTATTTTACTGGAGAAGTTTAAAACTTTATATTTTTTTTATTTCAATAGATTTTGGGTTCATTTTAGTATAAAGAGTATTATTTATGTTTGTTTCATTATTTATTATTTATGTATGTTGAGTACTATTTATATTTGGGTTCAATTTAATATAAAGAGTATTATTTTTTTATGTCATCAACAGGTATTTGGTGTTAAAATTATTAATATCCAAATACAGCAAATGCTAGTTACGCGGATTTGCACTATCCCCGACGATAAGTGTATCACAATTATCATCAGCGGTATATATCAATTATAAAATCGATTATAATTTTACGCTTTTTTTTTAATTATACGCACTATGGCTACGCGTGCACCACATATTCATTTTTTGCATATATTAATTATAATTTTATAATTTTATAATTTAACGCCTTTAATTATAGTTTAATTTAATTTTAAACGCAATTAAATTTTAATTAAATTAATTTAAATAAAAAACACTAAACAAATTTAATTTTTAACACATTTAATCCACTTATTAAAAAATGCATGAGCATTGATCTATGTTTGTGCAGAAATGCTACTAACACATGAGGTTTACCCACGTTTGTGCAGACATTTAGCATTTTTCACTTTTTAATGCACTCTCAACTGTGAACATATTTTCTTAAAAATGAAGCATGTTAAAACAGAGCAAAGAAAAAGACTGAAAGATAAACACATTCGAACGCACTTCACATTTTTTTATTTTGTTTAAATGCAGACATTCAAGTTTATGCCAAAACCAAATCATAAGTTTCACATTAAACAAATATTTGAAACAATTTGTTTAAATTTAAACAAAAGCTTTAAACATAACCATAATTTTTAAACATAACCAAACATAACCAAAAGCTTTAAACATAACCAAATTTTAAATTTAAACAAAAGCTTTAAATATAAACCAAAGTTTAAATAATCGATTTTTTTGAATTTATACTTAAAGCCCTCGTGTTGACGTCAGAACAAAATACTGTAATAAAGTTGGACATGTGTTGAACAAGTTTTTTTCCAATGTTTATAAAAAGTTATTGAAAGTTAATTATCATTTTTTATCATCAGTATATAAATATTCTGGTAAACTGCTACCAAAATTTTTCTTTTCCATAATTATATTCTGAGTTTTTTTTGTTATTTCCAAGTTTATATTGCGACAAATTTGAATAGTAATTCTTTTTAGTTTGTTTTTTTAGTTTTTTAAACAGGTTTTTGTAAGTTTTGTACTTTTTTTTTATTTACTCTTGTATTGATTTTTTTTTTCTTTTTTTTTTTTTTTTTTACATATAGTTTTTGTATTTTCTTAGAAAATTCAAAAAAGATTTTTTGTAATCCTTGTAAGCTTTTAAGCTAAATTTTAGTTCTTTTTTTGGAAACTCTTAAGTAGAATTCTACTTAAAGTAATCTGGAAACAACTAGATATTTGAAAAGACGCCAATAAAGCCTGTGAACTTTTTTAAACGAGTTTTTTAATACAACAAAGAGTTCCCAAAAAAACTTCTAGAAGTGAAAACTTCTAGAAGTGAATGAAAACTTCTAGAAGTTTTCATCTTTTATCACCACGTTATTTTTAACTCGACTAATAGTGGCTATTGAAATTTTGTTTGATTTTTTTTTTTAATAATTTCTTAATCATTCTATACGAATATCTCAAAGTTTTTTGTTGACATGTTTTGTTTTCATAAATTTTTATTTTACCACTAACTACTTCAAATGCGTGATTAAATGATATAAATAATATCGCTATTTATTGTTTAATTAAAAAGTATTTCCAGTTAAATGTCACATGATTGTATATTCATTAATCTGTCTTTTTATTTCCGTTTGTATTTTGCTCAATTTTTCTTTTTTTTTTTAAAGCCAAATATGAAAAAAAATTTGAAAGTATCGCCTATATCGTTTTTTATGGTTACACATTGAATGTTACATGTTGTAAGATTGCTAGTAAAAAAATTATTAATAAGAGGTTCGGTTTACGAATCTCTTATTGATAATTTTTTACGCGAGTCGGCTTGTTAATTAAGGGAATAAGTGTAGTATTGAAATAGTGTCTTTAGAAAACATTTTACATCTTTATCAGTTTTAAAATTCAAAAGATTAAGATTAACGTCCCCCGTCCCCGTTTAAAGTCCTCCTTCCCATTCCCTGTTTGTTTTTTACTTTTTTTTTTATCATTTCAAATGTTTTTGAAACGGTTTTATCGATTTTTAATTTTAACACGGTGGTCTATATAAATTAGTTATTAAAGCGTTTTGTATTGTGGTTTAATTATTCGATTGTTAATGATTTTTATTCCGCGTTTTGAATGCTACTTTTTTAAAATTGATTGAATTAATGTGAGTTTCCACTCATCCGTTTTTTCACGGGAACGGGATAGGAACGGGAAAAATAATCACGTGAGCATGCGTAGTTTTTTTTCGGACATATTAAAACTTATACTACGCATGCCCACGTGATTATTTTTCCCGTCCCTTTCCCGTTCCCGTGAAAAAACGGATGAGTGGAAATTCGCCTTTATGAATGAAAAGACATACACCACCATCAATGTCACCACCTCGATTTTGATCAATTGCTTTATAACCTGGAATTTAGAAATTTAAGTTTTTTTCATTTTAATTTTTGCTTCTAACAAGCATTAAGTTCAGGATTATATTATTCAACATTAACTTTAAATTATCGTTTAAGTTTTAACTCATGTTACGTATGTTTAAAGCTAATGTTGAAATTAACTGTTGTGACGTATTCGTGAGGTGAAATACTTTGTCAATATCTAAATGGTTAGAGTTGATTATGTCAGGATCATTATCAGAAGTTTGTTTTTATTTTTAAAAACTTCAAAAAACTTCTTTATCTTTCTTAGTCATTTTTGTTTAATTTAAAAATAGAAATAAAAAATATAATTTTCCCAGCAACATCATTTTAACATACTGTGAACATTTTTAATATATTAGGTTTGTCCTACCAGATATAAAATACCAGGTTTATCCTACGCGAAATTAACCTTTTCTTCATTTAATCGTTTTTCTTTTGCTTCTATGAATAGTTTTAGGGTGAGTCCATTCGCACGCACGTGTGAATAGACTATATCTTATTATAATCTATTCGCACGTTAAAAAAAAATTTAAGTTAGATTTTTAATATGAAATCTCTCACAAACAAAAAATGTTTATAACTTAAGTTGATTAATTTTATTAATCAATTCTAATAAAAATATATAAAATTACTTAATAATAATTAAATTTTTATTCAAAAAACAAACAAAAACGTGCCAATAGGTAAAGCAAGCATTAAGAAATACTTCTTTTTTTTAATTAAAAGGTTGCCTACCCAAGCAAAAACCCTCGTCGTTGTATTTATACTACACTGTGCCTATTCTTAGATAAGCAGTCAATATGTATATACATTACGGTGCGCATATCCTTCAAAAGTTAGCCAACTTAAGTACTGCGTTATTACTCCACTGCACTAGTTTAATTTTAAAGTTAAAAACCAATAATAATAAATCTTATCTTTTTAAATTTCCTTTAATTTCGATGATCTTTACCTTTTTATTAAACGTGCAAATAGACTATAATTAAATATAGTCTATTCGCACGTGAAAAACGTGCGAATAGACACTCCGATAGTTTTTTACGCAGGTTTCCCGTCTCTTGCTATTAGCCTTCATTTATGTATATTGAGATCCTTAAGTTTTCTTGTTCTTTTCTTTTTAATTTTCAATTCGCGTTTTCTTTTTTTAACCCCAATGATTTGGCATTTTTTAATTTCTACTCCTATGACTCCAAATTTTATGTAAAAATATTTTTGAAAAAGCTTCTTGCCTTTTTTTTTAGTTTCGTCTCAGGTTTTATTTTTACAGCAATTTTATCAATCCCTAAATTACTTGGCTTGTCTTCTGAAATTCTGCATTTGTTGTTTAGAATTTTAAAATGACCTTTTTTGAAGCATTAGTAACTTTCCCCTTTTCATCGATATATGAATAATATCCATTGAATATATAATAGTTAAAAGCAAAAATAAATTAAAGCAATAAGTTTTTAAACTTTTTTTTATTCTAAATTATATATTAATTAAGTTGTTATTGTTATTTATAAATTATTATTGTTATACTAGCAGTAACCAACCTGTAATACGCGTTATTAATAAATAAAATTAAAAAAAAAACCGCGAATAGAAAAGCCTAGAAACTACTTTAAAATAGAAAAGCCTTGAAAATGACGTAACTCGACTAATAATAATAATATTAAATTAGCGTATTCATATTATCAGATAAGTTTTTTTGTCGTAGTTCGACTTACCGGGAATTAACTGTATTTACAAAACGTCATGTTTACGTAGCTTATGTGCCTTATTTTTATGTGTCTTAGTTGAAATGAAAAACAAAAGAAAGTTTGGTCTGTATTATGCACTTTATAAAGCAAAAAAAAGAAACTCAAATCCTAAAATTTTGTTTTGACAGAAAAGTTATCACTTTGGTGATAAACGTTTTTTGTGATAAATGTTTTCTTTTTATTAGTTTTGTCAAATTATTGAGCTTTATTGTAATTGGGTGAAATTAAATACCCGCAGCCGTAGCCTTATCAGTACACCCCTTCTCACAGTTCTTTTAGGCTCGTTACGGGCTTGTTCAAAAAAAGTTTTGCAAGTAAAAAACTCAATTTTTTTTTTTTTTTTTTTTTTTTTAATATTTTAGTTAGTTCGTTTTTACAATATAATGAGAGTAAATTAAAAATTAATACAAATTATAAAGTAAGCAAATACTACTAACATTTGAAAAACTAGGTATCTGAAAGAAGATCAGTAAGATCTTATCGTCAGAACCTTATACTAGTGTAAACAAAATGTTGTATTATAAAATAACTATAAGTACAACAAAATAAAAATAAAATATAAAAAAACTTTTTTATTTATATAGATTCTGGCCCTTATAAAGAATTCCAATATTTTTTAAAACTTTTTTTTTTTTTAAATTTTTTATTTATTTTTGCCTTTTAATATTACAATAACTAAATATATTTTACAATTTTTTACATTAGTAACGACAGGACTTCTAGAAGATCATGAGGATCTTGTCATGAAGCCCTTTACAATATATCGTTAACTTTTAATAAAAATACAATGTCTGTAGTGAAATAATAATACACCTCTATGCAAAAATATTTAAAAACCAAGATAAAATGTTAAAAAGCCAAGATAAAACTTTAAACCAAATAATATACAAAATAAAACAACAACAAAAACAAAACAAAAAAAAAGCAATTAAAAATAAATCAAGATATTTTCAATTAAAAATATAATTTTTTTAAGTTTCTGTTTGAATGAAGCAAAAGTCAGTTGGGATGAAAAATCAAAATTTGGTAAGACTATTTTGTTCCAGAGATAAGGACCTCGGTAAGAAACAAAAAACTGGTCTTTGCTTTTACGACAAAAAGGGGCAATAAGACGGTTATTAATTCGAAAATTATATTTGTTTTTAGGTTTCATACAATAAAAATTTCGTAATACATTTGGCGACAAATCTTCTCTACATTTAAACATGAAACATAAAATATTAAAGACATTTAGTTGATATACATTTAAAATATTCATTTCTTTAAAAAGTTGTTTCGTGTGAAAAAACCGATTTTTAAAATTTATTACGCGAGTTGCGTGTTTCTGATGAAGGTAAAGAGATTTTAGCTTTGTTCTGTGAGTGCTTCCCCATATAATACTCGCGTAGTTTATATGACAATGTATAAATGAATAATATAATTGTGTTAACTGGTGTTTACTTAATATATTTCTTGCTTTATAGAGAATTCCGATGCATTTAGCAATTTTATTGGGGGTATTATCAATATGATTTCTCCAAGAGGTTTTCATCAATATATACTCCAAGAAATTTAGTAACTTTTTCTCTTTTTATTATTATATTATCAATTAGAAGGTCTGGCATGATATGGGGCAGTTTCTGGTATTTTAAAGGTGGATAAAAAAGTGTCCATTTAGTTTTTTCTATATTTAGAGACAATCTATTTTGTTTAAACCAAACAGAAACTTTTTTTAATTTATTTGTCATGTTTGTAAAAAGCATATTAATATCTTTATGAGACAAAAACAAATTTGTGTCATCTGCAAAATTTATTGTTGTTAAATTAGATGATTTATAAAGATCATTTATGTATAGTAAAAAAATAAGAGGACCAAGTATGGATCCTTGAGGAACACCACATGTTATATTCATTAATAGATGAGATATAGAATCTTTATTGTTAACAAACTGTTTACGGTTAGTAAGATAACTTTCAAACCATAATAGGGTTTTATCTTTAATACCATATGATATTAGTTTTTTTAACAGGATTTGATAATTGACGGTATCAAATGCCTTGGACAAATCAATAAACACTCCTAGTGTAAAACAAGAGTCTTTAAATGAGTCGGTTATATTGCGCGTAAGTTGAAGAATGGCATGCTCGGTTGAATTATTTTTTTTTAAATCAAATTGGTTATCGTATAGAATTTTATTTTCAACAAGATAAACTTTAGTACCAACATAATCAATATGTTGCTTCCATGTGATGTTCTCATCAAGGAATATGCCTAAAAATTTTGTTTCTGTGCACTGTGGTGCACTTTGGTGATTTGTCTTCTTGGATCAACTTAATAACTATAAAAAACAAACACCAAATCTTTGTTTTCAACACTATCACAACGCAATGAAAAATCTCACCTTTTTTTAAAGTAAAAAAAGAAATAAATTTTTTAAATTAAAATTAAATAGTTTTATGAGTTATATTTAAGTATAAAAATTAATAGTAATATGAATGTTATAATAATTTATAATAGCATTCATAATACTATGAGTTATATTTAAGTATAAAGGTTAATAGTATTATGAATGTTATAATAATTTATGGTAACATTCATAATACTATAAGTTATATTTAAGTATAAAAATTAATAGTATTATGAATGTTATAATAATTTTTAAAAAACTTATCGAGAGTCATAAGGAAAAAAGTGTAAAAAAATTGAGGATTATTATCAACTACTTATTATTCAATGATATTTTAATGTCTAATATACTTATATATATATATTGTAAATAAAGAAATAAATAATAAAACGAAAAAATTTAATAAAAATAAACGAAAAGATTGAGAATATGAGATTTTTGTTAGTGAATTGATTCACAGATCGAGTTCATAATTTGAGTTCTTTAGTTTTAGATAGCTTCAAGGCTAATGTATATAATAATATCATAAGTTATCAAAATACATCAAAAAAGCTAATATATATATAATATTATCACAAGTTATACAAAATTATATCAAAAGTTGTAATTCACGTGTTATTGCAAAAGCTAACACTACCTACACAAAAGACCGATCTTATAATATTGCTCTCCGGTTTGGTCGCCGAACCGCACTGAAATGAACAAGCAGTGAAAAGAGTGCAAAGATGTTTTACCAAGACAATAGCTAACCTAAATAACTTTTCATTTTTTAAAAGACTTAGAATTCTTGGTTTGTAACTACTAAAAACTTGTCACCTTATGCAAAACATGATTACACGTTACCAAATTCTTAACAATTTAGTTTGAATATAGTTTGAATATGGGTTGAATATAGTTTGAATAAATCAAGTTTCTTTTTAATAAACAACTATATTTACACTCGAGGTCACATATTTAAACTACGCAAACTAAAGTGTAAACTTGATAATACTTGTAAATACTCTTTCTCACTCAAGGTTGTTAATATTTGGAATAACATGCTGTCTCACGTCGTTAATGCCAAAAATATCAAGAGCTTCAAAATTTAAATTAACTCTATCGATTTTGAAAAATACTGTTCCGACTAACTAGGTTATAACTGTGGTCTTACATGTAATCGTAATATATATATATATATATATATATATATATATATATATATATATATATATATATATATATATATATATATATATATATATATATATATATATCCTTATAGTGTAGTCGAAAGAGTCTTTTAATGTAAAAAAAGTCTCTTTCGACTACAATTTTAATTACCTCGTCTCTTAAGCTGTATTTGATTGTCGTCGAAATGTCAAAGCAATTAAATTAATGCGGAAGTACATTAAATTTTATTGTTTTTTAAAAAATTAAATATATATATATATATATATATATATTATATATCATAAAAAATTGTATATATATATATATATATATATATATATATATATATATATATATATATATATATATATATATATATATATATTATATATATATATATATATTTATAGAGCAAGATAACGACTTAAAAGATTGTAAATTATATGAATCAGTAAAACAAAATGAAGGGAGCCAATTTCAAAGAACTGATGTTCAAGGAAAAAACGAGATAAATAAAATTTTTCGGAGCACTTAGGAACAGTCACAGTAAAAGAATGAGACTTAATTGAATGACGAGTAATACGAGAATAAACTTTAATAGATAGCACACGATACGCTAGCTCTTTAAAGTAACGCCTATCATAGTATCTATAAAAAAGAGGAAAAAAAGCAACATTGCGACGATGTGACAATAGTTAAAAGTTGGCTGCAAGAGCAAGTCCAACTATGTTTACAATTGCGTTATTTGAGATTTATAGAGATAAAGAATAGAATCCGGAGTTAGAAAGCGGCGATTACAAAATTAGCAGATGCTAATTTTGTAATCGATTTGATATATGTTTTCCAAGAAAGATTGGAAGTAAGAGATAATCCTAGAAGACAAAGCATATGTGACTCATAAAGTATATTGCTGTTCATAAATATAGGTTGATCTAGATTGATGCGATAACAGTTAGCTGAAAAAAAGTTTGGGCTTTATATGAGTTAAAGTTCACAAGTCACTCAGAGTCTATTGCTGTAGCAGAAGTGAGATGCCCTCTCCAAGTAATCAGAAAATGTTGGCTTCTTATCAAGACAAAAATAAATGGAAGTATCATCAGGAAACAATGCCACCTTAGATGTGAAAATTACTTGGAAATTGTTAATGTAAATTAAAAGGAGTAAAGGGCTAAAGATAGAATCTTGAGGAATCCTTGAAGTTACAAGATTTAAAGAAGAGTGTTGTCTATCGAGGATAACTTTTATAGTACGATTGGTAAGGAAGGATTAAACAATTTCAAACATGTTACATGATACAACGTAAGAAGAAAGTTTTTTGGAGAAGACCAGCATGCCAAACTTTATCAAAAGCTTTAGAAATATTGAGAGCGATAACCTTACCCTCTCCACATTAATCTAATGCACGATAAAACCTATCGGTTATTACCGTCAACAATTCAGCAGTAGAACAAGAAGACCTTAATCTCTATTGACGATCAGAAAGTAAGTTATTAAATTCAAGGTAAGAGATTAGTTATTTGATAATTAAAGACTCAAAAACCTTGCTTATGGTAGTAAGAAAACTAATGGGATGATAATTAAACGAGTCAGATCGCTCTCCAGAATTTTTAGAAATAGGGTTAACAAATGCTTTTTCTAACACGCAGAAAAACAAGATTCTTGTTAAATAGTTTTGAAAGTAAAGACGATAGCTCCGGAGATCACTTCTGCAAGACTATAACAAGTATGTTTTCCGGACCATAAGCTGTAGAAGAGTCTTTGCAGGAAATCACTTTAGACACAGAAGCTGGAGTGATACGAGCGTCAAGCAATAGATTAACCTGTTTGCCAACTATATCAGGTAGAACGCGACTAGTGGAATCTAGAGATGATATCGACTAGAAGTTTTTAGCAAACAATTCAGCTTTGTCTATAGGTGAGGTGACAAAATCTGAACCATACAAGATAAGTAGAACAAATGGTTTGTCCTTATTATAGATACTGTTAAAGATTCTTTAGAAATCACGAGAGTCTAATTTTTGAGATAAATAAACGAGATTTTGTGACCTAAGAATAGCGGACTTGGCGTTTCAATACGATGTTGACATTTTTGCGTGCAAATTTTATTCACGCACTTTTACAAAACTAAGTCTGATTTTGAGCAGTACTGCGTACTTTTTTTTTCTTTTTTTTTAAAGTGCTCAAAGATGACCTTTTCGTATCACAGAGCACCGAGGCGGAGCATTTAATTAGGAGGTTTATACATCCTTCCTTACAAATGTCACTTATTGGACTAGAGCCGACTTCAAACCACAAACCTCTTGGTTCTGAGCCATACCTTTAATCACTGCATGACGAATGTGTACTTTATTTTAATATAATTCTATTCAACTTCATTATTTCATGGTTAAATTTTTTTTTTTAATGTTTTAACTATAATAAATTATTTTTCTCTTTCAATAAAATTAAAATATATATGATTCGGAATTGTTGAAGAGTCACACAATTTAAATAAAAGAGGTGCATGCGCAGTTGCCGATCCCTGTCATAAATATGAAAAAGCAGGTAAAAATATGTGAACCAAGTATTTACCTATTTTTAATAATATTACAATATTATTATTATTTGCGATTCCAATATAAGTAGATGCTACCATGAGATTTTGTATATTAATTATACAAAAAATATCACAAATAAAAAATATCACAAATAAAAAATATCACGAATAAAAATATCACAAATAAAAATATCACAAATAAAAAAAGACGGCTACAGTATGACAAGACCATTCGGTCTAATGCAATTTTCTCGCGTTTTTTTTAATAATAATTTGCTTCCTTGTCAGGGCCGACGACACCGAGGGGGCCAGGGGGCACGTTCCCCCCAACTTTTTTTTAAAAGGACCTTTTTTTTTTAAGAACATTTGAAACGATAAATATAACATGAAAAATAAAAAAAATAAAAATATTTATACAATAAATATGTGTAAATAAAACCATAACAGTTTTTTTTAAAATTCGAATTTAAATTTCAATAATAAATTTTATTAATATATAATAATATTAATATTATTATATTTATTAATATATAATAATATTAATATTAATATATAATAATATTAATATATAATAAATTATTTTGATTTGTACCCGTTACTTCTTTTTTTTTTTGCTTGCAACGTTTCGTATTTTGTCAATTCATTAACAAAAAAAAAATTTCAAATCAATCTTTTAAATGTTTTATCTTGAAATAAATATTTTATAACAATTTTATCTTGCTGATTTAAAAATAAAAAGAGGAACTATTGAAAACGTTTTTATCTAAAAATCATACTGTTTTTCTTATATATATTTCAGAAACAGGAACTGTTTTTTGATCATTATACAACTACTGACTAAAAGGTGAACTAAATCCAACTTAATCTAAAGGATTATAAATGTAGAATGTTTTGACTTAGACTTTGTTAAAAACATTATGACTGTTAAAAAAGTATAATTTTAAAAGGATATGTTTTTAATATTTACGTCATTTATGGTCAGATTTTTTACTAAATTAAAATTAACAAAACTTTGAGAAATTGCGATATTCCTAAAGGTGTTTTGCATTTTCAGAAAAATGAATATACAATGAAAACATTTAAATATATATGGTGAGGCATGTATGTATGTATGTATGTATGTATGTATGTATGTATGTATGTATGTATGTATGTATGTATGTATGTATGTATGTATGTATGTATGTATGTATGTATGTATGTATGTATGTATGTATGTATGTATGTATGTATGTATGTATGCATGCACATGGTAAATATAAAAGAAAAATTTACAACAACTAAAAACAATTTTTCAGTAACTTGAAATATTATCATCAGGTTCAGGTGAAGTTAAATTTGCTCTTCGGTCATTTAATTGAATTAATCAAATAATTGACTTCAAGTTATTTGATTAATTTTTCAAAAACACTACAAAAAAAAAAAAAAAAGTTCTACAAAATTTAAAAAGATAAATTGTCAGTAGTGTTATCTAGTATAAATTATCTGGTTCAAAATTCAGAGAACTTAATAATATTTTTTTTATAAAGAAACAATCAATTTATCTCCTTCCGAATAGAATCACTTCTTTTTATGAATATAATATATTTTATGAATATAATATTCTTTTTATGAATATAATATTTTAATATTTTTGACATTTGATGATAAAACAGGAATAAAATGGCGTTTTATTTTTTTATATTAAATTTTTATTTTACTTTCTCATCTTAACAGGTAACTTTTTATTATGCTTTTTTTCAAGCGACGGCATAATTTTTAACTTGTGTAAGCAGCCGCGGCGCAGTCCTTGGATTTTTGATTTATGACCATGAGGTCTGAGGTTTAATGACGGCTCCGGAAAGATAAGCTAAATGGAAGTTGACGGCTTGTACTTCCATGTTAAAAATGTCTTCCACAGTGGAGAAGAAAAAAAGTTTATTTTTTAATTTTTATTTTTGTTTAAGAAATATTTTTATCATTTTTAAATCATATGAAACTAGGGTTTGACTACTAATTAAATACTGATTAAAAATATGACATATAGATTTTTTGCTTATATATTATAACTATAATTAAACAGAACGTTTAAGTTTTTTAATTTCAATATTTTTAATTAAAATTCTAATATATATATATATATATATATATATATATATATATATATATATATATATATATATATATATATATATATATATATATATATATATATATATATATATATATATAAATTAGTAGAAAATCACTTAGCAAAATTTTTTCTCATTTAACACTGTGTTTCATCAAATATATATATATATATATATATATATATATATATATATATATATATATATATATATATATATATATATATATATATATATATATATATATATATATATATATATAACAAACCGTTAATAACTAAATTCCGTTTTGATAAAAAGTGGTTTTTATTACTTTAACCATGGCAACTCATTTTATAATAAATCACGTATTGTTTAAATTAAATAAATCTAAATAATTCTTTTGCAAACTATTATATCTTATTGATAAATAATTCTTTCGTGAACTATTCTATTATATTTGATTGATTAGTGCGGGGGTGGTTCAAACATATTTAACTGTGTTGTGAAAAAAAGCCGTTAGAAGTTTTTGATCTTTCACGTATTATTGTAACAGTTCAATCTAAAAAGAGACACTTTTAATCAGGTTATGATGATTTATCGTTGAGAAAGTTTTGAAAGGTAAGTTTTTTGATTTCCATTATGAAACCTGCTGTTTAAGGCGAATAAAGTTAAAAAATAAATCTTAACACATTAATATAGACCAACCTTTTTTTTTAGTTCATTCATTTTTCAATAACTGTGTTAATCTTTTGATCCTTTTTTTCTTTTCTTTTTTTACTCCGTATTTACTTAAGTAGTAAAGCAGACATCGCCTTTAATCCTTGCTAGAACATTTTAAGAAAACTTTGTTAAAAACTGATATTTGTTTGTTTTAATAATATCTAAGTTTATACGCACTTATCTTTATTTTCATTCAAACATTTTGTTATGTTTTTTTTCAAACTTTTTTTCAATAACTTACTATTTCAAAAATTTCTGCAGTCTAAAACATTTACTTTTTACTTTAATAAGGTAAGTTAGAAAACTAAGCAAATCTGTTTGAAACGTTTTTGTTTGTTAATTTATCTTTAAAAAATCCTTTTTTTTTTATATATATTTACTTTTAATATATCCTTTGTAATTACACAGTCATTATAAAAACTTCTAAACAAAGTGAGTTTTATTCAAACGATTATCTTAAACGATTGATGATTATTGGGATAATCGATTAAAATTTTTGATATTGGTTATTATATTTGTCAAAATACTTTGAAGCAGCGGTGTTATGATACATAAAAAATGATACGTAAAACTTGATTTAATACAAACTAATTTTAAGATACTTAAATTTGTTTTAAAACACTTAACTATGTACTTTATAAACAATTATTTTTTATTTTATAACAAAATCATATTTTTGTTTTATATGTCTTTTTAAGGTAGAATAACAAAATTAAAGTTAGCAAACAATTTATTTTAATTTTATATCTTTTAGAGATAAAATAACATTAAAAAACGGATGTGGTCAGGAAGTGCAATATTGTATCACGTGAAAATTAAAAGGATTTTATACCGGCTATGCAATAAACCGGCTTAGAAACCGCATAAAAAAAGTTTTAACTATGAAGTTTTTACTGATGAAGTTTAGTAAAAAATGTATTTTTTCTGGCGCATTTTTGACTTTTTATATTCTGATCTATTTTTTATATTCAAATAATTTTTTGACGTCGTGCAGTGTTAATTGGTTCAGTAGCGACGAATTGGAGTTCAGCTACATAGTTACAAAAGAAAAAGCATTCGACTCAAACAAATTTGAAAGGAAAATTAAATTTTCAACTAATATTGATGACGAAACAAAAGAACTAGCTAGCAAGGAACTCATTTTTATATCAAAAAAACAGTACGAAAATGGAGATATACAGCTTGACGAAACAAAAATTAAGCAAACTCGACAAGATCAGTTAACATACGAAAGTAAAAGTGTTTATAAAAAGTTTATACATGAAAAGAAAAAGTATATTTTTGCTTTGCGACACTATGAACAACTTGCAAAAGCCACAAAAAACTTTCTTGCGTTATCATCACTGGCAACGGACACTAGTCGTCATCTTGTAATGCCTTTTGTCAATAACTCGCGCTTTTGCGGTCTTAAACTTGGTCTTTCTTATTCAAGGTTTCTAGAAGCAAAAAAATTAAATCAAAGCAATGACGAAGAATACAAAGGAAATAAATTTAGCGAACTTGATCGGTATTTTAATGTTGATCATTTGCATTCTAAAATGTCATCTCACGGTTATTCAAGCCTTGTCACTTTTAAAGAATTTTCAAAAGAATGCAAAACCTTAGATGTAGTTATTCATTTTCTTTACAATGATTCAATATCTTTAAATGAATTTTCCAGGTGGTATCAAAAGACTAAAGTTCAGTATGAACATATTTTAGACGAAGCTTCTAATAACAATGGGTGGATCGAATGCAGCTTTGTTAAACAATCACAGATAGCAGAATTTTTGAACGTTAAAGTGAATCGATATGTGTGTGTTAACCCAGAAATTATAAAAACAAGCAACCAACTTGAAAATCTTATATTAAAAGGTAGTCAATGCGTTGGAATAGTATCTTGGAAGGGAAATGGCGTAAGAAGAACACACTTTCCAATATCTCCATTTATAAAAAAACAGTTACATTCTTATGACATTCAGCACAGCCAGCGCCTAATAGATATTGCATATGATTACGTCAAAAACATTATGCAGCAACCCTTTATATCAATACATGTTCGTAGCGAACGTCATCTTTTAGGAAAGGGATATCGTGCAACACGCAATTGTATACAACAGTTATGCGAAAAGATAAGACTTAAAAATACAACTTATAAAATATTTTTAGCTAATGATCTTAAAGACGGTTCTGATACACTAGTTGAAAGTACACATTTCCATAAACGTAATCGCACACTAAATTACTTAATTAAAGAGTTAGGTAATCCGCACGTATTTCGTGCAAGCAATTATGGTTTGTATGATCGAGGTGAAATTGCTATTGTTGAAATGAATATTTTAAGCATGGGTGAGTCTCTATATACACTTGGAGGGGGAAACTTCCAAGAATGGATTGAAGAACTATTTATACAACACAGCTCCAAAGATAGATCGCACGTTATTAAAACGTGTTCTCTTCCTATTACTTTGATGGAATTTCCAAAACATAATCCCGAACTTGAAATAAAAAGCAAAACAGGATAATTTCCAAAGAAAAATAACATTTAGAAGTAATTGCATTTTAAAATATAAGAGTTATATATATCACGTGTTGTAAATAATGTTATTCTATATTATAGTAGAAAAAAAATATTTATATGAATTATGTAAGTAGATAGATTTATACTATGTATAAAATGTAAAAAAGTTTAGTATTTTTGTAAAAATTATTAAGAAAAATAAAAATTTATGCAGTTTTGAATAAATGAAAACCTTGCCTTTATATTGAATTTTTTTATCGCGGGAAACAGAATATTTAAAATGTATTTTCCGGGAAAAAAATCGTTTCTTAAATAAGTCAACAGAAGAGCGCCGACCGCAACTAAATTTGAATGACAGAACAACTTTTTTTAATTAAAAAATTGTACACATTAGGGGTGTACCGAATTGCAAATTTTGAATTTTTAGACAAAGCTATAGTTAAGCGGTCTAAAAGAATTTCATCTTTTCGCTTGTGGCGCCTTCTTGTGTACACTTGTTCTAAGTGGTGACTTTTTAATATAAACAAAGAATTATTATTACTTTAGAATATACATCAATTATCTTATAGCCTGCTGCAAATAGGGAGTGTTGCTTCATCGACTATTTTATAATCTGCTACAAAGAAGTGCTGCTACATCGACTAAGGATTTAGCATGGCGCAGCAATCTTTTTTCTTTTATTAGGGGAAAGTGGGGCAACATGGCAAACGTTTTGAAAACCCTATGTATTTGCAAAACTATCAGTCGTGAACCAATAATACTTTCTCAGTATGTTTATGTTATTAAAATGATTCATTGCCTGCATGAATTTTCAGTTTGCAAATATAACAATTTGAAATAAATATTAAAATAAAAAGTTCATCAACTTGTTATCTGGTCACTTGACCGGGAAAAAAATGACTTATTAAGCAGTTTTTGTCTTCAATTTTATAAAATTTAAAAAACTACCAATAACTCTAAATAAAGTAACAAAAAGTAAACACAAATTGCAAAAAACTACTTCTAAAGAAGTTAAACTTGAAGGACCTCATCCATTATGAGAAACCGAAAATGAGGAATCTTTTTTTTAAGCGCATTAAGTATACTTATGCGTATAAAATTGCGTTAATAATATTGCAAATAACCAATTGGTGTTTTTCACCCAATTTTAAAATTTTTTATTGAGTTATACGAAAACCCATCTTGCCCCATTCGGCATGTTACCCCGCTTTAACCTATTTCAATTAAAACTCCTAATGTTTAAAAATCCTCCACTAAGGAGATCGGAGCAAGCAAAAAAATAAAATTATTTTAGACCGTTTAACTGTAGCTTTATCTAAAATTACATTGTAATTGTTAAGAAATTTGTATTTTTTTATCAAGGTTTAAGTAAGGGTTTTTTATCAAGGGTAAGGTTGCCAATATTGTACCCTCTAAGAGTAAAGTCAAAAATAGAGAAAAAATACAAAGTAGAAACGATGAGACTTTATTTTATTTTATAATTAGGGGATAAACTGTTCTAAAAAAGTTGAAATATTCAAATATTTAAACGTTGTTATTTGATAGGGAATTAAATTTTTCAATATTGTACCTATATTTTGATTTTATAAATACTATATTAATTTACAGTACATTTTGAATGATTTTTATGAAGATCTTTTTCTGTGCCAAGCAATGTAAAAAAGTTCCTAGAATAGTCTGAAAACATCTCAATAAGGTATAACTTTTATATTAAATGTGTAACTTACTTATGTGGTTTCTAGAATTTGGTAAGAAAATGATGGATATTACTGCACATTATATTAATAATACAAAACAGAAAATCTTTATTCTTGACAAAAGTTACAAATATAACGTTTTTGTTTTTGATTAACACCTTCATTATGGACAGTCATTATGGCACCAGCCTTAATATGTAAGGCATTGTATCATACTCTTTTTTATATTTTCTTCACAGAGGTAGCAAAACCAGCTTTCATTTTGAAGAGATTTATTTGCTTTCTCACACTCTTTTAAACATTGTCTGTCCTGCTTTATTTTTTTATTTGGTCGCAGTAAAGCTCTTCCAGAGAGTGCATCTTTGTAAGGACTACTCGTCAATACAGTTGTATTAGAATTATTTTTTTTTCTTTTGAGAGGAGAAGTTCTAACTGGAAGTGGAGATAATGCTTTTATTGGTATGTCAAGACACTGCAACCTAAAAAATAACCAATAACAATTCTAACAAATTTTCTTCAGACTAAAAATTTTCTGCTAGTAAAAATTAGCTTTAAATTTTCATTTTAATTAAGAAAATAATAATATGGATAACCTTCGGAGATGAACATGTGTGTGTGTGTGTGTATTGTGTGTGTGTTTTGAGTGTGTGTAACCATTAATGTAAAATTGCAACAAACAAAATAAAAGACTTACTGTTCTGTTTTTTTCATTGATGATAATAAAGTTACGTTAGAGAGTGGTTCATTATGTGCATTATGTTTCAATAGAGTAGCTCTAGATTTTTTTGGATTTCGCTCGAGTGAAGAAGTTTTCACTGGATGTGCAGAAATTGTTTCTAAAATAAGTTCATCCTAAATAAATGAAACGTTAAACAAAAAATATATAATTAGAACAACAGTAACAATTATGGTATTTGAATAAGTTGAGAAAGAAAATATGCGACTAAAGGCAAATTATGACTAAACTTACTGTTTGGGAAGCTTTTGCATTTGAGCTCATCTCTCCACTGAGTATTTCACAAGGTACAAAGTCCTCTTCCCAGAAAACTGAGCTGTCTACCGGCCATATCCCAGTGTCTCTAAATCCGTTCTAAATCCGCTGCTATTTCCATACCAACAACTCTTGAGTAAGCTTCGCCAAACAGTTGAGATACTTGATATTAAGTAATACATCTGCCTAGATGGGTTCGCATCCATTTATCACAAGCAGTATTATATTTAGAATTTAAAGCTTTGAAAAAAGATCTATCTAAAGGTTGTAGCCTATAAGTAGTATGCGATGGCAAAGAAAGCATTACCACTCCGTGATCTTGAGCTAGAACTAAGGCTTGAAGATTTTTTGTATGTGTTGAATGCCCGTCAAGTATAAGAAGAACTTTTTTTTGTTCTGGATTTTCTGCAAGAGGTTTAAGACAGTGAGTCATTTTATAAGTGAGCTTATAAAATGACTTATCCACAAAGTAAATAAATCTTTAGTTATCCAACCAGTATCAGAACATCCAAAAACTGTCAATGGTGGGGCATCATCTTTAAGCTCATTTTTAAATCTTTTACGTTTAAATATAAGCATAGGAGGTACAAAAGATCCAACAGCATTCATACAACATATGGCAGTGGTATTCACACCCCTTTCACTACTTGTAATACCTCCTACTTGGTGTTTACCTTTCAGAGTTAAAACTTTCCTTGGATTGTGAACTGTACTTATTCCAGTTTCATCTGTGTTGTAAAGCAAATCTGCAGTAATATTGTGGTTATCAACAACTTCAGTAAGTTTATTGAAAAATAATACAAACTTTTCCTTACAAAAACCTGTGGCTTTTGCCATAGAAGTTGGTTCAGGTAATCTCAAACTAAGGCTTGCGTTTCATGAATTGGTAATACCACTTCTTTCCAGCCATACCAGCATCTTTGTTGAATTGATGAGGTATTTTGTTTTTTTCAGCAATTTCAAATGCTAATAGTCTAAGATCTATTGTATTTATTCCAAACATACAAGATTCCAGTTTCAAAACATGTTCAACTAATTCTTTCTCAACTTCAGGAGGTAAGATACTACACCTACCTAACTGTTTATTTGATTCATTTGCAAAAATATTTTAATGATTCACATTTCTTTTTAATGTTGGTTTAGGAATTCCATATTTTGCACATACAGCGTTAAGTCCAATTTTACCATTTTGATAAGCAAAAATAGCCTCTTTCATATCTTCTTTTGTCCACAAACCCATATCTCCGTTTCAACATTTTAAAATTCATATTAATTTTATACAGGTGGTTGCACCCTAAAAGCCACGCGAAAGTAGGAGGGTTTAGATTTATTTTCTAGGGACAGATCATAATTTTGTTAATATGGGTTCTGAAAGATAAGCCTAAATAGGGTTCTTCCTGGTAGGTATGGTTTTTTAAGTCTCGCTTGAGTTTTTTTTCTAGAATGTTGAAGTTAACCACACTTTTTTTCATGCACCCCAAAAACAACATTGACAAAATTGGCTATAAAATCTAAACTATTTGGAATTAAGAACTGATTTTTTGTAGAAGATAGTTATAATAAAATAGTCTTAGGATGATTGTATCATTGCTAACTTAAATTTTTAGGATGTACTTCAATGTACCACAAAAACCACATCATGTGCACCCCAAAAAAAGTTGGTTATTTGAATATTTTAGAAAATATATAAAATAATTCAATAAAAAAATTTTAGGATGTACTCTAAGATAGTAGCTCTTTGTCATCATAAAAAAAAAAAAAAAAAGTTAATGTATTGTGAAAATACTACCATTGAACTATGTTATGTTTTTTGTTGTTTTAGAATTTTGTTTAATATAATATTATAAAGTAAAATGAAACCATCATCTGCATTACATCTTCGTATAAACAAATCAAGAAATCTCAGTACTAAAGCTGATGCCATAGTGGCCAGAAAACACACAAATGATAAAAATAAACAGTTAGAAGCTGCAATAAATTGGTGCAAAAAATTTAATGGAAGGGGACAAGCAGCATTAAAGACAGGTTTGTTTCCCCTTATTAAAAATAGAGAGACAATCAACAGGCGATTAGATGGAAAAGTGATTAATGGAAAAGAAAGAGATTATTGTACTATACTTACAGATGATGAAGAAGCATCTATTGTGCGTTTTATAAAAAATAAGAACAGATGTTTACAGGCAATTAACAAACAGGACATAACCAAATTAATTATTAATGTGCTTCATGTGAGAGATTACACTAATACAAAAATGAAAGGTGGACGGAAGTTTCAAAAGTTATCATTAAATGCTCGAGCTGCTCTAGAAAAGGGAAAGTAAGTTTAATTGAATTCATTTAATCTACAATGATCCTATAAAAGTATGTAAGACGGGTAATATGACTCTTTTCTTTATGTAAATATTCTATTTTATAGATTGAGTCGATTATTTTGGCTTCGTTTTAATGCTAAACATAGCAGCCTTACAATCAAACCCCAAGGGAGTGTCTCGATAAACCGTGCACTTAATTGTTCAAGAGAAATGGCATGTAATCATTTAGGTAAGTTATTAATGAACAAATATAAATTCATAAATCTGAATGTACTTTTTTTTTTTAATTTGTTCATTTCCCTATAATAACATTATTTCAGATTCCCTTGCTAAAGAACTAGTAGATGTTGGTATTATGATAAATGAAAAAATGATTGAAACAGGGGTTTGGAATAGCACTGTTGATACATGCCGAATATTTAATTGTGATGAAACACCCCAGTTTATTAATTATGGAATTGATGGTACCACTTCTGGATTATTTTATGCTGGCAAAGGAGATGCATGTCAAAGAATGTATAGAGAAAACAGAGAATGTGTCACAATTCAACCATTTGTTTCATTTTCAGGTATGCTATAATATGTTATGGTTCAAGAAAAAATTGAATATAAATAAATACAAGCATTAAAAAACTTTTTTATTTTTTATTTTTAGGCGACATATGTATGTGTCAGGTAATATTTAAATGTACTGGTATTACTAGTTCTATGGTTCCAACAGAAGCAGTAAACAAAATTCCCCATTTGTTGGTCACAACTACAGATAATGGAGTATCAACCCATGAATCTTTCTTGGCAGCATTGAAAGAGTTTGATGTCTACTTAAATGAAAAAAATGTTAAGCGACCCATCGTCTTATTATCAGATGGACATAGCTCTAGACTAGACTTTGATGTATTATCTTTTTTGGAGTCCAAAAGAATTTATCTTTTTCTTACTCCACCAGACACAACAGGAGTTACTCAACTTCTTGACCAAGTAAACAAGAACATTCATTGTGAGTATCGTAAGCAAAAAGACTCTATGTTTTCTGATATCTGTTCCTTAAACAAAGAAGCTTTTATGTTAGTTTTAGCTAATATATGGGACAAGTGGAAAACCAAAGAAACGCTTGTAAAATCTGCTAAAAGGGTTGGTGTTGCCGAAAATGCATTGAGTGTTGATTTTATGCAAAAAGACAAATTCGAACGAGCAGAAAACTGTATTGAACCAGAAAAACAGACTTCTCCACTAATTTCTTCGCCGGATAAAAGACGTGGTTCAGCAAATTATTGGAAATCAAAATTTGAACAAGCGATGGAGTTGATTGATGAACTTCATGAAAAGAGCATTCAGCTAGAAGAAATACCTGGTTTTATGACAACCAAAAAGATAAAGCCAAAATTAACAAAAGATGCAACACGTGTTACCCAAGTACATGGATCAATGACTGCAAGCGATGTAATAACTCTAGTTGAAAGCATAAAAAGAAAAAAAGAAAAAGAAAAGGAAAAAAAAGAAAATGCTGCACAAAAGAAAGAGGAAGTTACAAGACTCTTTATAACATGTAAGCTTCAATGCTATTGCGAGGAGATAAAATGTAAAGCTTTTGGCTTAAAGCAGTGTCCAACCTGCCTCAATATAATGCGGTCCATTTGCAGCAAAGCAAACTGCAAAGTAAATGGAAAAAACCCAGAAATGATTTTATCTGCAGCTGCTAGAAAGAAATAACTGTGATATTCAAAATCTTTTTTATTGAATGAACTATTTGTTTTAAATTTGTTGTAAAGACTTGTTCTGGATAAACTTTTTTTTTTTAACTTTTTCTTAGCGCACCCCAAAAACCACATGTTAAAATGTAATTTTTAAACTTTTTTGTACAAGTTTCCCTTCTACTTATAATAAAAATGGTTTGATTTATGTAAATAGCATATAAAAGATAAGCAAACTAGATGGGATTTGCAAACTTAGTCTAAAAAACCAATATTTTATAGCAATATTACTTAAAACTCAATTATTTTTCTCAGCACTTTTTAAGTTTAAAACGGTTGTAAAAAAAACTCCTTTATTGTTAATATTGATTTCTTTTGTTTTAATTGTTGCTGAAACATTCCTTTATGAGAAAAAATTTCTCATATGGTTTTAAAATGCTTATTTAAATTTTTAGAGCCTTTTAACTGACCGCGTTGTTTTTGAGGTGCCTTGGTTTTTGGGGTGCATCTACCTGTATACTTCCCGCGTATTTTGAGCATTCAAAATGGCAGCTTTGGTACAATACAACCTTAAGTGACGCGACTAGACTCATTTTGAGTTTATAACGAAATTAGACAGCAAATGCTAATGTATTTTAATTTCTTGGAATTTAATTTGAATTCATATAACTAGTGCTTTCACATAAATATGATAAAAAAGACATATTTAACAAGTTTAAAGTCTAAAAAAATCTAAACATTGAACCCCAAAAATAAGAAAACTTTGGCATCTTATCAACTCGAGGCTGTCGAGTGAGACTTTCGTGAGGTGAATTTAGTTTCATCTCACGTTTCGTGAGGTGAATTTAGTTTCATCTCACGAAAAAACAATTGGCTCATTAGTTCAACATAGCAAAGATAAAATTTAAGTCAAAAGATATTTTCTGGGTTGTAAAAATAACTAGATACAGCAAAAGTACAATTTAGGCGCCGGTACAATATCGGCAACCTTACCCTACTTATAGCTCTTCATTGCCCAGTAGTACTATGGTTTTTTTATTTAATTTACTCAGTCTGAGTTACAAATCTCAATGAAAAAAAAAAAAGTAAAAAATACAAATGTAATTTTATTTACAGTAATAATAGTACTGCAAATACATTTGCAAAAATTTGTATTTTATACCTAGGTTTACCTATAGTTCTTCATTGCTCTGTAGGATAATGATTTTTTGATTTATTTACACAGCCTGTGTGTCACATGTCATAAAATAAAGTAAAAAAAATATTCGGCCGGAAGCGACTTGATTTAAAAGATAAAAATTCCGGCCGGAATTCCGGTACATCCCTAGTAAAAAATAGATTCCGGCATTCCGGCCAAAAATATTTTTATTCCGGCCTGAATCGGGTTGACCTAAAAATCAATCCAACCGGAACGGAAATCCGGTACATTCCTAATATACATGAAATGTATTGGTATGTGTATACAAAATTTTTATACTTTTTTTAAAAATTTAATTGGTTAGAAAATAAACTTTTTCAAATTTTGAGGCAGTCAAGAGATGAGTCACTAAGTGATAATCTATGTAAAATTACAATATAAATATCAGTAAACAGCTTCAGGGAGTTTAAATCATTTAATAATTTTTTCACCTTTACGTTCATCCCTTCTAAAAATCTTTCAACAATTGTCACAATGTTTTTCCAAATTAATAAGTTATTGAAATAAATATTTATCATAATTAATTTCCAAATTAATAAGTTATTGAAATAAATATTTAAATATCTTTAAATGTGTAGACTAACCCATTTATCAAACGTAAAAATTTTCCCTTTTTTTTATGTGATTTTATTTTAACAATAAGTTCAGTTTTTGCTATAGCACAACATTAATGAGTTTCCTCACGTTGTTTTACCTTTAGAATGGTAATATTGATTTTTACTTAATGCTTGACAAATGAACTCACTTTTGCATATTCCATGGATTAAAAATTCATCAACGGCTGCAAGTCTGACCACTATATCTGCTAAATACTGTTTCTTACAAAAAGATGATGCGAGAGACTCGTTTTTGCAAGAATTGTCTTACGGTTGGACCAGCTATTTGATTGTCATTTAAGTTTCTTTTCCGAATATCAATGTGTTGATCATGTTTCAAATGTCTAATTAATCCACTAGTTGATGAGCCTTTACAATTTAATAGTTTATTTGCACATTTCAAACATTTGGCTCATTCGCTTCATTTTCCTTTTAAAAAATATTTCTACACAAAATCAGCCGTGATAAAACAATGTTTCTGTGATTCTAAGTTATATATTAAAACAAACAAACTAGATTCTAGAATAAAAAAAAATAAGTTAATTAAAGAAATTTTTAAAACTGAACCAATTCAAAAAACTATTAAATAGTCTACTGAGTACTATCTATGTTTCGAATCAAGCTCTTAAAAAATTTAAAAATAAATAAAGTAACAAAAACTCTAAAACACAAAAGACCAATGTCATCACTAAGTTCGCTAAATCATTCACTAATATTCGTGGTCTTCGAAGTAACTTTTTTTCTGTTAAAACTTATCTCTTGCAAAGTTCATCAGAACTACTTGCTCTTTGTGAGACTAATTTGAGTTGTCTCAAATCTTGTGATCTTAGCGTTGATGATTATCTTTCTTTAATTTGTAAAAACTCCAAAAGTCACATGCTTTGCCTGGGCATTTACATTTGTAAGAATTCACCTGTTTGTCGGGAAACTAGGTTTAAATCCACAGACTACTTTTTTATGTGCTTTCGTTTAACACCACTTCACTCTTTCACCTTTCTCTTTGTTCTATATCGCTCTCCTTCATCTTAAGACTGCACTCTTCCTGATATTATTTCTGATCATAATGACCAAGCCCTCTCTTTATCCATCAGTAAATATTGTTGTTGTCGGAGACTTTAATGTTCATCACACTGAATAGCTTGGTTTTAGTGTCAGTGACTCTGCAGGCATTAAAGCCCACAAATTTTGCATTTCTCAATGCCTAACTCAAATAGTCAACTTTCCAACTCGCTTTCCAGACAACCCGAATCATTTACCTTTTCTACTCGACTTATGTCTTGTTTCTGATGCTAGTCAGTGCTCAATTTCTCCACATTCACTCTCAGGTGCCTCTGATCACAGTTTGATCTCTCTAAAACTTTATCTTAATCTTCTTTATCATCGAAATCCCCCTACCACCGTACCTCTTACAACTACCTTAAAGCTGACTGGAACTTTTTCCGTGATTTTCTTTGCGATGGCCTTTGGGTAGAAATCTTTCGTCTTTCTGTTGACAAATGTGCTTCTTACGTAACTTCGTGGATTCAGGCTGGCATGGAATCTTTTATTTCCTCTCAACAATTCCAGTTCAAGTCTCACTCTTCTCCATGGTTTTACTCACATTGTGCTGCTGCAATTGCCAATCGAAACCATTACTTCCATATCTATCAGCAAAACAATTCTCCAGAAAACAGACGTCCGCTATTCTCAGGTCATTAAATCTCGTATTTCATCACAAAAATTAGGCTTTCGTGACTTCTGGAGAATCTTTAATAGTATCAATAATAAGGGCAAGTCTGTAATTCCAACTCTTTTGTATGGTTCAGACTTTGTCACCTCACCTTAAGACAAAGCTGAATTATTTGCTAAGAACTTTTCATCAATATTATCTCTTGATTCCACTAGTTGCGTTCTACCTGATATAGCTGTCAAACAAGTTAATCCATTGCTTGATATTCGTATCACTCCAGCTTCTGTAAATAAAGTGATTTCCTGCTTAGACTCTTCTACAGCTTGTGGCCCGGACAACGTACCTGTTATAGTCTTGCAGAAGTGTTCTCCGGAGCTGTCGTCTATCTTTTCAAAACCATTAAACAAGTGCTTATCAGAGTTTTGTTTTCCAACCTGCCGGAAAGCAGCATCTGTTATCCCTATTTTTAAAAATTCTGGAGAGCGATCTTATTTGTCTAACTACCGTCCCCTTAATCTTCTTTCTATCATAAGCAAGGTTTTTGAATCTTTAATTAACAAACACTTAATCTCTCATCTTGAATCTAATAACTTACTTTCTGATCACCAATATGGATTTCGATCTTCTCGTTCTACGGCTGTTTTGCTAACAGTAATAACCGATAGGTTTTTTCGCGCATTAGATATAAATGGAGAGGTTAAGGCCATCGCTCTTGACATTTCAAAAGCGCTTGATAAAATTTGGCATGCTGGTCTTCTCCATAAGCTTTCTTCTTACGGTGTATCTGGAAACATCTCTAACTTTATTGAATTCTTCTTTTCCAATTGTAGTATAAAAGTTGTCTTTGATTGACAGCCCTTTTCTTCTTATTCTGTAACCTCAGGGGTTCCTCAAGGTTCAATCCTTGGCCCTATACTCTTTTTAAACTTTACTCTTTTAAAACTCTTTTTACATTAACGATCTTCCAGATATTCTCACATCTAAGGTGGCATTGTTCGCTGATGATGACTAACTTTTTTCTTGTCATGATAAGAAGCCAAATCTCTCTGATTGCTTGGAGGGGGCATTTGAGCTTGAAAATGAACTCAATTCTGCTACAGTATGGGTTTTCACAGTGGCTGGTGAACTTTAATTTAGATTAATTTTTTTGAGCCAATCGTTATCGCAATAATTTAGACCTTCCTAGATTTATGAACGGTAATGTACTCGATGAGTCACCTACCTTTCATTTTCTAGGATTAACTCTTACTTCTGATCTTTCTTGGAAACCTTATATCAAATCCGTTGCAAAATTAGCATCTGCTAAAGATGCATCTCTTTATCGAGCTCAACACTTTTTTTCTCTGGATTCTATTCTCTATCTCTATAAATCTCAAATCTGGCCTTGTATGGAATTTTGTTGCCATATCTGGGGTGGAATTTTTAATGATGCACTTTCTCTTTTAGACAAGGTGCAAAAACTCATTGTAAACATAGTTGGAGCTGCTCTTGCAGCCAACCTTCAACCATTATCACATCGTTGTAATGTTGCTTCTCTTTCTCTTTTCAACAAATACTATAATGGACTCTAAATAGTTTATTTCGCCGTTAAAAATATTCACAAAGTACAACAATATAAAAAGTACAATTGGCTGGAGCAAGAAGTAGGCATAAAATAGCCTTATCACCGAGCCCCAATAGTAACGCAAATAAATATCCGTAATATATAATAATCCGTAATATAGGGGAAGTGGGGGCATAACCGCATATGGAGGCACAACCGTTTTTAAACATTTCTCTTTGAAAAATATTATCTAATCTGGCAAAAAAACTACCACACATTAGTAAAACAGTTTTCTTTATTTTTTTTATGTCAAAAAGAGTGCCTGCTATGTTTCTGAGAAGTTGTGCATAATAATGTATAATTTGATAAAAATATTATATTTGCATCATATTTTTAAAGACCTTTTTTTTGAGGATAAAGCAATATTTGATTTTAGTGTTAAAGATATGTGTTATCAGCGTTATTTCATCAAGTAAAAACCATTTTTGATATCAACATAACCTAATAAGCAAGCTATGAAACTGAATTCTTTCTAAAAACTGTCCACTGGGGCAGAACCGCATAGACGCACAGGAGGCACAACCGCATACTTTTATTATTTATCAAAGTTATGTAATTACAAATAACAACAATTACAATCGTCACATTTGAATGCGTTCATGTATAAACTTGAATAGTTTTGCTTTAAGATGATAGAAAAGTTGTTTAAGATGTTAGAAAAGTTTTGTTTTGAGAAAAAGATGTTAGAAAAGTTTTTTTGTAGAAAAGTTTTGTCCGAAAAGTTTTGAAAGAAAAGTTTTGTTTTTTGTTAGAAAAGATGTTAGAAAAGTTTTGTTTTGAAAAAAAGTTGTTAGAAAAGTTTTGTTAAAAAAACTTTGTTAGAAAAGTTTTTTTTTTATTAGAAATGTTCTGATTTTTGTTAGAAAAGATGTTAAAAAAGTTTTGTTTTGAAATGTTAGAAATTAGATTTCGTATTTTTTTATTTAATTTTTATAGATGAGTTTTTGAATTAAAATAAAGCTAAGAGTATATCGAATAAGAAAACTGAGATTGTAAGTACAAAGAATGCCTACACAGTATACAAACGTGCCACAAAATCAGCAAATAATCTGAGCTATGACAATTGTAAAGAAAATGTACCTAGAACAGTGAACCCCTAACGATTTTTGTGAGGGTGCGGTTGTGCCTCACAATGGGGGCAAAACCGTTTTTTTCACTAAGTGTAATTTTTGTGTAATAACATTTTCAAAACCCGTTCAATTTTTTTCTTAAATGCATCGATTTAAAGCTTAATGATGCGGCTATTGAAATAAACTGCTAAAAAAACACATTTCGTTTTTATTTTCATATAACATTTATTCAAACGTTACGGGGGCGCTTATGCCCCCACTTCCCCTATAAGCAAAAGCATTTAAAAAAAGACAATTTTAAAATGTTAAGAAATAAAATTAAAAATAAAAATAAAAAAAAAGTATTAAAATAATTGAAAAATAAAAAGAAAAAGAAATGATTAAAATATAGTAATAAAAATGACAAAAATTTTCTGTTTTTGGTTATAAACTGGATGTGATTCGATATATATATATATTTGTATATATTATTTTCTTTCAAAATAATTAAAAATTCAAATAAAAATTCTGTTCCAATATTATAAAATATATCAAGAAAATTGTAGGTAACTTTAAGATAATATATATTTTCAATAAAAGTATGATAAAGACATTGAAATTCTTAACATTGTTAAATGGTCTAGATTTTTAAATTTATGGGGCTAATTTAGTTTAATAAATTTTAAAATTTTAAAAGTGACAGAGAAGATCTGCTATTTTAAAATCCGTAAGTACTAAATAACGTCTTAATTTATATTTGAATTGCGGAAATTCAAAAAAAAATAAAAAAAAAATAAAAAAAAAAAATAAAAAAAATAAAAATAAAAGTATATATATATAAATGTTTTTTCTTTAATATTAACAATATGCTGAAAGTTTTTCCACAAAATTGGACCCCGTTATTGAATAGAATAAGAACATAACTTTAGATTATACTTTTGAGTTACAAAGTTATTTTCTGAGAACTTGGTGGGGTATTTATGGCTTACTTCTCCAAAATAAGGATAGAATATCGCTGGAGACAGTCCATGTTTTATTTGATTCATGAACTGTATGACGAGGAATATGTTAATTTTAAACACATTTAATGCATTGAGTTTACGTAGAAGTGGCTCTCAAGGCACAGTTCTTTTTACTCCAAATACAATAATTTTTTATTAAACTTTACTAACTTTGTAGTAGTAGTAAAGTTTAATAAAACTTTGTAGTAGGTAGTAAAGTTAATAAATATTTCTATAATATAAATATTATGATCAAATTTTGATAATATGGGAAAGTAAAAGATTTTTAGCTTTATTTTAAAAAGATGCAAAGAAGTAGTTAGATCGAAATTAAAATTAGGCAAAACAATTTTGTTCCAAAAATGAGGTACACGATAATCAATGCAAAATTGGTTCAAATTTGTCCCACAAAAAAGTTCATATAGAAGGTTGGTATTTTTTTGAGAGTTTTTATTGGTAGGTTTTAAGTTAAATAGATCATTAAAAACTGCAGGAGTAAGATTAATTTTACATATATTTACAAAACATAAAATATTAAAAATATTGAGTTTGTAATATTAAGTATTCTCATGTCAGAAAAAAGTTGTTTAGAGTGAGAAAAATAATCAGCAAAATTAATTACACCTATATGTGTTTCTGACAGCGATAGAGAGTAACTTACTTTTTTCAGTGCTTGTCCAAGCGAAATTTGCATAATTCATATAGCTATGAATGAATGCATAATAATAGGAACCTTTTTATTTGTATAGATTCTGGCCTAATAAAGAATTCCAATACTTTTTGTAAACTTTAGTACCAACATAATTAATATGTTGCTTCCATGTAATGTTCTCGTCAAGGGATACACCTAAAATTTTTGGGACGCAATCTCTTTTTATTTCAATTTGGTCAATAAAAATATCAGGTAAAGCTGGGGGTAAATAACGTTTTTTAGTTATTGAATGAAAAAAACCGTTTTGTTTTTTTATATTTTGGGTAAGTTTATTGCATCTTAACCAGTTAAAAATATTTTTGAGTTTAGATACTTGAGTACCTGTTCAGTAGACTGATAAACAGATTTAATTTGTTTCGAATGAGAATAGTAGATATGTCATCAATTTTAAGGAAGGGGTGCAGTTAGTTTTTGCTGTCCTTTGATATATTAAAGAGGAAATTTAATGCTGCCCCTTCAACAGCGTAAAAAATCAGGTAAAAAAACAAAAGTTCAATAAAATTTAGGGTAACTACACGATTAAATAAAAATATGTTTTAGTGCTTTAAAAAAATTTAGATTACTTTTAAAATCAAATAGAAACTTTAAATCAATTTCAACCCAAAAAAAAAAACAAAACGAAAGCGTCAATATAACAAAACAACTTTGAGTTTTTTAGAGTTTTTTTGTTTCATTTTGGTGTAGAAAGTTTTAATATTTACTACCTGGTATAAAGGCCATTATTTCTACAGAAAAATTTCATTTTTTGTATTGCAATGTGTCACAAAAAACGTCAAAGTTAAAATTACCTTGTGCTAAAAATAAATCGATTTCGTCAAATAAATTTTAACTAGAAGATGATAAATGTTTATTTGATCTTAAAATAGGATGTTGGTAAATGACTCATAGAAACATTTGGCCAAACTGATGGTTGGTCTTTTGGTCGTAATCTTCCTTTTATTTTAACTTTTTAAAAGTTTTTGGCCAGCATATTTCACAGACTACAATGCTGCTTGTCACTTTTAAATTTGCATTAGGAATACATTTTATCCAACGGGTTTTCTCTTCTAAGTCTCTTGGACTTTTTACATTCGTTTACTTTTTTTTTTTTTCTGTGATAAATAATTCGTAGGACAGCCATAAACACAGCATTTTTTTCACTATTTTTTTAACAGACTAAGTAAAGTAGAACAAAAACGAATCAAACAAGTTCTTTTGAGATTTACTGCGTTCATTTTTTAGAAGTTAATACAAGTGTACTAAGGCAACAAGTTTTTTTTTCTAAAAATAAAAAAGCCAATAGTTTTAGTTAAATAGCATATTATATTTATTTATTCTTTTTATCACCCAAATTAAAGGTAAAATAAGCATTGTTTATAAAACTAATAGTTAATACTTTCAGTCTAAAGTCTAGTTTAAATTCTTTTTGAAACATTTTCTTCCATCAAATTTGTAAAGACCAGTCTTAGTTCTCTGATATTCCAGAATTCAAAGAAATGGTTCAAAATTATCACTATATTGTCTCCTAAATCATCGTAGCGACGCTTAATTGTTATTTTTTTCCTTCTATCAAATACTGAACGGAGTTTAGCTCAAGTTGATTGTAAACTTTTATCACTTCGTTGATAAATAGATTATCTCAATAACATCAGATATCTGAGTCAAAATCAGGGAAAAACAAGTTGGTAGTTCAGTAGTCTGATGAACAGATTTAATTTGTTTCGAATGAGAATGGTAGATATGTCATCAATTTTAAGGAACGGGTGCAGGTAGTTTTTGCTGTACTTTGATATATTAAAGAGGAAACTTAATGTTGCCCCTCCAACAGCGTCCATTTTGTTAAAAAGTAAATTATTAATAATTCACTTTTTAATAAATTGGACACTGTTGGCAGCATTAAATTTAACTTAATAAAATATTATAACAACAAATTTATAAGCCGTATGATAAATTTGGTATAGCCAGAGATTTGAACAAATGTAGTATAGTTAATGGTTGATAAAAATAAATACCAGTTTTTATAAGAGCTCTGGAGATCGATTGAAACTGAATAAAACGTTCGTTTACATTTGCTGTTTGAAGTGTAGCTATATTTTGTGTATGATTTTTATTATCCCATAGGAATCCGAGGTGTTTCAGTTTATTATTGAGATGTAGGGAAAAGCCGTTTATTTGATTTGTGTTTTTTGTAATTGAATTTTTACTGGATATAATAAACTCGGTTTTTTCAGTGTTTAGCTGATATATATGTTTTAGCATTGTGACTGAGCTTTATTAACAAATTCTTGTAAACCAGAAAGAGAAGGACTTTGTAAAATTATATCGTCTGCATAATTAATAATAACAGTGTATACACCACTTACTGTTGTTCCAACTTTACAATCTAAAACAATTTGATTTAATATACTTTAAGTGTATATACTAAATAAATGTGGTGATAAAATTGATTCTTTTCGCAAGCCTTGAGACAAGCGGAAACGATTTGATTTATGCCCAAGTTACGATATATTAGCAGCACTCAATAAATATAGTGGTTGTAGTGCGCGAAATACTGATTGGGCTAACTTTTTGTTGTAACTAAGTTTTTCAAACAACAATTCCCAGTTACAGCTATCGAAAACCTTATTTTCATCTAAACTACAAATATATATTAATGAGTTGTTATTATTGTTATATTTAATCTTTCACTTAAAAGGATTTCTGCATGAAGAGTGGAGCGATTGTACTTGAAACCAAATTAATGAAAGTGGCTATTTGATATTTCCAGACATTTTTCCATAATAATTTATTTAAAGAACTTAGTCAAAATAGACATAATCCTAATTCCGCAATAGTTATCGGGATTATCAAGAGATTTTTTAATAGGATTTTACTATTGAAACAATTATGGATGTTGATAGATACTCCGGCACCTCGGCCTAAGGGAGGTGAATTAACATAAAAAATAAAAAAATCTGATGCTTTAAAAATTTGCTTTATTGCGATAAAAATTTGCGATATTCTAAAGTTAAAGTTAGGCAAAAACGAGCTCGAGTCTTTGTGCGCACATACGTTTTGTAGTAAATATTGGCTTTATTGTAACGCCAACTCTTTCTTGCAGGTTGGTTATAAAATATATCTTTTAATTTGATTGAAAAGTGCATCAAAAAATTTTTCCAACAATACCAAATATGTTGCTTTTTTTTTGTTTGTTTTTTTGTTTTTAACTTTTTAACAAAATATCAACTAAAGCATAAATACAGTTTTTGTTGAAAAAAACCTGGTTTCCTGCCTTAGTACACTTGAGAATCGGTACCATAGTTATATAAATTACTGGATACGGTATAGGCATGCCCAGCCTAATAATTTTAGAAAAAATTTTGAAGCTGCTCTTCCGTTGAAAAAGTGATGTAGAGTGAGGCATTAACGAATTATCTATATTATATAAAAATATACATTCACACATATAACTTATGTGTGTATGTATGTTACATACATACATGACAATGATGTATACATAATATATAATTTTTGGTCTTAAGGCTAGGCCAAGGACTAATAACTATGTATATATGCATATACATAGTTGTTAGTCCTTGGCCTTGCCTTAAGGCCAAAATTAAAAGCCCTGGCCTTGGACTTGGTCTTGAAACTGTTGACCTTGGTCTTAGCCTTCGTTTGTTTTAACCTAGGTCTTCAAAAATAAAACAACATAAAATTAAAGAATTAAAACTTTTTACTCTTTATTTTTATATATTTTTATCTTTGATATAAATCTACAAATATGTTTTCTTGTTGGCTTGCATAACATTGGTTTATTTTTACAATGTATGGTTTATTGTCACAGCAATTGTTACCTAAATAATTGACCATAACGTTAGACAAAATTTTAAGTCTTTGGTCTTGAAAGTGTTTGCATAAGCCTTGGCCTTGAAACTTTAATTCTTGGCCTTGACCGTAAAACACTTGGCCTCGTAACTTTTAGCCTTAGCCTTGGCCTTGTAACATGTAGCCTTTGATATGTGGTTGACGATTTACAAGCTGTAGCTTGTAAATCGTCAATCACATTTTAAAGCATAATTTTTGTTGCATTAAGCATCTAAAAAGTTATCTTTTTAATTTTTTAAGAATTCAGAACAAAAAAATAACTTCTTGATCACAGCAGATTATTCAAACCTTTAATCTCTTTATTAAATCTTTTTTCAGAATTGCACTTATACTTTTTCTTATTTACATTTTTTAAGGATTCGTTTAGTGTAATTAATTTTAGGTTTCTGAATATTTTTACTTATGGCTGGTTTTAAATATCGAAAATTTAATGTTATACCATATTTTTAGCAAATAAAAATTGTTATTATAGCATAAGGTCTTAAATATTTTTGTAAACAGTAACCATTTATTTTGCTTTTAAAAAAATAAATATAACTTGCTGAAGAAACAATAAAATTATTTTGCTTGGTCTACCTGACTTTAGAGGATATCTATTTAAAAATGATTAGCTAAGATTTTTTATTTATACTTAGGGCCAACAACACCGGAGAGTGGGGGCACGTGACCCCTCACTTTTTTTCTAAAAGACCTTTTTTTTTTTTGGGGAAAAATCTGAAAAATCTTGATATAAAAGACTTTTTCACAAGTTGATGATTGTGCCCCCCCCCACTTCAAAACTCGTCTCGTCGACCCTGATACTTTTCTTCTAAAATCTACACAGAAAATTATATATATATATATATATATATATATATATATATATATATATATATATATATATATATATATATATATATATATATATATATATATATATATGTATATATATATATATATATATATATATATATATATATATATATATATATATATATATATATATATATATATATATATATATAGGTTTATATATACATATACCCATATATACAATTTGTTTATGAACTATAATCCTACCTATAAAAATATCATCAGGTCCCTTCAGCAGATTTATCTGTACATCCAAAAGCACATTTCAATACTATAGTATTGAAATGTGCTTTTGGATGTACAGATAAATCTGTTTAAAGACTTGATACTATAGTATCAAGTCTTTAAGCATATAGTACACAAACATGTATGTATATTATACATAAATATATTATACATATATGTAGATGTATATTTTATACTTAAAGTTAATCTTCTATAAACTTCATATAAACCTTGCAATATAAAACCATATACGAATTATATACTAAGTTAATTCGTGGCATACTAATTCAAAAAAATAATTACAAGTTCTATGAAACGCAAAATAATACTTGAAATCAAAATATAAAATGTAAATAGTATTTATGTTGTTCTTAACTAAATTTGCTTTTTTTGCCTCACTTACATCATCATGGTAAAGTTTGCCCGGTTTCAATTTTTTCTGCCTATGCCGTATCCATTAATCTATATATCTATGATCGGTACCTACATTTTTTTCAAAGTTTTCTGTGTCACGGCCTGTTACTTGAAGAACGCCAGGAGAACAGCAGTTGAAATGAGTATTTTATTTGCGCGCTCAAACGAATAGAATTTCGTTCAATCAGAGCCAATGACACTTCCCTCCCCCCCCTTCCCCACTTTTTTGTAAAGGACCTTTTTTTTTTTAAAGAAATTTCTAGATATAGAGGACTTTTTGAAAAATTGACGATTGTGCCCCTCCACTTCGAAACCCGTGTCGTCGGCCCTGTCTATTGCGGTTGAAATTCGTATATTTTATTAATAAACTTGAGAAACTCCTAAAAAAATTTTATTACTAGATTAGGAAAATAGAACTCCTAAAATAAGAAACTTTCTAGTACTAGCCCATTTGCTTGGTTTCTTATATAAAAAATAATGTATTGTTACAAAAAAAAATTAAAAAAAAAAATGAACATTGGCTTTCCGTAACCGTAGTGGATCTACGTAAAAGTTATGAAAGATTTACCGAGGAATTAAGCGTGTCACCTTAGGCATAACTTTACGTTAATAAACCAGTAAAAGATAAATCTTAGGGATTTATTTGAACTTTTTATTTTTGTACAAAATAATATGTCACATCAGTGGGATTTTGATTTTCATATAGATGTATTTTCCAATAAGTTACCTTTTGAGATCATCAACATAATTCCAATAGGAAGCAGAGGAAAAAACAAGCTGAACATTCCACATAACTTATTAGTTATTCCAAGGCTCGATAAAAAAGTTAGTGGAAGTGGAAGGGGAAGGCAATTACAAACAAATAAAGACTTACCTCCTATTAAAGAACCTTGCAATTTATCATATATGTCAGGTTTTGCCAAAGCTGATACTGGAAACAAATTGAATGTGGCAAGTGAATTAGAATATCCTTCCCTTCAATCTACAACTCGACAAAGTAACACAACTTATGCTCAAAAGAAAGATTTAATTTTACCACAAAAACAAAAAAAAGTCTCTAAGTCAACTGGTCCAGTTTCAAAAGAAATTAAAAATGAAAATTTTAATTTACTTAACTTAAATAATGTTCCTAATGAAATTAAGCAAATTGAAAAAGTTGGAGAGAATAATGATGTTTTGTTTAAAGGCGAAAAACAACAAGTAGATTTATTGTTTAAAGAAGGCAATAACAACAAAAACTTTCAAATACATAAAGATGAATTGAAATTAACTTCCAAAGAAACTGACATTCACTCAGAAATTTTGTTTAAAGAAAATAATTCTGAATATATTTCTAGTTCTCTAAACCAAGTAGAGTTAGAGTTTAATAACATTGAGAAAAAATTATTGATAAATAAAGTTGAAAGTCTTGAATCAAATATATTTAAAAGCAATGGCCCCATTAATCATGAATGTTTAAATGATAAAAATGAAACTTCAAAAAACGATATTCTAAATATTGATTTTTTAAAATCACTTTTAAACCCAGAATGTTATGTTCTTGTTGAAAACTTATCTCAAAATATAAATGAAGACGATTTTAAAAAAGATATAAATGTTTTTGGTGAAGCTGAATCCTTTTTTTTTCAACAAATAAATAATTCTGAGAAAGCTGTTCTTATTAAAATGAACCAAATGAATGACTGTGATTTAGTTTTTTCTGGTTTAGATGGCTCAATGAATGAAAACAAAAAAAGAACAAGTGTTCGTAAAGTTGTTGATATATTAAATGTTTAAAGCTTTAAAATTTTAATATTTAGTAATTTTTAGTTAGTTGTAATCTTTTTATACTTTAATTAAAAAAGAAAATTTTGTAGTTACATTATATTTTTATGCCTTTAAAACTGATAATGTGCATTGCACCATATATTTTATGTTAGATTATAGAAAGTATATGTATCATACATATTGTATTGATTGTAGTGTGAAATCTTATCAAAAAGAAGCATTTGAAAGCATTTTTGTTTAAAAATAATAATTAATAATAAGCCACACAACATTTTTTTTGCTCAATGTTATAGAGTACTAAAAGATTTTTGACGGGGTTCTCTCCACTGTTAATAAATTTTTTAAGGAAGAGTGCCTTCTTCCCTCCCATTGTAAAAATCCGCCTCTATTTTAATGGTATTATGTATTCTTCATTTTTAAAACTTAAAGATATTCACTTTAGCTTATAATGTAGTATGATTAGCGAATCATGCAATAAATATGATAGAACAAATGATTTGGTATTTAAAGAATATAAACGATACAAGAAGCGAAAACCTCCTCCTGATTTTAGTGAAGTAATTGACTTTCATCAGGCAGAAAAATATATATCTTTAATTAAAGAGTCTTATGTAGATAGTACTATTCCAGAAAATGTTTTTTGCAAGGTTGGCTTAAAGCATCCAAAAAACTGGAAAGTATATGAGTTGCTAACTTGTCCAGGTTTTATCGTTATACAAAATCCATTTATATGTTATGGTGCACAAAGTCATTGGATTAAGCAAGCTTTAACAGAGTATACAAAAAAACCATATCCATGTAATTTAGATGCTTTGATGGCTTTGGATAAAGATAAAACAGTGTGGGACATCAGTCAAGAGTAAGAATTATATTTTATATAATATTCTAAAATTGATTGTAATGTTAATTTTAGCAACCACAATATTACATTACTTATGAGTTCTTTTTCAGAAAATCTGTGGAAAACAACTTTATCAATCAGTTAAGATGGACACACATGGGATACCATTTTGATTATAACATTGTTGACTATAAAGCTAAGGAGTATTATGGATTTCCAAAAGATCTTGCTGAACTTACAGTTACTATTGCAGATGTGTTTAAGTTTCAAAACTATATTGCTGAGACAGGTATAATTAATTATTATCCAGAAGGCAGTAGTATGGGTGGACACACTGACCATTATGAGGAGGAACTATCGCAACCACTGATATCATATAGTTTTGGACAAGCAGCCGTTTTTTTAATTGGTGGCCCTACAAGAGATATAAAACCTGAAGGTATTTGTTTTTAGTTTTTCAATTTTATTTTGTAAGCAATTTTACTGATAATTGTTCATTAATTCGAAATTAACAATTTCATTAATTAAAAACTATTATGAAGTATTGCTAGCATAATTATATGAAATAAAATTGTTATGCTTTGTTTTACATATTGATTTGTTACTCATTCTAGCATATAGGTATTCTCCATATCTTTTGCATATGTTAAAATTACAACTTAAATTGGGAAATTACCTTTAAAATAAATTAAATTAAATATAGATAATAATGAGAATAAAGCTTTAATAAACAGTGTTCAGTTGTATTTAATATTTGAAAAGATTATTTTATATATATTTATGTATATATATATATATATATATATATATATATATATATATATATATATATATATATATATATATATATATATATATATATATATATATATATATATTTATGTATATATATATATATATATATATATATATATATATATATATATATATATATATATATATATATATATATATATATATATATATATATATATATACACACACTTACACGTGTGTATATATATACACACACACACACACACATATATATACCCTCATGGACTTGTTGAAACAACTTATAATCAGTTGCACCCATTGAATATGTTGTAAGGCAGGTTGGGGGGGTGTTGGTTTCCAATAATGCGCTCAACCCTCAATAATTGAAAAATAGGGTTATTTTAAAATGCTGCCATTTTTGTTGTGAATGCAACAAGTAAAGAATGTTTGCATTTTCAGATATTTGGATCTTATGGTCTTAATTGCTGTTAAGCTTAGATCAATACAAAGTGTTAGAGAAAATTATGAGCATTTCAAAATGGCTGAAAATGTGACTTTTTTGGCGAATGGACAATACATTTTTAGATATATTTCAGTTCTAAACAGCAACAATCGGCTTATTTTTTGTCTATTTGTTGCAGATAATAGTAGCTAATCAGAAAACTAAACTGTAAGGACTTGTTGATGAATAGAAAACTACTACAGTTAACTTCATTTTGGCCTTTTTTAGCATTTTTTAATTTTTTTTCAAAGTTGAGGAGGCTATAAATTTTTTCTAATATGGTACAAGTTAGCAAAAACCAGTATTTTTAACACAGAACTACCCAGAAAACACTTCTAGAAAAAATAAGCCACTTGTTGAAAGATAAAAAAAAGTTGTGAGGCATTAAAGTAGTCTGTTTTTACAATTCTTAAATCGAGGAAGACTACTGCGCATTGTTTATGAAGCTATATTTTCTGAACCGTTGTACTTGGAAGTCTGAAATTTCAATTTTTTAGTCGTTTTGAGAACATTTAAGTTTATGTACGTAACAAAAATAGCAAGATTTATTTCAATAATTTGTTTTACAAGAATAATTTGTTTTAGGGACATCCATGGAAACATAATAAACTTGAATGTTTTTAAAACATTTTGCAGAAGAATAAAAAGAATATTCATGAACACTAAAAAACCGAATTTACAAACAGACTAATTCTATTGGTTCAAAAAATACGCTGACTAAGCAAAATAAAGTTCTAGAGTATGCTGTTGAGATGTTTTAGTAATTCACAATTTGTTGCGTTTTGAGATATCTAGCATAAATTTTTTTAAGAATATATTATCAAATGACTATTACTTTAATATTATGGCTCATTCTTGGAGCCAAATCTGTAAAGCTGTAAATCTTTTTAGCTATTATCATTTGTTTACAAAAATAAATGTTTTATATATTTTTTAAATTGTCAAAATTTTAAAAGTTAATTACAAATTATAGGTTTTATTAGTATATTCTTATTTTTTATAACTCTTCCTAGTGCTTGGTTTAATTAATTGTTTGTTAGATTTGTCGAAACAACTTGCATCAAAATGTAAAGAACATACTCGTGAATCATCGGAGATATTATATAACCCGATTATGCGCCATAGGGGTCCCTAGGTCCACCATCGCCATGGCTCTGATAGCTAGAAAAAACATTAAATATTTTTCAATGTGAAGATTTTAGAGTAAAATAACTATCTATAGTTAGCTATTTTAGTAAAATTTAATAGTAAAATTTTTAAAGAATTTCTAGAATGTTTCCAATGACGTCATGTACTAAAACTCCTATGAATTAAGTGCACTTGAATAAATTATCAAGTCTGTATAATGCGCCTGGAAAATCGCGTTTATTTTAAAGACTCCTAATACCACAGAAAATGGAAAAGACAAGCTTCGACTAAAATAAGATTTGTTTTACTTGGTATACATTTATTAATTAGTTTTAAACAAAAAAAATTTGCTCAGACATTTTTTTTAACATTCTTTTTAATATGAACACAACATGTCTTGGGACTTGGTGGTCCCTTTAAGGTAATTTTGGGAAATCACTTCAAAGTTTTTGACTATTTGTCAGTTTTCTCAAAAAAAATATCTGTGTTTTTTTTGCAAGATTCTTTTTTGTTTGAGAGTGTTCACAGAGATTTCTGATTTTGATTTAATTTAGTTTAGTTTGATGGAAGACCTTTGCGTCCTGTGTATAGTTTATCTAGTTTTTAACATTTATTACCGCAATACAAGACTTTTTATTTTTCTCATATTGGAATAAACAACAAACTGTATTTTAAAGAAATGTTTGTCATTTTTAATATATATTTGTAACATAAAAGATGATAAAATTACTTTGAAGAAAGTATGCAATGGTCGTATTTCTCTTGGTTTCCATTCTGCTCTAGTTTTTAACCAGCATGCAGTTCTCTTCACCCTTCCTTAAAGTTTTTAACCAGCATGCAGTTCTCTTCACCCTTTCTTAAAGTTTTTAACCAGCATGCAGTTCTCTTCACCCTTTCTTAAAGTTTTTTTAAGGCTCCAGATAAAAGTTGTCCACTTAACAGTTTAACTTAACAGTTCTTTCCACTAATTGTGATTTGTTCAACAGATCAGTGAGAGAAATTTTTCTAGCAGTTTGAATAGTTTGTTGTAACCTACATGAGGTAAAAAATGAAGTAGGACGCAACATTAAAATCAAACTTCAACTTTGAATTTCAAGTGATTTTTGGCATAAAATCTGGATTAAATTTCCCTAAAATAGTTGCTCCAAACTTCAGCTTTGCAGTTCAAGGACATAGCTTTGATTTTTTGTTTGAAATCCCGCTTGATTTTCTTGAATAGCATAATTTTGAGAACTTGATGGAGAGCACAGGCTCTTACAACTTTCTTAATTGTCTTGCAGCATAGCATCTAGAAATTTTTCTTAAAAAAAGCAGCAGGAGTGACCCTGAAGATTTTTAAACACAATTTTTCAATTATTAAAAGGCTGTTTATACATAAAAATTTCAAGTATTTCTTTACCAGTAGGGTCTTTATAGTTTTTAGGATCATTAATTTTTCTATTTCCGATATAACATGACGAAAATGGTACTTACCATTGTGAAGTAAGCAACGCATTATATGAATGCTACATTTATTTAAATGAAAGATCTTTTTTAATTGGACAACTAAACCATTGTTAACACCAGTGTTTGAACCTGTATTATCTAGAGCAATAGCTTCCAAGCATTCAATAGTATCATATTCAGTAAGAACATTTAGTGTTTCTTAAGCCATACTGTTAACTGTACCATTTTCTACTTCAACATGTGTCAGATTTTTTTCAAAAAAAAATCTACTTAAATAAGTAAAATTGATGTGATGTTCATCTTGAGTTGTTCTATACAATACCCATTGTATTTCATCGCATAGACTAACAAATTTTTTTAATTCTTGCCATCCACACCAATTAATTTTAGCTGTGAAAGCTATGCTTAGTTTCAATTGAACTAGCCACTTGTTTTTTAACAAAAAACCTTATATTCTGTTATAATCTGAGATTTGTTATTCTTAGTTACTACTTCATTGTCAATTAAAGTACCTGTTGCTATTGCAGCTGTAGCAGCATCGCTAATCTTGAAAGTTATTGCAGCCTTAGCTAAATTAGTAATCATCATTATCTTCTTCATCATCATCATTGTTTTAGCTTCTTTGGTTTTCGTGCTTGCACGGGTTTGATTTTTCTTATAATATTGTTTCTCTAACATACACAGTCTTAAACATCTTCTTTCCTTAAATGTAGCTTTTTCAAATCATTGGAAACATATTCTTTCCAAGTTTTTCTGTTTCTTTTGTTTGTTTTTTTTTCTGAAACTTCCAACTCTCTACATGCTGATAACCAGTCATCTTTATCTTTATGCTTTACATGCCCTAACCACCTAAATCTTCCCTGATGCACCGAATCAGATATACTTACAACGCCTAATCTTTTTCTTAAATCATCACTGCTTTTATTATTTTTTAAAGTTACACCGCATATCCATCTAATTCTAGTTTTTTCTGTTCTTTCCAAAAGCCGGACATCATCAACCTTCATTGTCCATGTTTTACTGCCATACATCATAACACTCTGAACATGGGTGCTGTAGAACTTTCCTTTTATCATTAATGATTAAATTCTCCAAGATAACAAATCTCTTTTTTAACTTTTTTTATACTCACCAAAAGTATATTTTCCAACAATCTTTAGAGAACATCTCTTTAATATCTACATCTCTTACAAAATCATTCTATACAAAGTGTACAAAACTATAGAGTTAGCTCTAACTTTCTTCCTACACTCTCCGCATGACACTTCCCAGTATTTTTTGCTTGCTCATTCTTGACTTTACAATGCATAACTTTTATCTTATTCATGTTTATCTTTTGCCCTTTTGTTTTTTTGATTTCATCTTTCTAAGTCTCGAACCTTAATACTATCTCTTCTTCTGTTTCAGTAATCTCTGAGTAATTGCTTTAGCTAACTATTTGCTCCTCAAACTCTTCACTTAATTTAAAAATGTAAATAACTATTTATATGGTTTAACTTTTTAAAAAATTTTTATTTATATGGTATATTTTAAGTTACATGGACTAAGCAATAAGGGGTGTGAGGGGACCTGAGTTAGTGAGTGACTCCAAATAAGGCCAATCATTTTATTTAATTTCTTAAACATTGTTTCATAAAACTTGTTTTACATTTTAAAAATAAAATTAAGGGCCTTCGCTTAGGACCTCCAGACTCTTAAGCTTAGGGCCTTAGACGCTAAGGGGCTCCACTTGTCATGATTTGCCACTAATTGCATAAATAACATAATTAAATGTAATTAATAATGTTAAATATCCAATTAAAAATATGAGTATGTAATTTAATACAAAACAGTTTTACTGTACAAAAAAAAAAAATTGTCAAGGTAACTAGTAAGCTAATTCATTTTTAAATCTATAATTCATTTGAATCCAAATAAAATAGTAAATTTACAATTTACTAATTAATTTACATATTAACTTGGTAAATAGTTTTTTATTAACCACAGAGCTTTGTGTTTCTTTTGTAAATTGCTTTTTTTATCACTGTTTACCATCTGAATAGTTTTGTTCTCAAACGTTAGGAGAATTTACTTTTAAATATGCCCGTTTTTCTTTTATGTTTCCCAAAAAGATTACAGGTTTTTTTTGCTTTTTTTTTTTGTGGCAAATAATTTCTAAATAAAATTTTAGCATAGATAGATTTTAGCATTGATAAAATTTTAGCAAAAGAGAAAATAAGAAGAACTTAGCCTAAACACAAAAAACATAAATATAACTTAGCTAAAATAAATCACAAAAAAATAAAATGCTAAATATATTTAAATCAGGTTTTTAATTGTTTTAGGAATAATGTGTTTTTATAATATTTTGGAAAACCCTTTTGAATAAAGTAATGTTTTATAACTCTTTTTTAAACCATTTAATGCTTTGTTTAAAACATTTTTTTCTCCTAAAGATTACCATTTATTATAAAAATTTGATAGTTATATATAAATAAAAAACAACTATGTATGCATTTTCATTTATATTTAAAAAATTATTAGGAGTAATTTTAAATTTTTGTTTCATTAAAAAAATATTAAAGATCAAATTTATATAATTGTATCATTCATCAAAAACTTTTTTTTACAAAGAAATTTTTTATCTTTTTAAACGTATTAACTTTAGTGATTTATACATTACAGTATAAAACTATAGTAAACTTTATTGATTACATTACAGTGACTGTAGTTGTCTTAAAAGTCATGTATATATGACTTTTATATATCATTGGAGTAGATCAAAAATTTTTCTTGATATTAAAAAACCCAAGTTTCTCTTGTCAAATGTACACATTTGCTGTGTGACAGTTTATGGATTTGTTGAGAGTTCCAAAGTCTACCACTGGATGTATTTTTTTGCTTTTGTTTTCTTGCACAATGGTGATAAAAGAAACTCTCAAATAGTCCTTGTAAACATATAAATGTGGCGGTGGAATTTCATCAGTTATGCCACCAGTATTCAATGGCAACCATCATCAGTTCATCCTGCTCCTTATGAGACCAATTTAAATTCAGCTGTTTTCAGATGTTATGTTGGCAGCTATTATACTTGGATTTTTAAAGAGTTATGCTCATTGGAGAATATATACATAAAAATACAAAAAAATCAAAATTAGATTTAAAATCAAGCTTTTATAATATTTCTTGTATATAATTGCAGTTGTTTATTTTGCAATATAAATATACTACTTCTGATATATAAAAAAAATATACTAGTGAAGTATTTCTATTATGTCCTCATAAATACAAAAACATATACAAGGACGGAAAATATAAACTTTTAAAAGATAATTTTTTATTAAGTAATTCAAAGTTGTTATCTTTCAATATATTATTTAATTTCTACGTCATAATTGGTGGATAGTCGAAATCACATAAAAAATTAGAATTTGAACGAGATAAATAACATGTGAACGAGATAAATAACATGTGAATTAAACTTTCTTTAACTTATACATTAAAAGTAGGTCAAAGCAACTCTAAAAAAAAAAACATGCATAAAGTAAAGGTCACACGAATTGAAAATATGTTTTAAAAATTATTTGAATCTTTGTATTTTTTTAAAAAACTATATTGTCTTTATGAACCAAGTCAGTAATAACTGTTCTATTATTGTTTTATTATATGTTGGAAATAGTGTGGTGAGCACGATTTCGCCCCATTAGTAGCATGATTGTCACATACAATACCATTGACTTTAAAACCACTCTTGGTTAAAATATCTAAGCAGCTCAAAATTTTATCTTTTAACCACTCACTGTTGATTTTGGTAACTGACAAAGCTTTTATAATGCAGGTTATATTTTCTTTTTGCCCAATTATTGTAAAACATAAAATACTTCTACAAAGTTCATTCTTATCATTGGTACCAATAAATTCTCCTCCACAATAGACTCATCATTCATTTCCACCCACTCATCATTCAGTTCAAGTTTATAAAAAACAATATAGTCTACATATTTTGAAAAGGTCCCGGTGTGCTTTCTGCTTCATATATTGATTCTAAATCAAGTGAAGAATGGTTTGTTAAATCAAGTAAAAAATGGTTTGTTAAAAAATGATTGGTTCTGATCTTCTTGAAAAACCCTTTTTTGAGGAAATCTTCTTGGTAGTGAAATTGTAAGTATTAAAGATGGTGTTTCTATACAATCTGGATAAATAGTAAAGAATGGTTTTGAGGCTTTAATCAAACGGAATCTTTCATCTTGTTCGCCTTTCTTTATAAGTTTATTGTCAAAATGGTTTACACAGACTACTGATGAGAAGTTGGTCGCCAGTTTTTTTCTGTTCACAAATCGAATCCATCTGTTTTTTATATCTTCGTTTGTTGGAAAAGAAAACACAGGAATTGATTGATTTCTTGAATGATTTGATCGACATCCAACACAACATTTGTTAACCATATTGCACATAAAGCTATTTAAGTATTAAATATGGCATTCGGCGAAAATACAGGATGTAAGGCCGTGTGTTTTAAGTAGGCCATATTAATTAACAACATAATTAAGGTTAATTATTAGTTAAGAACTTAATTAAAGTTAATTGTTAGTTAACAACATAATTAAGCTTAATTATTAATTAACAACATAATTAAGGGTTAATTATTAGTTAACAATTTAATTAAAGTTAATTGTTAGTTAACAACATAATTAAGCTTAATTATTAACTAACAACATAATTAAGGGTTAATTATTAGTTAACATTGATTACTATTAAGTTCAATATTATTAACTTATTATTTTAATTTTATTGATATTTTTATTAATAACTTTATTGATATTTTTTTAAACTTAAAAGCTGTTTTATATCGTTACATTTTTTACTTTGTATTATTTATTTTTTTTATTCGAAGGTATTTGGGTTCGAACGGGAGATATTATACTTATGACTGGTCCTTCGCGGACTGCGTTTCATGCTGTTCCTTGTATTATTACAAAAAATCAAAAAACAATACCGCACGACATAGGTGTATCGTGCCAATTATGGCAAACCTCTGAATATTTTCCTGCAGCGGAAAGTGCTGAATATTGTAAATGCATTGATTGTTCTCATCATTTGTGGACTAATGCTATGAACGACTCATCGTGGGAAAAGTTTGCTGAATATATTTCCAAGACAAGAATAAATATCAATATCAGACAAGTTCATAAACACGTGGACAAAAAAAAATAATAAATGAAATACAAAACATTAAAAAAGTTGTTTGTTATTAAATTTTCAGTTAACAATCGGATTTAATATAATTTTAAAATATAAATAAATTTTTACAATTACAATTGCTTAACATTTAAAAGAACTCCAATAATATTATCACTTCATATAAAATCAATTCTTTTGCTAACATACATTATGGTGAAAAAAAATCTAAAATGCAGATTCGAAGATCAAGTCCATTTTCGTTATTTTGTATTACATACTTTTGTTTTTTTTGTTGATGAAAAACAGTTTAGAATACTCATTACTTATTTATAATTGCAGAAATTAACCGAAAAATAAGTGCAAACCACTGGGGCCCTGCGAATTGGGATTTTCAGTTTTGAATCGATGCGGGTTTTGATTTACGAATCGAATCAGTAATATGAGGAAATCCAAAGTTAAGCCTTTTTTTTTTTTTTTTATAAAAAAAACTACATAGTTTAGCAGTTGTTTGGAAGCTGTATTACAATTACTTTCGATTACAATTACTTTACTCTAGCTGAGATAAATAAAAACATTTTGATAGCATCTTAGCGTTGAATATCTAAAAAAAACATTAACTGTCACACTTGATTCGCGAACCAAATCGTTTCAAAGGACCCTAATATATATATATATTCTTTTTTTCCGTAAAAAATTACGGCTAATACACAAAATCTTGAGTTCTTGTTATGGTTAAGAGTAGTGTTTGTTCCCCTTTTAGTGATTTTCACTAGTAAAACCAACGCTGTTGTAACGAATTTTTAAAATTTGTTATGCAATTTTTAAAATCAGACAGGTGGAATATATATATATATATATATACATAAATATATGAGGATAATCTATGTATGGAAATATATAGATAATCCTCAGCATAAAATAACATTTATCATAAGTTTAACATACAATTATTTATTTATTACCCATTTAATCTGCTTTACTAGAACCTATAAAACTAATAACTATACTTATTAAAACCTCCAAAGGACTTTGTAAACTGGAAGTAAGAAAAATGTATAGCCTTTTTCAAGAAAATCGTTTATAAGAGATACAATAGCTTTCAGTGTTATAATTAGAGCATAAGAAGTTTGTTTCGTCAATGTAAAGTATTTATATTTTGATCAAATTTCAATACAGCTTGCAATTTCTCTAAAGTATGGGCTTATTATCACCTTTCACAGCAGCATTGCTGAGTTTATTGTATGAATTGGGTTTTTGAATTAAGTTTGTTAAATAACTTTTTAAACGATGATAAAAATTGTTCTGCATTATTTCTTTCAGGAAAATAACTTAATACTGCAGTTGTTTCTTCATTTATTGCAAATGTAAGGTTGATAACTTGTTTGTTTCCAAGATAATTGAATACTTTATAATCGAATACTGACTTGATAATTAATTTTTTTTGCTTTTTTTTTAATTCCTGTTTAGTAATTGATCTTTTAATAAACTTTATGAAATATATTTCCTGCAATCTAACCAGAAGTAACTTCAACTTAATCTGTTTCTTACATTAAAAAAAAAATATTTTTAATAAAACGGAGTATATCAAATAATAACTATGTTTTCAGGGCCGTGGAGAGCTGGTATCGGGCCTGGGGTAATATCAAACTGACGGGCCCCCTCAGGGCTTAGGGCTTCAGACATATGAATAATACTACTTTTGATACAAATAATTTTTTAATTTGACTATATACAGTATTTTATTTACAAGTATATTTTGAATACAATACAGTGAAAAATTATATATAATTTAACTACAACAAAATTAAAATATATAAAACCTGTAAGTTAGATTAAAACTTTTCTCGCTTTCCTACTGGCAAAATCAGCAATTACACTGTCAAAATTGATCTTTTTTGCTAAATCACACTCCATCGCTAAAATTCCCAAGCCAGAAACTCTACCTTGCGTCATTGTTGATCTTAGATCATTTTTTATAAGCGCCAGTCTGCTAAAATACCGTTCAGCTTGTGCTACCGTAACTGGTAATGTACAAAAAATTCTCAGGCCAATACAAATGTTGGGGAAAAGACATATAAGTTTCAGGTCGTTGATTTTATTGAGAAGAAGAAAGGGGTCCAAATCATTTTTGATGTTAACATCATGGATAAATTTCAAATGCAAAAGCTCATCAATCAGCTCCATGGAAACATCATCCTTGCATTTATTCACAAAATCCTTACTCCTTCGGCGAATTTCTTCCTCTTCGTAATGATTATACTTCCAGAGAAAGTTAAAAGTTTTGTCAATTTCATATGCAGCTTCATATCGTCTACTAATATTCCCTATAATGCAGTCCAATAATATATAAAAAACGTTTTGTTTAAAATTATTTTCAGAATTTGATAGAGAAATCTCATCAGGTGTCTCATCAGCAAATCGCTTCTTAATTTTTCGTCTAGGTTCTGGAAGTTCTTGAGAAATGTTTAAGGTGTTTGCAACTAATTTACTCTCCACCATAATAGAATCCCATTTATCTCGAAGAGTTTTTAATTCATCAATTAGTCGTTTGATGTTGGTCACTTCTACATCCAATGTAGCATTCCGTGCTTGCAAAACAAGATTGGTGTAATTGATAGCAGTAAGTACTTTGATCCATATAGCGGACATCAGAATGCATTCAAACGATTCCATATATGAATTAATCCCATTTAGATCAGCACGATTTTCTATAGACAAATTTAGGTTCCTTATATCAGCTACTGATTTGATTATACCAGGAAGGTGGGTTGCGAATGGCTTAATGCAGTCCACTCTAGCTGACCAGCGCGTTTGGGACATGCTATGAAGAGACGAACCAATATATTTTTTTTAAATTTCCCATCTTTGAGGACTGCTACTAAATATGTTATACAGTTTTTGCACTATCCCAAAGAAAGTTATCACTTGAGGACAACATTCAGCAGCTTGTGCACCGCATAAATTCAGACTATGACAAGCACAGGGAGAGTAAGTAGCAAGTGGATAATGTTGAAGAATTCGAGCTTGTGCTACCTTGACTGAACCTTTCATATTACTCCCATTGTCGTATCCTTGTCCACGACAGCACATCAGTGGTATTTTATGTTTCTAAGAGTAGAAGTAATTATATTTGCAATATCTTCACCAGTTTTTGTATTGCAATCTACAAATTCCAGAAATCTCTCTTTTACCTCATACTTTCCTGTCAATTTGTCCTGTAAGACGTATCTTAAAATAAAAACATTTTGCTCAATATGAGCTGTATCAGGCGTTGCATCCACAATCATTGAAAAATATTTGCATTTCTCCCTCTCATCTAATATCACATCTGTGACTTTATTTGCACAGCACTGAATAAACTCATTCTGGATATCATTTGACAAATAATGTGCTTGCATTCGCTTATGGCTCTGTTGAGAAGCTTTTACTTTTTCGAGATGATCATGTAGAATGGAATCGTAATGACCAATGAGTTCCATAATTCTCAAAAAATTCCCATTTTTGGGGTCACCAATTAGATGACTATCGCCTCTAAATGCAAGACCTATTTCACCCAAAAACAAGATAACATCTAATACTCTACGAAGTATTTGCCTCCATCTTTCCACTTCTGTCTTTATATTATCATTTAGTAGAAAATTGATAGTTGTATTATTTCTGAGATTTTCTTCTAATCGTCTCCATTCTACATAACACATCTTATGCCCACTGCTGGATTGATGATGAGGAATTTTTTCATAAAGTTTCTTCCATTTATTGTCCTTGGGCTTGGAATATCCTGTTGGCAAAGATAATGCCGATCGATGGGTTTCTGGCATTTTAGAGAAAAGTCGGCAGAGAAAACAGTAAAGTGCATTCTTCGTCTCACTCCACGTTAGCCAATCTCGTGGAATTTTTTCGCCATTTGGCATGGCAATGTGAAATAACGTGCGCGGAAATGATTTAAGCAATGCATTTTTTGGAAATTTTGTTGGATGAGCAATGGGTCCATGATGAACAAATTTTTCTATTTGTTCAGCAGTGCAAAATAATTCCTTAATTAAACCAATATCATAGTTATTTGATGGAACTAGTTGGACATCATCTGCCTTGTCTTGTAATTCTTCTAGCCTTGCAGTTGATGTCTTTGGAAGAATATTTTCATTTTCGTCTATTACATTCTCTTTCACATCAGCACTCATAACTTTCCTATTTAACAATTCATCTTCCTCAATTGGCACTGGCTCTACTTCAACATTTGAGAGTTGTGACGTCATCTTGCACATCTGATCGTCAGAAACACCATCAATACGATTACAATTTATAAATCCAAAAGACTCAATCGTACTTTGACCCTTCTTGGCTGATTTTTCTCGAGCAATCTTTTCTTTTCTTTTTTGAGCACCAGATTTATGCTGGTAATGATGCATAGCTGCTTGTAGTAGGCTGCCTATGCGAGGTCCTGTAACAATAGAACAAAAATTTCTTAGTTAAGTTAATAAGTAAATTGACAAATTAAAATAAATGACAATTAATAATTGTTAAAAGTTAAAATAGAAGTTAAAATAGAAGTTCAACTTTATATATTAAATTATATATATATATATATATATATATATATATATATATATATATATATATATATATATATATATATATATATATATATATATATATATATATATATATATATATATATATATATATATATATACATATATATATATATATATATATATACATATATATATATATATATATATATATATATATATATATATATATATATATATATATATATATATATATATATATATATATATATATATATATGTATATGTATATATATATATATATATATATATATATATATATATATATATATATATATATATATATATATATATATAACTTTATATATTAAATTATATATATATATATATATATATATATATATAATATATATATATATATATATATATATATATATATATATACATATATATATATATATATATATATATATATATATATATATATATATATATATATATATATATATATATATATATATATATATATATATTTTATTTAAATAAAGAAAAACAACATTATAATAGTACTTAAAGTTTCGTGCCTTTCGGCAATCATCAGCTATTAATTACAAATTAAAAATTAAAAATTAACGTTTAAAAAACGAATCAAAATTTTACAGTAGAACGAGTTCTGACGTAATTTGAAAAGGCGCAATCATTTAATCTCCAGTATCAAACAGGAATTTATTTAAATGTCGACATTTAGATAATATTTCGTCTTTTTTATTAAGCAGGTTGTTTCCATTAAAAGATAAAATTTTTAACTTCTCATGAAGACAAAGTTTGCAGGTTTTATATATATATATATATATATATATATATATATATATATATATATATATATATATATATATATATATATATATATATATATATATATATATATATATATATATATATATATATATATATATAAATATATATATATATATATATATATATATATATATATATATATATATATATATATATATATATATATATATATATATATATATATAAAACCTGCAAACTTTGCAGGTTTTATATATATATATATATATAAAACCTACCTAAAACCTATATATATATATATATATATATATATATATATATATATATATATATACATACATATATATATATATATATATATATATATATATATATATATATATATATATATATATATATATATATATATATATATATATATATATATATATATATATATATATATATATATATATATATATATATATATATATATATATATATATATAGGCCTATTATATATATTATATTATATTATATATTTATATTATATATATATATAGGCCTATTATATATATTATAAAGCATGGCATGAGCAAGGAACTTACGAAAAACCTGCGGGCTGGTGCCCTATATTTATTTTTTAAGTTTTAGAGGCTCCTTCTCCGTTTTTACTCTCAAAAGCGTATTTTCATTAAATAAATTAAATTATTAATAAAGAATAGATTTATCCTATCAATATTACATAGTAAATTTATTTATTTATCTAACTGATGAAGTGATGCAGACACAATGTTGCTTGATGGGGATTGGCTGATTACCTGGAGACTGGGACCTGATAGACTAAGAGACCGATGGTGATGGGCCCGGGCCCGTAGAGGCCCGGGCCCGGTGAAAATACCCCCTCTGGCCCCCCTCTCGTCGGGCCTGTATGTTTTTACCACTCTTTTTATAAAGTGATAAATAAATAGTTTTTTCCAGTATATGCTTTAAAAAACTATGAAAATGCATTAACACTGGTAGTATGATTATCGGTAACAAAAGTCTCCAAATCCTTTGAAAAAGCTCAATATACATTAGGTATTTTTATAGATCGAAAGCACTTGATACGGTTTACCATAATATTTCAATACAAAAAAATGAAATATTACGGTTTAAACAATAATGTTTTAGCGGCTATTTAACAAATTCTTAGCAAATAGTGTATAGTAATAAGGGTGATCCAAATGGATCCTTAAATATAACCTGTGGCGTTCCACAAGGTTCTATTATTGGACCGTTGCTATTTCTAAGCTATCCCAACGGTCTAAACAAAGCTTCTAACCTGATGAGTATTTTTATCCAGATGGCACCAACCTATTTCAATCCCACATTAATATTTACAAACTTTTCTTAACAACTAATAATGAACTTATAAACATTTCTAAATGTAATAAATTAACGTTAGACTAAATGGATTCTTTTTGATTTCCTCTCAAAAAAAAGTTCTTTACCAGATATTATGCCTTAAATTTATATTGATGAAACTGTAATAAAAAGAGAATCTGTTATAAGATTCCTTGGTGTTTATCTTGATGAGAATAGTACTTGGAAAAACCATATTAATCATATAAGCACCAAAATATCTAAAAGTATTGGCATTTTTTATAAAACCCGATCTTACTTAAACAAAAAAAGCCTTACACAGCTCTATTACTCATTTATACACAACTATATATATTACGCAAATATTGCATGAGGTAGTACCGAAAAAAGTTATCCACAAAGTCTATATCGCCGACAGAGACATGCACTTTGCGTAATTAATTATGTGAATCGCTAGTGTGAAGAGCGCGCTTTTCACATTTAAAACCTTTCTTTGATGAAATGAAAATACTTAATGTCTACAAACTTAACGTCTTGTTTTACTTATATGTTGAAAAACAATTTATCCCTACCTGTTTTTAACGACCTTTTTACAATGAAACTAACTAATAAGTATTCACTAAGAAATAAAGATTTGCTTAACGAACCATTTTGTAGAACAAAATTTAATAAATTTTGTATTAATTATCGAGCACCTTACCTTTGGAATACAATAGTTTTGCCTAATTTTGATCCTTTTTTTCGTTTTTCTGTTTTAAAAAATAAATTAAAAAATTTTATTCTTGCTATGGATGACATTTTAAGTTACTACTAACTTGAAATATAAACTTGATTTATGAGATTTATAGTAGTATTTATATTAATAGATTTATTCTCTTGAATTTAAAACAGATCTATAAAATTTATTGTTATGGATTTTTATAACAGAATTGTGAGAACTATGATTTATTGTACTATTTTGTTTTTAAAATTATAAAGGTTCTGATAATAAGATCATTTGATCTTGTTTGTTTGTTCTTGTAAAATATAGTATTTATTTTACGACAACTGTAAACAGAAAAAAAAATGAATAAAATTTAAATTCAGATTGGTGCATTGAGGTAATACACTTATTAATTTCTTTTTCAAACAAAAACCTGTTATGCAAACTTCAGGTGAAGTACATAAGAATGAATTTTTGAAGCCTTACAAGTTTTTTTATAAAGATTACTTTCTCAATCTTTGCTTTGATATTGGGCTGGTTTTTGCAAAAACATTTTAATCACAAGAAGTAGGCAATCACTTCATACACAATTTTTGTCAATAAGTTTTCTAACATACTGCATTTTTAATTTTTTAATTTTCACCCCTGGCAAACCATTTAGGTAAAGAAATATCCTTATTATTAGTCTTCATAATACATTAAAAAATTAGGAATTTTATTAACAGCTATTAACTCAAAAACAGTTGGTATGGTAACTGGTATGCCTGATATTTCTTGGCCTACTGTAAATAAGAAACCTGATTTGTTGTATTGTAATTGCTGCATGTTTGAAATATGCAGCATCATGGAATATTTTCATTGCATAACATTGTTTTGCAGGGTAAATATTCCTAAGAAAAATTTATGTTTTATTCCTAATAATTGCAGTTATAATAAATACAAAATTACAAACCTTCAAAATTATTTCCAGTAGAGAGTTGTGGGTAATATATATATATATATATATATATATATATATATATATATATATATATATATATATATATATATATATATATATATATATATATATATATATATATAAAGTGTGGGCGGGGGGGGGGTAAATCTACCGGTATCGTTGACCCTGGTACTTCTTAACAAAGATCTTAACAAAGAAAATTGATTTCAAAAAGTTTGTATAAAACATTAAAAATATACTTTTTAAGTATATTTTATAATATCATCTTTATAAGTAAAAATGTTCTTTATATCCAATTTTATGTTTGTTAAAAAAGTATTAATTGTGGTGTTTACGGGAATATTGAACAGGGGCAGTTTTTTTTGCGTGCTTGAGATACTTTCAAGACATGAAGCAAAGTTAAAACATTTGTTTGTTTATACTACTTACAAAAAAGAGAAAAGAGAAGAAACATTTTGACGATGTGACAATGGTTGAAGGTTGGCTGTAAAATCAGGTCCAACATTTAAAAATGCGTGTTTGCACTTTTTCTAAAAGAGGTATGGCAGGCATCATTCAAAGATCCGCTCCAGATATGACAACAGTTTTCCATACTAGGATGGGTTTGATATTTAAGAGATATTGAATAGAATTCGGAGTTAGAAAGTGGCGAGCACAATAAAGAAATGCAACCTTAGCAGATGTTAATTTTGCAATGGATTTGATATACATTTTCAAAGAAAGATCAGAAGTAAGATTTAATCCTAGACGACGAAGGGTAGATGATTCATCGAGTAGATTACCGTTCATAAATATAGAAAAATCTTGTTTGTTCCGATTACAATTAGCTGAGTTTTATATAAGTTATAGTTCACAAGCCGCTGAGAGCCCCATGCTGTAGCAGAAGTGAGATCTTTTCTATACTCAAACGCTCCCTTCAAGCAATCAGAGAGTGTTGGCTTTGGGTCAGGGTAATAACATCAGCTTTTACTATGTCTAATAATAATAATAACATTTGTCCGAAAACATCTAAAATTTCATTGATGTCTTAGAACATCTGTGTAAAAATTATATAATTACTGCAGATGTAGTTACATCTTTTCAATGATGTTTAGAATAACTTCATTTGTACAACTACATCTGTGAATTCTACAGATTTAGTTACATCTTTTCAATTATATTAAATATAACTACAGGATTTTATGAAATTATTAAACTATAATGCATTATTTTAAATAGATATTGTTACATATAAGTTTTTTTTTCAGATGTAGTTACATCTGGAAATGTAGTTTCATACACTGTTTTTTTCATATGTAGTTACATCTGAAAGAAATTCCTATTGTAGTTACATCTTCCTAAAGATGTTGTTAGGGGTCATTGAATTTCCAGATGATATTGGACAGCAGCCGTATTCTCATCTCTCCGTTAAGCTTAACAGAGCGTTAGTAGAAAAATTCTTTTTAACTACATTAATAAAAAAAGTTCTCTAAAAATATAGTTGTTAAAAAATAAATATTTTATTTTAGTGTTAGTTTTATTTTTAAAAATTTAAATAAAGTTTTTGTCATTTTTTTACTTAGGAATATTGTAATGAAATTTCAGACAAAAGCTCCGTTAAGCTTAACGGAGAGATGAGAATACGGATGCAGATATTGTTTGATTAAAAAAAAAAAAAAATGATCTTGAACAAAAGTGTGCAGATGATCTTAGACTACTCTACAGATGTTGTTGGACAGATGTAGTAATCTTCTAAGTTGGTTTCTTATCAAGGCAATAATATATTGTAGTATCATGAGCAAACAATGCCACTTTAGATGTGAGAGTTTCTGGATGATCTTTATTATAAATTTAAAAAAGTATAAGGATGGTCAAGGATGGCCAAGGTTCTAACCTTGAGGAACCCCTGGTATTACAGGAAAAGAAGAAGATGCTGTAGATCGAGAACAACTTTTATACTACGATTGGTAAGGAAGTATTCAATAATCTTAAATATTTTACTTGATACACCGTAAGAAAAGAGCTTATGGAGAAGACCAGCATGCCAAACTTTATCAAACGCTTTAGAAATGTCGAAAGCAATAGCCTTAATCTTAAACAGCCTTAAGTTAACCTTAAATACTAATATAACAAAATGGGTTTTATTCCATTCGATTACAAAAAAGCGATTTCTGCCATCAAAGTTAGCTCAAATCTTTATCGATCAAAATAAAATAAAACAAGATTTTATTACAAAAGTGTTTATTTTGATGAAAAAATTAATTGGAATCATCATACTGATTATATAAGCATAATATTCGTAATCTGAATTTTAACAAATTTTCGTCGGTCCTTAAGCTGCAACGTCTTAATCTTCGTCAGAAACGTCTTAAGACAATCGGGGGCCCTAGGCTAGACTTAAATTGGGGGTCCCCTATTATCTCTAATAAAAAATGAAACGAAGATGTTAATATGGTAACATCTATTAGAACAACAGTTATATTTACATGTGACGTTTTCGTGCTTTTTTACATGAAAATTCTTTAACAATATCATCAAAATCAATATTTAGAAGGACATCAGGTTCAATTGACATTAATGACAGACAGTTCAATTGTTCCTGCAACATAATAGTTGACCTGCAACATAATAGTTGACCTGCAACATAATAAATCGGAGCTCATTTTTAATAAGTTTTAGTTTTGAAAATGATCGCGCACTAGTGCAATTTAAGACCATCATTCAAAGAAAAATTCTCAAAGAAGTTTCAAAAGGAAAAGTTGATTCCAAGTGGTCTTTCTTTATTGTGTAGTAAAATTTTTTGAATGAATGTTCATCTCTTGAAGTATAATGTTTAAATTGTTGGCTCTCAATAAAAAGTTCATTTTCATTTGTCTTTTTTATAAATTTGCGCTAAGTTAGAACAACAATCTTTTATTTTAAAGTCGGCCATTGTTTGAATGTTCATAAAGAAATCCAAAATTGTCATTAATCTTCTCATTTTTTTCTAAATTAGATTTTTTTCTAAAATGGATGTTAATGAATCAATAACAGGAAGGTATGATTCAATCTTGAATTTAAGACTTCCCTGGAATTCCGTTTCTTCAGACTCGCCATCAGAAAAGGTGTTTTTGCTTCTTTTCTTTGTTCTGAAGCATCTTTGTATTCAAAGTTTGAAAGCATCATTTTGGCTTCATCTGAATTCTCTGATTTCTCAAATCTTTGATGAAATTTAACAATGACTTTTTATTAAAATAACACAGAATGTCTTTCCACAAAATTGTTAAAAAAACAAAAGTGTTTATTTTCTTTAAAACATTTTGGGCATTATTTTGGGTTTCTTTTGTCTGACTTCTGTCTTTGATCAAAGATTCAAGGCTTTTTTTATTTCATCATAACTCTTATGAAAACAAGTAACAGCATCTGCACGTGCTGACCATCGAGTTCTAGTTTGATAATTTTTTTCCCACGGCAAACAAAAGACTGAAGCACTTGCCAACAATGAGTTGATGCAGAAAAAAAGTTGTACTGGCATTGAACATTGGGTGTTCACTTGAAATTAATGTATATTATTTGTGAATAACCTTGTCTTTTTTATTATTATTACCTGCAAATTATTATTTTTACATGTTTGTTGTATGTCTATATGCTTATTATTAGTCATATTATATTTAAAAATTGGTGTCATTCCTTTGATCAGACTTCTGTGTGAGTGAAACCATCCTTATAAATTATTAACTTATTATTATAAAATAATATTATAATTACAACTATTATTATATTATTTATTACTATTGAATTTTTTTTATTTATTATTATTTTTGTCCTTTATTATAATTATAATTATAAATTTCTATTACTCTTGATTAATTTGTTATCTTATTATATTTTTATAATTATTATTATAACTATTTTTATTGTTGTTATTATTGTATTATTATTTTTATTTTTATTACTATTGTAATAATGATTGTACATGGAAAATAAATAGCTTGTTGTTGTTGTTGTTGTTGTTGTTGTTGTTGAACAAAATAAAAAAAAAACAATTACTTGCAGGAAACATCCAGCAGCACTGTTATCAACCAGATTTAAAGAATGTCCAGCACAAGGAATAAAAAAATGCCAATTCACTGTTGTCATTTACCTTTCTTTGCAGTACTTAGTACTCCCCTCCCAGGTTTAATGCACTATCATATGACTTCCCACGACAATCGGATATTGAAATATCATTTTCTTGTAAAAAGTTCAAAACAATTTTTTCTAAATGTTCCGCTCCATACCCATTAATGGAGACAAATTGTAAAAACTGCTCGATTGGTACTGTATCTTTAACATTATCAAACTGTAGAAGTTAACTGATCAAAATGAGACAAGTCTAGATTTGAGTCAACACTGATGGACTAATATTTTGCTTTTTTTTAACTTTGAAGTTATTTCAACCAATACTTTTTTTTCCATTAAGCATATGAACTTTTCCAGAATTTCCATGTTTTTACCTTTTCCAGAATTTCCATGTTTTTTGATGTTCATCTTAAAAAGGATTAAACTGGCTTAGTAACTCCAGAGTTACCAAATAATTTCCATTTTGATTTGATCCAATGGTTTCATTTTTTACGCGACATAACAATCCTCTTGATGACAAAAACTTCGCAACTGTAACAACTCAATTGTGCTTTGTAGAACTGTTTTAATAAAACAGAGTCAAGCTGACGACTTTTATTTTGCTAACTGGAGTATTTAAGAACATTTTTGTGATGTTCAAAGCCATTTGCATGCCCAGATATTTTGAGACATTTTTCCAGTCATCAAATCCAGTTGTGGAAAAATTAGAATGTGTGCTTAAAAAGTAAAATACAGATCCTGTAGATGGTGAATATAACAGCCATTCACGGTTGATAAATTCCCAATTGTGTAATTCGCGTCCAAAGCAAGATTTTGATAAGTACCTTTTTTGTTCACAACAAAAGTTCACAACTTGACCTTTCTGAATTCTTGAAGCTCCCATCATTGTTCTGGCACATGGATAGGTATCCAAAATACTCGAGATTCCTGGGATAACTTAAGCTACAATGCTGAATCAGGTTCTTAATGTGTTTTTGTTTTTGTTGTAGTGTTAGAATAAGTTTGATTATGGCTCTTGTTCTGGTTTCTGTTCTTGCTCCTGTTCTATTTCCTGTTCTTGCACCTGTTCTGGTTCTTGTTCTAGCTTTTGCTCTGCTTCTTGTTCCAATTCTGGGTCTGAGTCTAATTTTGATAAGCTTCTTAACTTTTTATACAAAACAAAAATTGTTTTAATATAGTTTGATTAACTTAAACGTGGATTTCGAGTGATTTAGATAATACTTCGACCTTTTTTATTTCTCATTTTAAACTAACTTGGCTTAAAAGACAAAGTAAATTAACGTGACAGAGAGGTCCTTATATATGTGAATCAGTGACGAACTTAAAAATTATTGGTTACGGGTTGGATATTGAAATATTTTTGCATCACATTAGCGTCTCTTAAAAAAATAAAAGTCCTCCATTTCTAAGATATTTTAGAAATTTTAGATTCTGGGGGGTAGGGGTGGGTGGGAAAGGGTGCATAACCTCGCCTCTGAATGTGAATAAAATTACTGTTTAATAACTAAAGAATGATTTGAGTGCTTCTGATGACGATAAAGAAATTTTGACTATTGAAATAATAAACAACCAATCCAAAACATTTTATTAAAATCTAGTTATCGACCATCTGACGGCGTGAGCAAGAACTTGAGCATTTTTTTTAACAAAATATTTTTAAAAAAGATACTAAATACAACAAAAAGAGCTTCATTATTGGAAACCTAAATATGAAAAAAAAGAAGCTAAAATTACACAAAAAGATACATTTTGGGGCCCCTAAAAATTGGGGGCCTAGGCTGAAGCCTACCTTGCCTATGCGTTAAGATGGCTAAATGGATAAACAACTTATTACTAGCCATTTTCAAAGATCTTTTTACTTTTAAACTAATCAGTAAATATATTTTGAGAAAAAATAACTTTTTGAATGAACTTTTTCGTCAAACAAACTTTAATCAATTTTGAGTTACCTATCAAACGCCACACCGTTGGAATAAAATTGTTTTAGCAAATTTTAATTTTGAAGTAACTATTACTTCTTGCCTTTTTAAAAAAAAAAACAAAAAAAAAAAACATCATTCTTCGTTAGGTGATATATTGAGTTATTATTAGTAGTAAAAGTTAAAAAATATATTTATACATAGACATGTCTGCGTTTATAGAAGTTTATTCAAGGGCCCTGCGAAGCTTCGAGATTTCGAATCGAATCGAATCAAAAATATGATTCGAGATACAATTTTAAAATTTTAAAAAATCAAATCCTTACTTATTTTGTTTTTATTGTGGGTATTTTAGATATCTGCGCTTTGGCGCTATCAAAATAACGTTATTTATCCTTAAATACCTTTTTAATCAGTCATTAAAAAGGTTAACCAGCGCAAGAAGCATCAATAAAGAGATTATACAATTGCTTTATTTTATTTTATTTTATTTTGAAATATATATTATTAAATAAAAAATGTCTAAATTTAGACTTCAAAATGTTGATTCGAAACGTGATTCGGATAACGAATCAAGACCTGCTTTGATTTGAGATTCAATTTGAAACAAAAACTGCCGATTTGCATGGCCCTAGTTTATTCCTACTCATTTTATTCATTGCTCTTTTTATTTTATTTATTGCTCTTATACTTTTAACTATTTAATTTATATGTTGGTTTACACCTGTATAAAATTCTGATGAAAAGATCCTCTTGATTTTTCTTCAGATACATAGATTATTACTCAATATACTCAATAGATTATTTACCTCTATATGGTAATTAGCCGGAGAAGGATAAACCACAATACCAACAATATAGTAGCTAATTTCTATATAAAAGGTTAGTTTTCTTTTGCATGAAGGACGACAAAGAAAGTTGACGAAAGAGTGAAAGAAAAATTAAAAAAAACAGAAGGTTTAAAAAATTGCGAAATTTTCTTAGCGTCCGTTCAATTAATGAAGTTATCAAAATACAAAAAATTTATTAAATAAACTTTATTTATAGTTATTCAAAGTAGAAATTGTTTTTACATAAACTCAATCAGAATAAAAACTTTGATAAAGAGTATGTAAGTTGAAATAATGGATGTAAATTGTTAAAATATACAACTTTTTTTTAAAATTAGAACTTATGTAAAGATCATGACAAACTACGCTGAATTTAACAGTACAAATCCCATAAGGAGACATTACTTAAAGAAAAAGATGAAAAAGCTATGTGTAAAGAAAGTACATGCAAAAAAGTATTGAAAATCGCTGGTGGTTCCACAAAAGGTCTACATTCTCATTTACTGCCCCTACATAAACTTAAAGTAACGTCGAAATCTCAAGCACCAAGTTCATCCGCGGCAACTTCAACTTCGAAAGAATTAGAAGAAGAACCCTTAAATAAAAAACCAAAAATCACAAACTATTTTTCAACAACATCAAAAAATTAAGAAAGTCTCTCTGAAGTTTTTGCACGTATGGCAGCAAAAGATGGAATATGATTTAGTACAGTTTGTAATTCTATTAATAAACGAGCAGGATTAGTTGCACAAACCCAGCTTTTTATAGTTAAGACTATACAAATGCTCCAAAATCACGTAGTACTATCAAAAAAATGGTGTTAGACTATTACGTGCAGAATAAAAAATAAGTTATGAAGGAAATAATTGATGAAATATCAAGAGGCTCTAAACTTTTCTCAACGCTCAATGAGTGGACTTCTTTTGGAAACTGTAGATATATGAATATGAACGTCAACGAGTTGAAAAGTTATTAGAATTTTGGTTTAATTCGCATTTTAGGGTCTATGCTAGCAGAAAAGTCCGTTTCACTTCTAATTGAAAGACTTAGCAACTTTAAAATAAAACTTGAGGAACTTTTATAAACTTTTATATTGAACTTTTATAACACTTTTACCATCAGTCGTAATACCTATGACGATTTCATAGGTATTACAACTGATGGTGCAAGCGTTATAAAGAAACTTGGAAAAAATCTTAAAAATAAATCAACAATTATGCTTTTACCTTGTTTTACAGCTAGCAGTTATATCAGTTTTTTATTAAATGACGTCACTTGGAAGTTGATGAAAGTTTAGATGATAAGAGCGCTTCCTTTGCCAACTTAGAGAATAAAAATAATGAAGAACAAGATGATGATTATAATAGCATTTCTGAAGAGGAAGATTACATTCTAGATATAAAGGATTCGTTTTTAATTAATGAAACATCTGAAATTAAAATTAAGCAACAATTTATAGGACCCGTTATAACTAAAGTCAGGAAAGTTGTAAAAATGTTTAAAATGGTCCCTAAGCAAAAATGAAAACCATTTACAAAAGTACATAAAAGTTAAGTTTAGAAATGTCATTCATTAAAAAGGCATTTCTAGATTTAGAATTAGATTCCAACATTGATGATTTAATTAAGATGAACGAAAAAAAATAATATCTAATTTAGTAGTACTTTTGACTCCCGTTAAAGCAACTGTGGAAGCACTTTGTCGACGAGACGCAACTTTAATTTCAGCTGATATTACATTAGAGTTCATGTTGACAAAAAAAACACAACAACAATCTGAAATCGGAAAACAATTATATGATGCTTTGAATCACCGAATTAAAGAGAGAAAAACACTGTTAAGCAGCTTAGTTTATTATCTTCATAATGGTCAGAATACTTCATCAAAATGGTCAGAATACTTCATCAAAAATGCCAGAAGTTTTTGTACCAAATATTCAAAATAAAAAATATGATATACCTGGTAAAGCGTTTAAATTCGGCAAATATAATAACAACAGCAGACTTGACTAGTGACAGCGATGTTCAGTTGAACGAAACATTATCAAGCCACAAATGTGATAATAGCGTCAAAACCATTACCGAATAATTAAACGAAGTTAAGGAAAAAAAATTAGCAACAATACGAACACCACCTATAAGGGTAAAAAATGTCTCCTAAAATTCAAAAAGAAATGTTGTAATTTGAAAGTGGTAGCACAAGAGGTGATCACCTTCAAAAAACATATGATTATATACTTATGACATATGATTATATACGGCCAACAAATGTAAAGTCTGAACGAACATTTTCCGCCGCTGGGTTTTTATGTTTTTAATGATTGACGCTTTGTTTTTAATGATTGACGATTTTACGGTGGTACTTTAAAAAATATATACAACTAATGTATGATCATGCATATTTATATTATTTTTTATTTATTATTTTTATTTATACTGTATTACCCTTTAAAGTATTGTTTTATAATTTAAAATACTTAGGTTCGTTAGTTTTTAAAAGTTAACATTTTAGATTAGTTTTAATATAACAAAATTAAGTTAAAACATCAAACGTTTTAACTTAACTTTAGGTTCATTAATAAATTAAATATTTCAGTTATATTATGATTAAATTAATCATTTTTAAGTGTTTGATGAGTACTTAAAAAGTTTTTCTTAGGCTTCTCTTTCTACAGTTGCGTTTTTTTTCTATTCAATCTCGGGATTTTTTTGCCATCCCTAACTTTAAATAAAAGAGATATAAAGTACCTTTTTTTAAATCCGGCAAAAACACTATAATTCAGGGTTGCTATCAAATCAGGAAAATCAGGGAATTCAGGCAAAGTCAGGAAAAGTATATGATCAGGGAAAATCAGGGAAAAAAGATCAATTTTGTTAAAAGTCAGGGAAAATCAGGGAATTATTTAATTTTATACTATTTTATTTTAAGGTTTTAAATATTTTAAAGTAATAGTAATATTCATTTTTTATTAATATATTATTTTTTAGTAATATTCATTTTTTAGTAAACTTATTAAATAATTATAAAGCTAAAAAGATTATTCAAATATATTTGGTCATTATAAAAAAAAATAGTTTTTATTCTAGTCATTTATTTACAGTCACAAGCCAAAAAAAAGTTTATGCAAAACATTTTATGTAGGTTTGAGAAGAACCATTAATTTAATTTAGTAATTTTAATGAATTTATGAGGTACTTTTTTGAGAAGCAAATACCTCCAACATTTAAAGACTTTTGTTTTTGTGAAGAAATAGCTGCAATATGTGAAGAAATAGCTGCAATATGTGAAGACTAAGTTAAAAACTTAAAGTTTTTTTAAACTATATTGTATTTTCATTCTCTTTTTTTAAAACAAATATAAATTTAAGATTTTTTAATGATAGTTTATTTCAATGAAGAATGTTCAAGTAATCAATTGTAAAAAAAATGGCTGGTAAAAAATGGCACAGATAAAAAGTCAAAATATGCAAAGTACATTTCAACTTATCAAATATAACTTATCTGAACATGATTTCACCCTTCGTGACAACACGAAGGGTGAAATCATGTTCAGAAAGTCAAAATCAGTATTCTGCTGCTTTAAACATGCACAATTTACATCTAAAACCAAGGAGTAATCCATGGTGCTTTTAAAACTTTCAATCAAGGAAGTTAATGAAAGCTTTTTCAACCTTTTCCATGGCTCTCCTGCAGGAAGAGCTGATTATGTAACTTTCACTGAATTGAATTTTTTTGACTACATCGTTAGGCAGAAAATCTTAGTGAGATATCAGGAAGACACCTCAATGATTCCACCTCTTGAAAGATTGTTTTCAACTGATTAAAGCTTAATGAGTTTAATAGTTAAACAAGATGTTTTATGCAGCATCATCAATGGGAAGCAACTTCTAAAATTTTATTTCACTAGAAAGCAGAGGTTTTACTAGAAAGCAGAGGTTTCACTAGAAAGCAGAGGTTTCTGCTGTTAAAATCAACAACAATTACTTTGCTAAAGAATGTTATGAATAGAGAAAAAATCTCAAGATGTGATCAATATATTTATGAAAGATTGTTGACTTATAGTTATTTAAATTCATGAAAAAGTTAAATTTTAATTTTAATTTTATTTAGATTTAATAATTTTATTTAGAATAATTCGCCATGACATTTACTTCATCTTTTCTGCTTCCGTATCTCTTTAAATGAATGTAATTTCGCTTTCACGCAATTCTCAAAGTTGTTAGAAAAAAGTTTATCTAATCTTTTACCAGCATTAAAAAAAATGTCACACTAGAAACTGTTTCGACAAATTATGCAACCATCGAAGTTGGTATAAAATATAAGTTTTTGTCAGAAGTCATGATAGTCGTTTTTCTGCTAGGTCATGGTCAAACATTAGCTGAGAGGGGCTTTAGTATAAATAGTAATATGCTTAGTCAAAACATGAAAGAAAAGTCACTTGTCTTTGGTGAAAAAAGACAAGTGATTATTGAAGATCTAATGATATCTAACAAATTCAAGGCCCAACAAGTAATAATCAACAACGAAAGACTGTTTGAAATATTAATAATATCTAGAGAAAAATAAAAAGTTGCAAACAAAAGGAATTAAAATTAATGTGATAATGTTGTCGAATCAAGTTGTATCAGGACTTAAGGAGTAGGAAAACGTTTTAAGTGAAGTATGAAGTATGAAATGCAAGTTATTATTGTTTTTTTAATTATTTAAAATATTTTAAATGTTGGTTATTATTTCAAAGATCAATGCGCTAATATGCTTTGTTTTTTAAAAGGGTACCTTTAATGTTTGTTTGTTTTTATCAAACAAATTATTGGTTTTCCATTTAAAACAAAAATATAAAAATTTCTTATTTATGGAAAGTGAGCTATCTTTTTTCTTTGAGGGGGGGGGGGGGGGTGATTAAAATATCGTGTCTGAGGGTTAATGTCAAAGTTTTAATGCTAAGTTATTGAATAAAAATGATAGAAATGTCAGGGGAATATAAGCGAAGTTTCATTGAAAAATTCAGGGAAAACCCTGTAATTCTTATCTAAATATTTCTTATCTAGACAAATCTAATAATTCTTATCTAGACAATCAGAAAAAACCCTGTTATTCTTATCTATACATTTATTAGTTCAATTCTAATCTAGAAATTTATTATTAGTCGCTCAAATAGCACAACTTAAAAAAAAATAACAATAAAATAACTCTAAATGAATCGCTAACATGAAAAAGGGGACATGTTATGTGAATTATTGCAGGTCATGTCCCCTTTTTCAAGTTAGCGATTCAAATATTGTATACGAATTTTTTAAACTTCCATCTTTTATTAAAAATGCTTCAATTGCTTTTGAAGTTTAGAAGCAATATAATTGGATAATTTTGTTAAAAGTGGAATGTGATTGGTTAACTTTAAATTATTATAATTACGTGGTGTTTAAAAGAAAATTATATTACTACTAAGACTGTTCCTTGAGAACCCAGCAAGCACAATCAACGTTGAAACAACGTTGAAAAACCGTTGAAATTTATGGTTGATTTTTGGTTGAAATGGAAACACAAATCAACGTTGAAAAAAAAAACGTTAGATTAACGTTGAAAACAAACCAAAAATTAACGTTAGATTAACGTTAAAAACAAACCAAAAATCAACGTTAGATTAACGTTGATCTAATATTGATTCAACTAACTTATATACGGGTTCATAAACCTCAAAATACAGTTTTTTGCGCCGTGACTCTTTTAATCCAAAAAAATATTTTTTGGATTAAAAGAGTGTTGTTATGAGTAAGAAAAGAAACAGTATTCTTCATAAACTTATAATAGCTGTACAATAACTTATTCTATTGTACTGCACATCTTGTTCTCAATTTTTACAGCTTTCTCTTATTATTATTATTATTATTATTATTATTATTATTATTATTATTATTATTATTATTATTATTATTATTATTATTATTTGACATCAAAACTCATTCCATTGTTTTTTTTGAATTTTGTAACATCGTTTTTTTATGAACTTTGTAACGGTTTTTTCTTGATTTAAACAGAGCCTTCGAGAGGGAGGGGCAAAAAGGGCAAATTGACCCGGGCGCCAAGCTTGAAGGGGCGCCGCACAATACGTTTTTTTTTTTTAGAATAAATAGAAAACGTTTTAATGACTGACAATCTGAAATCTGCTTAGTTTTTGCATTTGAGATTGAAACTTTAATATTTGGAATAAAATTGCACATGAAAAAAATAATTTAAGTTTTAAATTCTATTCTTATAATTAGTAATAAACTAATTTTTACGAAAAAAATAGGATTTAGCTTTGTAGAATTAGACGTGTTCCGTAAGCCCATAAACATTTAGCAATGCTAGCTCATGTTCAATTGTAAGGAAGATTATGTGCTGTGCTAATAATAATGGTAGCTCATCAAATTTTGTATTAAAGGAGTTGACACAGATAGTACTGAAAACTTCAATAGGTAGTGCGTTCCATGGGTTCGCTTTAACTTCTTTAACTGTAGGGTTGTTGAAGAAGTTGAAGCGAACGAAACAGTTGTGGTCGATTTCACAATAAACGCGCTGTTTTTTTTTTAAGTAGTATTTGACTGTTGAGGCAAAAGAGAGAATCGTAGCATTGCATTTTTCAGACAAATAAGCGGCCTTGACTCTACCAGGACCCGGCCAGTTATCAAATATTTAAGTTTTTGCATCTTGGCTGCACTTAATATGGGTAATTTACTGTACTCAATATATTATTCAAAGGACTGTGGATCAGTGGGGGCTTAAACAATTTTCCTCAAGCTGAGCTTAATAAATTTCAAAGTGAATCATTAGTCAGAAAAAGGAACTTTATCTAACAGTGGAGAATGCAAGGTTCAACTTAACTTGGTAATAATTAATGCTAACCCTTTTTTGTGGGCAGTTGTTTTGAGTCAAAAAGATCAAGATGTAATTATTTTAAAGAGATCTCCAGCACAAAAGCAGTATTCAAAAGCGGCTAATTGCCCCTTCTTCTCATAGGTCGTGTGAATGCAGCCCATTGCACTAAAGGTTCTACAATGATTGGAAAGAGGCCTACATTCGTCTTACCAGCTCCACTGGTATATATTTAGAGCTCCATAAGTGAATAAATTCTGAGACAGCTAAATGGCTGACAATTCTTCGTGAAATTTTGAACGTGACGGTTTTCCTGGCATCTAAGGAATTTAACTTTAGAGAATTTACTTAAGGTGTTTTCATTGACTTGACGAAAGCTTTAGATACTTTCGATCACGTAATTCTTTTAATAAAAGTTGGAGTGATACGGAATTACTGGAAATATATTAATTTGGTTAAAAAGTTACTTAAATAATCGAAAACAATTTGTTTATGCAGATGATAACATATCATCTAGTTTGTTAAGTATTTCATGTGGAGTTCCTCGAGGATCCATATTAGGACCTCTCCTATTTCTAATATATATTAATGATCTACCAAAAGCTTCTAACCTAATGACAGTTATGTTTGCTAATGATTTTAACTTATTTCTTTCTCATTATAACATTTTTTACACTTTTTAGCAACATAAATATTGAACTAGTCAAAATTTGCAATTATTTGTTGCTTGTTGATAAAAAAATTATTATATGTTTAAATTTAGTGAATTATTTAACATGTTTTACTTTTTAAGTTTAAGAACTCTTCTATTGTAATTTTGTATGTTTATTTTTATTTTTATTTATAATATTATATTACGAACTTTATGTCGTCAGAAAACGGTAATTTATATATTTTTGAAAATTATGAACATTATTGTTCGCATGAGTCAGCTGTTCGAAAGGCACAGTAATTTGATTGATGCAAGCCGTAAACACCATAACAAAAGGAAAAAACCATATAAAAAAAAATCTTCTAATTTTTTCAATAGCGGTTTCTCTGTGACAAGAAGCTTTTTTAGGTAGCTCATTATAAAGTTTTCTCAATATTAATTTTGATTTTTTATATAATTATTACAATAATTTGTAACATCCCACTTAGAAAATGTATACAATAATTATATTTAACTTATTGTAATAATTATATAAATAATTAAAATTGATATTGAGAAGACTTTATAATGACAACATCAACAAGAAGGCTTCACAATGAGTGCCCATTATTTCTTTCCGTCGTCTCAAAATGAGTTCACAAAACAATATGGTGTTATCCAAAGTGCAGCTATCGAAGAAATTAAAAACAACCATAAGTGATGGTACCCCTAATATATCTCATACTGTGCGAATAACCTTTGTTATTCGTTTTCACCTCAATGAAAGAGAAATTAATTGCTGGAAAATTAAAGAATGATGTGTTGAAACTTTTGAGACGAAGAAAGGATTTGGTATAGCTAAGCTTATCACTAATGCGATTTTAAGGCTATGTATGGATATTCAAAAATGTCGTGGTCAGGGACACGATAATGGATCCAGTAGGTCAGGTGCTTACAAGGGAGATCAGGGTTTGATCAGGCTAAATTATTCAGAAGCTCTGTACGTTCCCTGTAGCGCTCACAGTCTGATTTTGGCTGATGTGCTCGCAGTTGAATTAGCCATTGAGACCAAATTATTCTTCAAAAATGTTGATCTTGGAGCGTATTTTTATGTCTAACCTGATGGAAGATTCTCACTAATGCAACTGGAATTTTACTGCATTGACTTTCTCTGACAAGATGGAGGTCTCATAGCAACTTGAACAAACCACTTGCCAAGAAGCCGAGAGAAATGTTTGCAAATTTTAAACATATCATAAAAATCTGGATCTGACCAGTGAGCAGCTCAGGCAAACAAGAGATTTAAAAAAATGATTATTATCTTTTGAATTTGTATTTCTCAGTACAAAACTCTAACTACTGTTAACGATGTTTGTCGTCTTCTACAATCTGAAACGTTACCATTGATGACAAGCTACGTTTGATTGGACAGCTGCTGGAAAGTCTTAAACGGGTTAGGGCTCTTGGTTGCAAATTTTCTAAGAGGCTGCAGTTGTAGTTAACCGCTAGGATTCGAAACTAAATTCACTCCTAAAAGAAAGCGTAAGCTAAAGCGCTTTCATAATGAGGCATCAAACACAGTCCATTTCCATGAATGCCAAACAAAAGAAGTTAAAGTGAACACTTTAAATGTTGGTTAAGGTGATCTGATCCAGCAGGTTGATTTGAAACAAGCAGGGTGGTTGGCAATATTTTCATTCTTCAGGTTGAATAATAATAATCTTTCCGTTTAAAATAAAGCATGAGAACTCGCACGGTTTCATCCGAGAGATGTAAGCAAAAAGAAGAAGTTTGCCGTTTTACCAATGTCCGCAAAATAATTTTCAAGCAAATTTTATTGATTGATTTTTTAATAGTTTTAAAACTAATATTTTGATTCATATGTCAGTTTTGATTAATGAATCGTTTCTCAATCCAGAGAATTATTAATAACGCAAAAGTACAATGTGCTGCATCAGAAATAAATAAATTGATGCGTTCACAAAATTTTTAAAGTTTTAGAATTTTAATTTCTTGGTTTGAATTAAGGGCGCCGCTCTTCATTTTTACCCGGGTTATATATATATATACATATATATATATATATATATATATATATATATATATATATATATATATATATATATATATATATATATATATATATATATATGTATATATATATATATATATGTATATATATATATGTATATATATATATATATATATATATATATATATATATGTATATATATTTATATATATATATATATATATATATATATATATATATATATATATATATATGTATATATATATATATATATATATATATACATATATATATATATATTTATATATATACATATATATATATATATATATATATATATATATATATATATATATATATATATATATATATATATATATATATATATATATATATATATATATATATATATATATATATATATATATATATCAGTGCCGGATCAAGGGGGGCTAAAAGGAGACCATAGCCCCGGGTCCCGCAAATTTAGGGGCCCCCTAAATTTTTTTTTAGAGGACCTTTTTTTTTTTTTTTTTATAAAGTCATTTTTAAGCTCTGGCCCATAAAAAGGCCTCCAAAAACAAAAATAGCCCCAGGCCCCAAGAAGTCTTAATCCGCTTGTTTATTACAAAATGTAGTATTTGCACTGCAATACTACATTTTGTAATATTAATTTTAAAGTACTTTATGTTAAATGCAATTTAAATAGCGCTTGCTGACTATGTGCTCGGATCTGAAATCTCACTTCATAGCACATCATTCCACACCAGCACGGGGCAGTAGCTCTTTTGGCTAAGAGTGATGGCTTGTGGCCTATGGTGACTAATGTGTGCATTCGATCAATTGAAATCCATTCTGTAGGTCTTACGTCTAGCTCTTATGTGATAGCCCATAAGCGCAAGAAGTGAGCGTGTTTAGCTTTCTATTCACCCGATTTGAAAGTGAACGGAAACATAACGAGACCATACTGGACGACAAAACGATACGTACTAATGCACTACACCATCACACCTGTAGACATCAACAACCTTCAAAACCAGTATATCAAATATTTGTTCTTTGTTACATATGATCTACACCCAGAGTGACTAGAGTGTTAGTTGGTTCTCCCCCTGCCCCCCGAGCATTTAACTTCGTTTTTCACCTTCACAAAAGTCTTATCACTCATTTTATATTTTCTTATGATTTTTATTTTCTATTCAATGACACCATCTTCTAACTGTTTTTATTATCACATCTCTCAGGTCTACGAAACTGGACAACTCCGTTGGTCACTTTTTGCGATCATTGTGTCGCATAAACAAAAAACGTAAACAATACAAAGTTTTTACACACTTATGCCAGTCTACTGGTAAAGTAATTTATGCTAAATGCAATTGAAAAGCTGATGTAGGAGGTTGTTGTAAGCATGATGCTGCATCATTATACCAACTAGTTGACTTTACAGAACCTTAAATTAAACTGGTTCCAGAAAGTAAAACACGTATAGACGTTTTGCAGATATAGCATGTTTCAGATGAATCAACCAACTCTGAAGCAATTTTATTTTTAAACTTAAATTTTAAAAAATTGACGCTTACAAATATAATGCTCGAAAAAGACCTTTAGTTTAAGGAACTCGTAAATATTGTTTTGTAATATTCTATGCAGTTTTAAAAATGTTTGCTGTTACAATTTTTTCACTCATTAAAAATTTTAAACATTTTTTAAAAAAGTCTCTTTTTTAGCTTTTTCTATTATTTTTAATGCAGCTCAAAGTCCCCATTTTTTGTGCCCATATATTTTCTAACGTATTGAACTAAACTGTTACTCTCTATTTTTGCCATAATAAGAAACTTTATAATTGGACCATTCTTTAGATATTTTTATTCCGATCTTAGCTTCTAAACCAAATGATATATATATAAATATATATATATATATATATATATATATATATATATATATATATATATATAATATATATATATATATATATATATATTAAATAGAACAATAAAACTTTAAAAATACAAACTTAATAAGTCCACTTTGCACATTTTCTATACCAACATCATTAGTGTGGTAGTGCTTAAATAGGGTTCGTGAGTCTCTTAAGCAGAGCAGGGAGACTCGCGTAATATCTATTGAGAGATGTGTCCTTAACCAATTTATAACTGCTTCGTACCTTTCACCATTCTTACGGACAGTTTATGTGCCAGTAGTATTGTGAAACATTTACATTCGTCTCCGAATCCACCATTATTACCAAAAATCAATGGGGTGAATACCGTGTTCAACTTCTAGAACTTGTTTTAAATATTCACGTTTTTTTGCTTTTACGTGTCTACGAACATCTGTCTTGTTGGTTATTTTAGGACTTGGAATTTTCGTGAGTTATTCTAACATAAAAAAATGCAGCTTCTACCTTCCTCAAAAATCCTTTTGCTTTCAATTCCAATCTAGCTTTGTCGCTTGTATTGCCAGTTTTGAGATGAATTTTTCATTTGTCAAAGGAATTAAATGCAGCTCTGCTAGAACATCAGTACAAACTTTAGTTAGGCAAGCAATTAAAAAATCTATAATATTATGATGTCATAATATTATAACATCATAATATTATAGATTCAACATTCAAATAATATTATAGAGAAACCCCTTTTCATAATTTTTAATCTATCCCTAAAAAACGGCATTTTTCCCGACCAACTTAAATTAGCAAAAATAATTCCAATATACAAAAGCGGCGACGACTCAATAATATCTAACTATAGACCGATTTCCATACTTTCCTGTTTTTCCAAAATATTAGAGCGTATTATGTTCAACAGGCTGTACAATTATCTTGAAAAAAATAATATTCTTTATCATAAACAGTTTGGTTTTCGAAAAAACCATTCTACGGAACATGCCGTAATTGATCTTGCGAACCAAATTTTACAAGGTTTTGAAAACAATTGTTACACACTTGGAATTTTTCTAGATCTATCAAAGGCATTTGATACTGTAAACCACAAGATTCTTATCTACAAACTACGTAGTTACGGAGTAGTTCACTCTAATTTAAAGTGGCTTCAATGTTATTTAGAAAACCGTAAACAAGGTGTACCAAATGATCTAACATGCTCCCCATTTGAATCAATAAGTTGCGGAGTTCCACAAGGATCAATACTTGGACCTTTATTGTTTTTAGTTTATATCAATGATATTTTTTTGTCTTCAAAAATACTTAATTATACTATTTTTGCTGATGACACTAATGTTTTCTTTTCTGACTCAAATTTAAAAAATATTTTTTATTATGTAAACGCTGAACTAATATATCTTAATGAGTGGTTTATAGCAAATAAACTATCATTAAATATTGAAAAAACTAAATATATTTTGTTTGCTAAACCATCTCAATCCGAGAACCTTCCACTTAAACTTCCAGAACTAACAATTAACAATATTAAAATAAAAAGAGTTTTTTCAATGAAAATACTAGGAATAAATTTCGATGAACATTTAAATTGGAAAAGCCAAATAAAGTTAGTCGAGAACAAAGTTTCAAAGACTGTGGGGATTATGTACAGGACAAAACATCTTTTGAATAAAATATGTTTAAAAAACTTATACTTTTCATTTATACATAGTCATATTAACTATTGTAATATTGCCTGGGCAAACAATCATTCATCTTTCCTAAAAAATATTTATACTAAACAAAAGCAAGCAAGTCGATTAGTTTTGGGCGCAGATAGGTACGAAAGTGCCAAGCCGTTACTCAAGGAAATTAATGCGCTAAACGTATACGAACTAAATATATACCATAACTTGTTATTTATGTTTAAACTTCAAAATGAACTAATTCCAAAATATTTTTATAAAGGTTTCTCTCTAATTAACCATAAATATGAAACAAGACACTCAATAAATAATTACTACATCCCACCAACATCACTCAAAAAATCTGACTTCTCAATTACATGTCGGGGTCCACGCTTGTGGAAGTCAGTTCTTGACGAAAATATGAAAAAAATAAAATCTATTGATATATTCAAAAGAACTATAAAAAAACACTTACTAAACTCAAACATTACATACATTCTTTCATTTTTTTAAAAATAATATTTTTTTGATAAATTTGATAAAAAGCTTTTTTTTTTTTTTTTTTTTTATATATATATATATACATATATATCTTTCTTGTTTGATTTTCTCTTTGACTGTTTTTTTTTAACTTTTTTTAATAAATACTAACAAATGAATTTAAATCTACATAACGTTTGGAATCTTTTTAATATATAAATATTTTTGAATATATACTTCGCTTTGTATTGAATATGTATACGTATATGTACTGATTTGTAAAAAAAAATTCAAACTTTTTAATTTACGCATTGTATACATTTTTATTTTTTTATTTCGAGATTTTATTATTATTATTATTATTTTTTTTTCTTTCTAATTTTTACTTTTTTTAATTTTTAATTTATTTTAAACTTTTTAATTTTTTTCAATCTTTTTACTTTATTTCAAACTCTTTAAATTTTTTTATTTTTATTTTAATTTTGTTTGAATGTTTGTTTATTTTTTCAAAATTTTTAATTTAACTCTTTTTTATATTATTGGAATTTTAGAAATTTTATATTTCTCTATTTCACAAAAGGGCTTGATGATAAGACTTTATGTCTTCTACTTGCCCCTGTCAGCTTGTAATTATATATATATTTATTCGAATTTAAAGATAACATTGTAAAATGTGTAAAACGACAAAATAAACTAACTAACATAACATATTATAGATTCAACATTCATCATAATATTATAGATTTAAAGAACTTTTTTGTCCGCAAACTTATCTAAAACAAACAAACAGAAAAAATTGTCCTCGTTTTCCAACATTTGCCGACTGCCAACTTGAAATCCAATTTTGCCGACTACAGTATCCCCGACTACAGTATCCCCAAACACACAGGGCCGTCCCTCTC
>NC_061162.1:19830871-20022024 GCF_022113875.1 Hydra vulgaris | reverse complement strand
ACTGTATAAAGCAATATTTAAATGGGCAAGATGTTTTTCACCTTCCTTTTTTTTAATGTAAAATTTGACTCAACCTAAAAAATATTAAATTTAATAAAAAACTAATAAATTTTCCTATTTTAGAAATTTATATGTTTTACCTACCATTTCTGCTGAGACATACTTGACTAGACTTTTATTTTTACAAAATTGACTTGTCAAATCTTTTTTACAAAATATTATGAAATTGACTCGTAAATAATAAGTTTTCTGATGCTAGATTTTTAAAATAAAAATTAAAGTTTTGTGGCAATACACATACCAAAAGGATTATCATACATAATTTTATTATGTTAGACTATCCCTTGGTTAGGTATATAGTTATTATCTTTTTTTTTTTTTTTCTATCCAAAGTTTTTTTTTCTATCCAAAGAAACTTTACTCTTTATTCTGAAAAAATGAGATGCAAAAAATTCCTCTTGCTGGGTGACCATTACTCCTGAAAACTTTTTAAATTCAATTTACTTTTGAAAAACAAATCAAAGAAGTTCAAATAAAAAAGCAATTTTTATTTGAACTATTAATTAAATATTTCACAAAATAATTCAAAGTTATTTTGTGAAAAATAAAACTTTGTTGCAAAAAGTTTTCTAAATGTTCAAGAAATTCATGAAAACTGCACAACTTTCTATTTTTTTTTTTTTTTTAGATGTTATAAAAATTTTGTTTAACTAATAGGATTAAATTTTAAATTTTTTTTTTCATAATTTTCTGATATAATTTTATTATAACGCTGTCAAATATATTTTATATTTTGTTTGTAAATCCAACAAGCATTTTTAAAACTAGATGTTGTCTACTTAATAATGTTAATTATGTTAATTGTCTATGTTAATTAAATATTAATTAAATGTTAGTTATTTTAAATATATGTTAATTAACATGTTAATTATGTTAATTATTTTAAATATATGTTAATTAACCAGCAGTTAATTTTAAAATGTTTAATGCCAACTTAAGGGTTTTTATTTTTTTAGGATCAACAAATTGATGCTCGTGAGCTCCAAACCTGCTTAACATCTTCAGGAATTGGTGGTTCATATCAACAGTTCAGTTTAGAGACTTGCCGTATTATGATCAATATGCTTGATAGAGATTATTCTGGCAAAATGGGTTTTACTGAGTTCAAAGAATTATGGAATGCACTAAATCAATGGAAGGTGTTAATTTAACTTTTATAAGATAATACAAATAAACAAGTTTAATCTATAGTTATTTTTCAGTATATACACACATATACAAACACGCATAAAGTGTGCAAAAAATAAAAAGTGTTTTATAAATATTAAACAAAAGGCACAGGCTGAATGGTTATTTTTAGATTGGCGTGTGCAGTTTAAAATTTTTTTTGTGTGTGCTATTTAAATTAAAATAAAAACAGCAAAAAGAATGCTTAAAACAAATAATATTTTGATAAAATAATTTTTAAAAGTTCGGCAAAATTTACATTTTATTTAAATTCCAGATTAAATAATTTTTAAGATAAAAGGCAAAAAATAAAAAGTGTTTTATAAATATTAAACAAAATAAATGAAATAAATACTAAAAAACAAATTTTCTGTTTAAATTCTAAATAACATAATAAATTTAAAAAAAGGCAACAGAAAAAATAAAAATGTTTTTATATAAATATTAAACAAAATAATAAAAAAAAAAAAGTTCAAAAATTTTAAATTTTACTTAATATTTTATTGAGTGTTTATTTTAGACTACATTTATGATTTATGACAGAGATCGATCTGGTACAGTAGAGCCTCATGAAATGCATCAAGCTATAGCTTCTTGGGGTAAGAATGTTTTCTAGTAATTTTTGAATATAGGGATTCGTACAAGGTTTTCAGTGTGTTTATACAAGTAACTTGTACACACTGAAAACCTTTTATAAATCATTTTATTCAAAAATTAATATATATATATATATTTTTTTTTGTTGTTGCTATTTGTATTAAAAAAAAAAAAAAAATTTTAATGACATCTTTTATTAATACAAGTAAATTAAAATTACTTTTTTTTTACATAATTTTTCAAAGAAAGTTAAATTTTCCTTGAAATAATGTGTAAATTTTTTTTTTCTAAACAATAATTTGTTTATTACATACATTCATCCAGGTATAGACCTGGATGAATGTATGCAAATTTAAATTGCTTCTACAAAAAGTGTTATATTTAAGAAATTAAATTAAAGACCTCATCTTGCTTACACATGATGAAAAAAATGGGAAAATTTAGCTATAGGAGAATTGCCACGGCATTATTGACTAGACCTTTAAAATGTTCTTAAAGTAGAAGTTAATGATTTCAACATAAAAGTGTGATAAATGCAATGAGTGTTGGAGATAATCTTATGATGACAGAAATCATGTCATGGCTTTGTTTTGGAAACCCCTATTTTAATTTTTGGGTCAAAGGAAACTACTGCTTTGATTATTTTTTTTGTTTATTTTTGTTTTAGCATTTATATATATTATACTTGGTAACAAGATAACAATTCATACTCTCTAAAAATATTGTGTATAAAATAATTTTTAATAAAGAGTTAAATCTATAAAAGAAATTTTTAATTTAAGTCTGTAGATTATTTTCACTTACATGTAATGGAAACTTTCATAACTATTGAAAATATTCAAGAAGAAATAAAATGTTTTTTTATTGTTATTTTTTTTTTTTTTTTCGCTTTTTTTTAAATATTTTTAAAGATTTGTTTTACTATTACTATGTTTGACTGTTTTTTATTCACATTTGGTAATAATGTACATAACAAATTAAAAATAAAGGATCTTAATTCTTTCATGTTTACTCTCATAAGATTAGTGACAAATTTTATAAAAGTGTAAACATGAAAGAATCAAGTTATTTTCGAATATTTTTTACTTGCAATGTGCATTATTATTCCCAACTAGGGAAACAAAATTTACAAACTTTAATTAAAAACTTCTTTTATGGATTAAATTCTTTATTAGAAAATAATTTTTTACACAGTATTTTGAGGGAGTATGAATTGTTATTTGTTATTAAGTATAGTACATTATGTTTATTAATACCAAGAAGAAGAAAATAAAGATTTTTTTTTTAATCAAAAACTGTCTTCTGTAAGAATCAGGCAGAATCAATTTACCTATTTTATCATTTTTAGTTCTCAAATAGCCAATAAACAAAATCAAGTGAAATACCCATTAGAAAGTATGCAGTTTTTTCTATTTTCAAGTTTAAAATAGTTTTTTGTCTACATTTGCTCTATATTCAGAAATTATTTGTCAGATTTGTCAGACAGTCTTTTGTCTTTTTGTCTACATTTTTTTAAGTTTTTTGTCTACATTTGCTCAATATTCAGAAATTATTTGTCAGACTGTCAGACAGTGCAATATCTAGAGAACCAAAAAAAATTAAAATAACATAACTTTTTTAAGAATTTACCTTTTAGTATGGATAAAACATTACTAAAAAGACACAATATTAGAGAGGGTCACTATTGATCTCTGCTTGATTCATAAATACGTGTTGAATTATTGTTTAACTTTTTTTTTGTCACTATTAGCTCAATCAAAATAAAACTTGTCGCGTATCACCATAGGTTGAAATAAATGTCAGACATTGCCCCCTCCCCACATCCTGGAGTGTTTTTGAGACCTGTTTGAGGAGGGCAAACAACTTAGGTTTATCTTTACTGAAAAAATGAACAATAATTTGTTGCCTTTATTTTAAAATGTAAGCCATTGTCACACTTGGAAGGGTGTCAATCGGCCGACACTTATTTTTGACTGGCATATCTGTATACTCAAATGTAACTATAGAAATAAAAAAACAATAAGAAACATTTTAATTAGTAAAAGCGTTTTCATTACGCAAATAATGAAAATGCTTTTATTTTAATCAGTTAAGCATTGTGCAAGTAATAAAAAACATTTTCACATTCGTTTTTAAGTTAACAAGCCATTTATATATTAATTAGTTTGACATCAAAGTTGTGTTTTATATGATTTATTGTCCAACTTTTGACTATTATAAAAAATTCATTTTTTTTTTATAACGATTAAATTACTAGTTTAATATTCAAAACAAAAGTTAAAAATCGGAAATTTTACATCCATGCCATAGGCAAAAAATCATTTTGACAAAAATTTAAATGTAATTAATTAAAAATAGCATTAAATTTTTATTTTTAATAATTAGATATTGTAAAAGAAATAATATAATTTTTATTCTTATTCATTAAAAATTTGAAAGATTTTATTTTGCAAATAGTTTTGACAAAAAACAAAAAAAAAAAAATTCACAATCTTTTAAAATATTGAAAAGTATAGACTCTACTTTTAAACATCAAAAAGTTTATAACATTAAAAAGTTTAATATTTAAAAGTTTGAAACGTTTAAAAGGTTTTAATTTAGTATTTAAATGGTTTGTTTCAATTCCTTTTTTTTGTTTTTTTTTTGTTTTTTTTTTATGTTTCCAACTTATAAAATGCTTTTAGACATTTGTATATATGCAAGAGATTTCTCAAATTTTATAATCTTAAAAATGTATGTGTCAGGTCTTGTCATGAGATTTCATTAGTAAAAAATATGCTTATTAATAATAAGCAATATAATATGCTTATTAATAATAAGCAAATAACTCAGTTTTGATACTTACATTGTTTAAAGTTAAATTGTGTCATAAGTGTATTTTAAAGTACTGCGTTGTAATTTAAAAAGAAAAAAAACATAACAAAAATTACTAATGAAATATAAATTCAGTATTTGAAAAAGATTATATTTCTTTATAATTTAATTTTTAAAACAATATTGTACTTTAGATAATCTGGTGTTTGCTTTATGGCTTTATTTTCTTAATAAACATAAAAATATTAAAAGATAATTTAAATATTCCTAATCAAAAAAGGTTTTCACTTAACCTAAAATTGCTATTTCATACATAAAATACGAGCTATCTAACGCTTATTAACAAAGCCTCTGTACCAGCAACCCTGATGTGTACTTACTATGTTTTCCCTATTTAGGTCTGTTAATATGCAAAATACTGTTGCTTTCTTATTATTATTGTTATAATTTTTATTATTGTTGTTGATATTGTTATTATTATTATTATAATTAAATTATTATTATCATTATCAATACTGTCATTATTATTAGTATTATTATAAAAAGTAGTTATACTTCCATCGAGGTTTGTGCTACTGAATAATTTATGATAATTAGACATACTAATGTTAATAAGCCTACTATTTTTGTATGGTTACAAACAATGTCTGTATAAATTATATAATTAAGTCTGATAAATGTTTAATCACAAGACCAAAAACTATATTAAAAAATAGTCATTTAAAATAAAAATGAAAATATAGAATTAAATTTCCTGTCTGCTTGCTTAATTTTTTTTGAAGAAAGTATGAATTTTTCTTTGTTTTAGATTATTATGGTTTCTTTTTTAAATTAAAATCTTTTATATGTAATAAGTGTAGGTTTATTTTGTAATTTCATTTTTCATTTACTGATTGTTGTTGGTTTGTAGGATATAATTTGAGTGGTCAAGCGCTTAATATCATTATAAAAAGATATTCTGATAATGGTCGAATTAAGTTCGATGACTTTGTTTCTGCAGCTATAAGGTTGCGAATGTTAACAGGTAAAAAAAAAACATTTTTTTCTGATATCAATTATATATTTGTTGATTCAACACTAATTACTTATATATAATTTAGATCATTTTCGACGTAGAGATGCCACTCAATCAGGATATGCTAGTTTTGCTTTTGATGATGTATGATTGTTTTTGTGTATACATTTTGTTTTAGGTTTTATATTATACATTTTTATTTATTTATTTTTTTGTCATAAATTTACTGATTGCATTAGTAATTTATTTTTTATGTTTTAGTTCATTCAAGTGACAATGTTTTCATAAGAAGACAATCTTATGAAGAAAACCTATTGCACTGAAGATTTTTATGTCTGTCATTTAGTGATAAATTTTTTTGATTTTTTTCTATTTTTTTAAATTTTATTTTTTTTTTGTTATTTTTAAGTTATTTATTTTTGATCCTTAACTAAAAAACATAATTTATTCTTTTTTTTAAAGAAATAGAATTCTAAAATTTTTCCGTTTTTCCGTTCATAAAATTTGATCATAATACAAGAAATAAATAAAAATGTGTTTATAATTCAGTAAAATCCCTTTTAAAGTGACATTTGTATACAAACAGTAGTTATTAGTATACAACAATACAGTATTATACATTAACCTTATAATACTGTATTTATACTTTTGTATTGCACCTTAAATATAAAATGCCAATTTGAATGCATGTTTTTTTTTCAGTGAGAAAAAAGTGTTTTTCTGTTTTAGTAGGTTTTTTCCATTCATCCAAACCTTACATGTCAGATGATATGTGTGTATTTAAAGTTATGACTGTTAACTTAAAAACAACATTTGTATAAAATATATATATATATATATATATATATATATATATATATATATATATATATATATATATATATATATATATATATATATATATATATATATATATATATATATATATATATATATATATATATATATATATATATATATATATATATATATATATATATATATATATATATATATATATATATAGCAGCCTCCCAGCACTTGCATGCCAAAAAATAAAAGCGTTTTGTTTTAGATTGCAACAAAACTTTTTTGATCATTTGTTCAACTTGTATGAAAAATGGCTTTTATTTACCAATTTTTATTATTATTATTTTATCTAGTATTTATTCAAAGCATTCTTTCGCTGTTATTTTAATTTAAATTATGTTAGCCTGTTATTTTAATTTAAATAGCAGGCTAGCATAAAAATGACCATCTGCCAGCTCTTCCTTGTTCGCTGGCATTAAACTTCAAACAGAGAAGGCTGTTATATATATATATATATATATATATATATATATATATATATATATATATATATATATATATATATATATATATATATATATATATATATATATATATATATATATATATGTATATATATATATGTATTTATATATATATATGTATATATATATATATATATATATATATATATATATATATATATATATGTATATATATATATATATATATATGTATATATATATATATATATATATATATATGTATATATATATATATATATATATATATATATATATATATATATATATGTATATGAATACACACACACACATATATATATATATATTAGTTTGAAAAATATCAAAACATGAAAGGTAAATGAAAATGAAAAAATGAAGCCATGCTTAAACAAGCCAAACTAAAAGATGCCAAATTATCTTTTGAAGACATGTATGAAATCGGTTGCAAAATTGGTTGGTAGTATTTAAATTTTTTGTTAAAATGTTTATCATTTTATTTAAACTTAATTTTTTTAATCATTTTATTATATGTATTTTTATAAAATAAAACCTTTTAATATAAGTATTTTTATTAACACATCTCAATTTCTAATCATGGTGTATTTTCTGTAATTGTTTATAAGAAACAAAGGAATGAAATTATTTCAATTGTTGATAGAAATAAGCTTGAATTAATTTAATTTTTGATTGTTTTTAATTAAATGTTTGATTTACTATAGTAGTTAAAAGTCTTAAATAGGCTAACCAAACTGTTAAGTGATTTAATAAACTGTTTTTTTCTATAAACTATTTTTTGTATAAATTATTTTAAATTAAGCCATGGCATGTTTTCTATTTTTCTTTTTTCTTTTTTTTTTTTTTTTTTTTTTTTTTTTTTTTTTTTTTTTTTTTTTTTGTTTATATTAATTGTAAATGTTTTTTTTAGTAATTAACATGTAATATAAAAAATAAAAATAAATTAATTGTCAGTATAATATATATATATAGGCCTTGTTTTAAAGCGTTTTGCATAGAGCAATGTGCCGGAAGGCTGGAATAAGTGCGAACTGGCATATGTGCAAATTGGCATAAGCGCGAAATAACAATTTGCACTTATGCCAATGTAAATTTATTCAGCCCACTTATGCCAATTCACATTTATGCCAGTTTCTGTAACTGCTTTGCACTTATGCCAATGTTTGTAAGTTTGTTCGGCGCACTTGTGCCAATTAGCACTTATGCCAGTTTTTGTAACTTTATGTTACAAAAACTGGCATAAGTGCTAATTGGCACAAGTGCGCCGAACAAAGCACAAAAACTATATGCCAGTTTGCACTTATGAAATTTGGCGCTTATTCAGTCGTACTTGATTTGCCTATGCCTTAAGCGATTTTGGTTAAGCGACTTTTCATCATTTTTTAACCTTTAAATTATTCTATAAGCATAGATGATTTTGTTGCGGAAATTCCTGGAATTCCGGAAATTTACTTAAAACACCTTTAATTTTTCCAGAAATTTCCAGATGTTTTTTGATATTAATTAGAAAAAATATATATATATTTTTACATACAATTTTACATAGAACAACTTTTGCATTTAAACAAATATGTTTTCTATAATCAAAATTTTCACGAGATCGATTTTCGCAACTTTTTTTTTTTTTTTTTTTTTTTTTTTTTTTTTTTTTTTTGCTTTTTTTTTTTGCTTTTTTGCTTTTTAATTTATTCAAACTTTTTCGAATATTAGAAATTTATTTTTGTAAAAAGTTAAATAATCTAAATTCCCTTTTAAAATAATTTAAATTCCGTTTGTCAGTTAAATTCAATCAAATTTTAATAAAATAATTTTCTGTGATTTTCATAAAGCCAAATACTCATCTATGTATAAGCGATAAGATAAAAGAAGTAATTAATTAAAAAAAAAAATCACATTAAATTTTGAATGACCTTTATGTTAAAATATTTGTTACAAAAGTTTGAATGACAACCATGTTAAATAAAAGCGCTATTTACTTATGAAAAAAACTCTAAAAATAAAAATTTATTTTGTTTATATAATTATATATAATATAAGTATATAATTTTGTTCTGATAAAAAAAAAGTATTTAGTTTAATTTAGATTTAAAAAGTATATTTAAGTTTATTAAAATTAAAGTTAATGCTTGGGTTTAACTTAACTGTCAAATTTATTTAAAAATATTACTAAATATTGTTCAATATTTAAATTTTATTATTATTATTTTTTTTTATTAACTCATTTTTATCACAGTTGTTTTTCAATTTTCTTTCTTAAACATTTTTTTTTTTTACTCAAAATTAAATCTTAAATAAACAGGGGGGGGGGCATTTATTTATATTTTGTGCAATTTCTTAACTTATTTGTTATGTAAGTTTAAATATAATTTTATTAATTTTGATTTAATTTTGTTAATTTCTTAATTCAAAATGGGAAAAAGAAATTATTTCTCCTGAAAAAAAAAAATTATTCTCAAAATCAGTTGGATCAAATTTGTCTAATTGTCAAGTTGCAAATCAATTTAATGTTTTTAAGACAGCAGTAGGACAACTTGTTTAACAATATAAAGCTCAAGGAACAACTATGTACAAGAAGCAAACAGTTCGACCCAAAATTATTATTAAAAAAGAGAAAAAATTGCTGGTAAGAATGTCAAAAGAAGATTCAAGGAAATCTGCTGTGGCCTTGAATGCTGAAATACTGAATTTTCACTAAATGCCATGTGTTGACTACCAAATGTTGTCTTCATAAGGCTTCCTTGTTTAGCATAAGACCAGCAAAGAAACTACTTGAAGATTCCATTAAATGTTATAGTCAAGCTAGTAGAGTCAATGTAGCGTTGTTATTTTCAGATAAATAATATTTACTATATTCAGTAAATATTTTAAGAATATTTGAATGTAAGTTGTATGCAAAAAAGCTTTGCAAATTGTATGTCTACTTTTAGTGTGAAAAAAATATCTTCAAGATAAAGTAATTTTAAAATTTGTTTTAAGTTCTTATTTGTTTATTTTACCAAGTCAATAATTGCAAATATTAGTTTCTTTACTGCTAAATCATGAAGGGCCTATTTGTTCTCTTGGACTATTTAGATTTAAAGAAACTCACCTCCAATGCCTTACATCAAAGTTATGAAAATAAAAAACCTTTATTGTGTAAACAAATTTTTATAAGGTTTTGTTTTAAATACTAAAATGGCAAAACATAAATTCACTCTAATAGCTTTTTAGAACTTTGAATTTGAATAGAACTTTGTTCATTAATCTGATTTAAATTATTGCTGAAACTTTTAAATCTTTTTGCTGAATGTTTTTCAAATTTTGTGAAAGTTGTGTTCATATTAAAATCAGGAAGCTAGTACAAAAATTTTTTGAGGATTTTTTTTTGGCTTTATTTGTAGTTCCATGCTTAGGGTCATCCATAAATTTCATCACGTTTTAGGGGAGTTGCATGACTTAATTTGTGGACAACCCCTTATGTAATTTAAAAACTATTATCAACATTTTATTTTAGGAAAAGGAACCTTTGGTTTATCAGAGCTATATTTTGCTAAACCTAGAAATGATACCTATGATAAAAATTTGCAAGTAATGCGTAAAACAAAGATTGAAAGGCTGTCAAATGAGGCTCTAGAGGAACTGCAGGTATATATTTGTTCTTAAATAACCTTTACCGTGAGCTTCTTATAAAGTTGTTATTTTTTTTTTTTTTTTTTTTTTTTTTTTTTTTTTTTTTTTTTTTTTTTTTTTTACCTTCAATAATTTTAGAAAGAATTACACCTTTCAGAAATGATTGACTGTCCTGGTGTTTTATCATTTTATCACTCATTTGTCAAAGATGAATACATATTTACCTTTTTTCCATTATACAACTATGGTATGTGTTTTGGAAAACGTTATAAAGTTTGGTGATTGTTTTTAATAAAGGTATATAATAAAGACCACCATTATTATTATTATTATTATTATTATTAGTATTATTAAAATAATTGATTCAGAAGAAAAGATAATCGTCACTGATATTGAGTAAAATAAAAAAATATGAGCATCATAGTATGATACTGTATCTAAACAAAATAAAATTTTTATTTAAGATAAAGTTTTTGTTTTATATATTAAAAACTTTTCAAAATTGTAGCAACCAGGGGGAAGGGGCAGCAGGGGCATTTGAAGAAATCGCAATTCTGCAATTTCTTCAAATCCCCCTGCTGCAATTTTGAAGAAATTGACTGAAAAAATGACTGAAAATGACTCAAAACTATTTTGAAGTAGTACTGCCCCCCTCCCCAATGTATTTTTTGTTCCTATGGGCCTGAACCTGGGTGTCAAAAAAGCATCTTTTTTTAGAGATTTCAAAAATAATACTTATTTGGAAGAAAAGCCAAGATTTTATTGCTAAAAAAACATGCTGTTTTTTTATAATCTTTGATGTAAACATTGAAGAGTAGACAAAAATAATAAATTAGATATCAGTAAAAAAAAAAAAAAATTAATTTAAGATATATAAAAATAGTTTGAGTATATTTAAATTAAAATATTTTTTGCAAATTATGTTTTTGTTTTATTTTTTAGTTATGATTAGCTATAGAGTCAGATGTATAAAGATAGTTGGATGACTAAAAAAAATTTTAATGTTAATTTTTATTCCCTATGCTACAAAAAAAGACAAAAATAAATAAACAGAAAATACAATTAAGGTGTCAAATTCTAAAGGAGGTCAAACCCCAAGACACCTAATGACATGGTGGGTGCCATATATTACCAAAAATATTTAAGCATCTTTTTTTTTTTTTACTTTAGTAACTTTCTTATGGAAGATATTGTTAAAATGTGTCTCAAAAAATGATATTTTTCAATTTCTGTTTAAAATTGTGAATTTTTTTACAATAAATTTAACAAAATTTAATAGTTATTTTAATCTAATTTTTTGAACTTTATATGAAATTTTGCTTCTATTAAGACGCAACTTGATATATTTAAGGAAAAAAATATTTTTGGTGATATATGATACCCAAATATGATACCTATGTCGTTAGGTGATTCAGGGTGTGTCTTTCTTTAGGAGTTGACACTTGGCATTTTCTTGATTTTTGCTCCACGAATAATAATGTGTAATCTTATAAATATAGTTAAATCCCTACTGTATACAGATATTTTATTTGATACATAATTAGCTTTATTTATTTTTAAGATATTGTTTTGGTTTTATTTTTAAGATTTTATATTGATAAGTATTTTTTTAATTAAATTTTTTTAAATAAATAAGAAATATGTTGTTTTTACAGTATATTGACACCATTTGCTAATAACGTCTTTTTAATTATATAAAAAATAATAGTTATTTAAATAAATTTTTTTATTTTATGTTAATTTTTATATGGATTCAAGTTAATAAAGTTGTTAATACAATTCCCTAATATTAAAAAATATTTTAGGTTCTTGCTATGATTTATTATCATCAGAATTTCACCATGGTCTACCTATACAACTTGTGGCTGTGGTTATTCGCTCAACTATTCTTGCATTAGAATATCTTCATGATTTTGGTATAATACACAGGTAATTATGCTACAAAAATGCTTACTCTTTATATAGTTATAATAAAGCCTATCCTGTAAATTTAGGATTATAAAAATTTATGGGTGTTCTTGCAAAGTTTTTTTGAATATTATACTTTGTTATTTTTTAGAGCTGTTAAAGCAAGCCATATACTTCTTAATTCTTGTGGGAATGTTTGTTTATCAGGTCTTTCGTATAGTCTTTTATTACCTAAAGAAAATCAAATAGCTTACGATTATCCTAAACATGCAGTCCAGATGCTTCCTTGGGTTTCTCCGGAAATATTACAGCAGGTTTTTTGATTATACTTATGTTAGGCTTAAAAAACTTTTAACTACAATAAATATTATAACAAGAAGTGATAACATTTACACTATTTACCATTATTTTTATTCATTATTTTTATTTAATATTTTACTATTATTTGTTATAATTTTTATTTAATATTTTACCATTATTTACTTCTCTTTACTTTTATTTTTTATAATGCTAATTTAATATGTATCTTTAGAATGTTAAAGGCTATACTTACTTAACAGATATTTATAGCCTTGGTATCACAATTTTTGAACTTGTGTCTGGCACAGTTCCATTTCATGGCATGAAACCAACGGAGGTATTTAGTATTTAAATAATTATAAGAGTTTCTACATTTATATTTGTAAAGTTTTATCGTTTTTTTTTATTATTATTATTTTTAATTCTACTTTTCTAATTTGTATTTTTTAAGATTTTACTTCAAAAACTATGTGGTGTTGTGCCCCAATTTCCAGATTACTCTAAAAGCTTAGATTCACAATCAGATATTGTGATTTCACAATCTTCATTGGATGGATTTGAAAATGATACTGAATACACAACAGCTGCCCCAATCTTGCAAAAGCACAAGCGAATAAAACACTTACATCAAGTATTTTATTTCCTTGAATTTTTTTTTCAAACATTCATGACAGGTTAAAATATTTTTGTTACTTCTTGAAAATTTAGATCTGCAAAAGAGAAAACTTAATTGTAGAGTTAGATAGTTTTTATATGATTTGTTTAAGGTGCCTAAAATTTTAAGTTGTCAATAATTTTAATGTATGTCAAGTAAAAATTGGCACAAATAGGCTGATCCTGAGAATCAGGAAAACCACTTAAAAGACAAAATAGAATAATGATATATTATATATTGTGGATAAATGGGCTAATTATAAAAAATTCTTTTTGTTGATGATGAGCTACTTCACGTAAAGCAATTTGCTCCTAACTGGTAATGATTAATTGTTTAAATAACTAGTCTATGTCAAACATAACAACAAAGCAGTATAAGAAAAAGTTTTGTTTGGCTTGTTATTTTACCTAAAGGTAAAATAACCAAACTTCCTAACAACCAAAGCCTCCAAGTCTGTAGTGGCCTCTAAGTCTGTAGTGGCCTTGGAGAGGTAAATAACATCAAAAAATAATTTTTTATAAAAAATATTAGTAAAATTCATTTTAGACCAGTGAAATAATCATCAGCTGATAAGTGTGCCTCAACAAGTGTATAATCAAGTGGTTGTTCCTGTTGTTTCAACAACATCACAGCAATTGTAAATGTTTGTTTTGAACTTATTTGGTCTTGTTACACTATGCCAAACCAGTTACTGACCGACTACAAGTACGAAAGAAAACAGTTAGACATTTAGCAAATTTGCTCAAAACTCATCCTATTGAGGATTTTTATGCAATTCTTAAACAAGTCCTAGTTTTAACTAGAAACAAAGATTAGGTCTGCCTGAGATAAATAAATATCAAGATTGTACAAAAGTTAGTGTTGATGACACATTAAAGGCTTGATTAACTATCCTGTTACAAAGTTTAATTATTTTTTCATAATAATAAAGTTGTAATTTTTTATAATTTTTTAATTCTGTATCTTTTTAAAATTATATCAATATAAAATCTAGTTGTGTCAATTCTTATTCAACACATGTTAAAATATCAAGTTTGCTTGAATCAGTTTTTAGTAAAGTTACCTGATTCAAGAAATATTTTATTGTTTGATTTAATATTAAAATCAGTGTTTTTTTTTTAGTTTTTTTTTTTTAGTTTTTTTTTTGTTGTAATTATAACTTAAAGATAATATAATGAAACTTTTTAAACAAAAAGTTGTAAAATACAAATAGAAAATAACTGAGTTATTTATTTATAAGTTGTTATGTAAATATAAGTTGTTATTTAAATATATATAAGTTGTTATGTAAATATAGGATAATGCAAACCTTTTATGGGCAACAATTTTTTTTAAAAACTGTAATTATGATTTGTATTCGTACAATATTGTTTGAAAATGTACATTTTCTTTTTTTCTCTCATTAGTTAGTTGATGCTTGTCTACAATTAGATCCTTCTGCAAGGTTTTTTATTTGTTTTTTTTGTTTTGTTTTTGTTTTTTTTTTTGTTTACCTTACACAATTTTTAATTATCTAAAAAAACCATGACTTTTTATTAGAAATCACTTTAGACATACATTGACTAATTTAAAGTTTATACATTTTAATTTTTGCTTTAACAGACCATCTGCTTACCAGTTACATTATTGCTTGTATATCCGTCATGTAAGTTTTTTTAATTTCAAGTTATTTAATTAAATAAACTTATTATTCGCATGTTGATAGATATGTTAATTTAAAATGAAAAAAAGGTAATGTTTTTAGAATGTAATTTCAAGTTTTAGTTAAGTTTAAATTTTTTGGTTTAGCCTTTTCTTTTTTTTAATAAGAGTTTAAAAAATGAAGTAAGATGGCTTTTCATATAGCAACTCAACAAAATAAGGATCTTTAGGAAGAATGTATCAAAAATTGTAACCCTTATCAAGTTATAATAGTTTGATGTATTATGACATCACAAGTGGAACATCCTTACCGTCAATAGTTGTTTATAAAGCAGCAAACATGTATAAAGGGTTTTCGTCAGAGGATTAGCTGGCATTTTGTATCACTGCACAAAGTTCAGTTAGTTTGAGGCATACATTTGAATGTCAGTTTTTAGAATTGTTCATCCGTAACATGGTTAATGAGGGAAGCCTAAAGATTGTGCTTGAAGGAACCCTTGCCTAACGATTTTTTTTTTTTTTTTTATTTGCATTTATAAACAAAATTCTTAGATAAATAGTTTGCGGAGTTAAGTAATAGCTAAGCAAAACCTTGTTTAACTTGTGTTAGTGTTTTTCAAAGTAAATTTTAATAACAATTTTACATGTTATTCTTATCATTGTTATTAAAAGGTAAAGCGCAAACAAAAGGAAAAGGATTTTCCATCATTTACTACCATGCTCAATCCTCTGGAGCCTGTGACTAAATTTATTCCTGCAGACGGTATTTTTGTCTTTTTTGTATTTGTGTTTGTATTTTTTTTTTTTTTTTTTTTTTTTTTTGTTGTTGCTTGCGTTAATATGTTTTGTTTTGTTTGTTAAAAGCAATATTCGATCTTTTTTAATTTTGTGTTCAAATGTTTTATTATATAGGATCATATCTAGAAAGTAATTCTCCTACTATCGTATCCAACGAAGCCTGGTTGTTTCCCAGCTAGTTTTTGTTTATATAATATTGTATATTTTTTGTAGATACATGTGAAATTATCACATTCATATTTCATTGTGTTGTTAAATATACCTTTAAAATATTTAGAAATAAAAAAATATTCTTTTAATAAAAGTTCTTACAAAAAAAAAAAAAAAAAAAAAATCCACATTAATACCAACTATTGCAATGTACAACGTAATGTACAACGTTTAGTTGTGTCTCAGGCCGTTTGTCTTCTTACTTCATTAGTTTTTTTTTTTTTTTTTTTTGTTGTTTTTTTTTTTTTTTATAAAAAATAGTATTACTTAGGCTGAAAAATAAAAAAAACTTAAACTTTGTTTTTTTCATTAGCAGCCGTAACGCGCTTGCCTCAGAAACTAGAGATCCGTGGTTCAACACCACCTCTGGGCTAGTTTTATAACAACGGTAAGGGAGGAGGCGTAAACTTCCTTTCAAATGTTCTTCCGCGGTGCCCTGTGATAAGTCTGAAAGGACTTCTTGGGGCACCTAAAATAAATAAAAAATAAAAGTTGTGTTGGTAGCTACAGTGGTTGTTTTACAGGGTGTCTGCCAGATCAGGGAGTTGTGATATCTGCAAGAAAATTAGGTAAAATTTTTGAAAAAAATCAGAGAATATGTCTCTATCAAACTTACATAACATAAGGTGGTTATAAAAATTTTTTTTTGCTTTTGTGAATTGATTCTGTGAAACTTTTTCTTTAATCGTGTTAAATTTTGTTTGTTAGAAAGTTTCACAATCTTCATATTCCATGCATACAATGTAAAACAAATATACTAAGTTGAGATAAAACTTGAAGCAGCTCAAAGAACATCTAAAGCCTTATTTTTTATGTTAAAAATTTGCTTTTGTTACTTGAAAACATGAGCAAAAGTGTTCATAATTTGCATAACATATGGGATGGGATAACTCAGTTGGTTAGAGCGTCAAACGAAAAGTTAAAATCCAGACTGTTGAACGATACGAGTTCAAATCCCGCCACCGCCAACTCTGTTGCAAAAATGTTGGTCTATAACGGACGCTACTTTGGATTAGTCTTAATGACTATTTGTGGCTGTTCCTGTGCTAAGCCAACCGATATCTTTGGATATAAGAACATTGTATAGAAAAATATAGCATGAAAATTCAAATAAATAAAAAGCAAAGTATACAAAAACATTTTAATGGGTTAAAGATTGAATGATATAAACAAATATTTGGTTGTCAGTACGTTTTAATGCGTTTTTTAATTATATATTATAAGATTTTGTTTAATAACAAAAAAACGAAAGTATATTTAAAACTTTTTTTTAACAATAAGAAAGATAAATGAATGTACAAAAATCATTAAATGAAAAAATTTAATTTTGTAGCTTTTTTTATAGGTGAACTTATATATATATATATAAATAAACCTATATATATAAACCTTTTTATAGGTGAATAGGTGAACTTTTTTTATAGGTGAACCCTAAGTAACTTGTATATGTTACACGTTGTATAAAATTTTATTTGGCAGATAATTTTAAGAACTTCACTTGCTGCGTATAATGTGGGTTGTATTATTGTTTATATTTTTGCAATTGAAAAGGATTTTTCTAGGGATGTACCGAAGCTTCGGCTTCGGCTTCGGCATGCCGAAGCTTCGGCAATTTTGCCGAAGCTTCGGTTCGGCCGAAGCCAGGTCAAATTTTTGCCGAATCTTTGGCTTCGGCAAAAAATTTAAAGTAATTAAAGTTATAAGCTACTGTTGTACAAGTTATAAAAATATGCTAATTGCCAGTGTCTAATTAAGTTGTAAATTCAGGAATACAGAGTTAAAGTTGGAGTCTATACCATATACTTAGTATTATTTACTCCCAAATGTCTTGTTATGGAGGGGATGATAATAAATAAGTAGAAATATTTTGAATATAATAGTAAAATTAAGGAAGGTCTTCATACACTTTGAAGGCTTCCAAGTGTGACTTAGATGAACTGAATCAGCATTTTTATGCAGAATAAAAACCTTATTATTTAAAACAAATTAAAACTTTTTAAAAATAAAATGGAAAAAAAAACCTTAATTTGTATTATGTAACGAATTTATATTAATTTTTGTGTGGGATTACCGCAAATAGAAAAAAAATTGGTTTCAACATTTGACCTATAAACCTTAGTAATCTCACTTTAAAGAATATTAAAGATACGTTGCTACTATTTTAAATTCTGTGTATGTTAAATTTTATTTAACCATAATAATAAAAATTTACAAATTTTCATCGTAAGATTACAGAAATTGGTAAGGTGTCACTTATATAGTTACAAACTAGTCAATGGAGTGACACATAAAAAACATAAAGTTCTCAACAACAAAAAAGGAAGAAATGCAAATGAAATATAAATGAGGATAATAAAAAAAGAAAAAAAAAGTCAACCAAAACTATATAAATTAAAAGAAAAAGAAAAACAATGATAATAATTATTCTTGCTCTTTTATTAATATTATGAATACTTCTAAATGGAATTTATATATTAAACATATAAACTTATATTCTGGTTTCTTCTTATGATATGAAGACTTTTAAATTTTATTTAAAATAAATTAAATATTAAAGCTTTGATTACTTTGAGCTCTTATATTTATCATCAAAATTTATTTAAATTAAATAAACAATATAAATCAAATAAATATCAGCCTGCTCAGTCCCTCTTTATTTATAAATATAAAGTAAATAATAATATAATTATAAATAAAATATTTATAAAGTATTCTATTTATTATTTTATTTAAAGCTCACTCTACTGAGTTGTTAGATTACTATAGAAGTTTTTGCCACAGATAGTTAATATTTGATTTCAGATACTGATGCAGATTTATCCATTACAGAGACAGAAGAAGAATGAATGCTATAATTTCAGAGTGTAAAAAATTAAAAGAAGCTTAAGAAAATGTTATGTAGTGTTAAATTAAAAATAATAAAAAAAAACAACAACAACTTAAAAGTGTGTAAAAAAGAAGTTAGAGAGAAATCTATCAATTGTACTTTTTTTTAGCAGCAGGTTCACAACAGTTGTAGTGGAATACAAAATGGTCTTAACTTAGGGTTTTTTTTAGTTTAGAAATTGTTCGTTTAATGAATACAGAGAAGTAAAAAAAAGGTCTTGAAATAAATAGCAATAAAAAGATAAAGTGTGTTTGTAAGATTTTTTATGTTGTAGATACAACTAGATCAGCTAAGAGTGTTTATTTAGAGAAAGAGTGTTCAAGTGTAAAAGATTAATTTACTTGAGTAATATTCAGAGAATTTTATCCACTCTTAACAAAAGGTGCATTAAAGATAAAAATAAAATATACAGCACATGAAAAGATGCGTAACAGTAATTTATGGGGAATAAAATTTGAGGATGTTCAGCTAGCACACTATAATTAGATAGATCAAACAAGATGATTAAATAGAGGATTAAAAATTAGATGATTAGATAGAGGATTAAAGAGAAACGATGTTTACATAGAAGAACAGTATGGCTATAAAAGATCAACAAAATAGCAATAATCTTAGAAGAATATTGGGAATAGTTGAAAATATATGTGAGTTACTGATATTGTGAACTATATAACATTAATATGTTTTGCACACAGAAAAAGTAGAATTAGAAGTAGGAAAATTTGGGGAGAATATTTTAAAAAAGCTTAAGTTAAAAAAAAAACACTAGGTGCGGTAAAGTATCAGAAACGACATAATGAGAAACTTTTAAACAGGGGCGCTGAGAGCTTTTGCCCTGCCTTGGGCAGCAACCCTGACTTGTGTCCTCATTTTTATACATTTTTTCTATATTATTAGTCAAGGATCTTAGTTTTGGAACCTTTTTTGTTTTACACCCCTGCTGATCTGAATGCTGATTAAATTTTAAGCATATATAGTGCCGAAGCTTCGGCTTCGGCAAAGTGGCTTCGGCCGAAGCTTCGGCTTCGGCAAAATTTTAGCTTCGGTACATCTCTAGATTTTTCTAAAGAAATCTAGGTCTAATTTTTGTAAAGTTAAGGTGAAGTAATTTTACAATCAGGGAAAACAGTTAGAGGTACGGGGAAAACCATCTTTACCAATTGGCAGTTCCCCTGTTTTAGTTGATTTATTAAGAATATATATATATATTTTTTTTTGTATGTATTTAAGTGCTCTCAAAAGTCCTTACGGTCTTATCATAGAGCACCACGGGTGAGTATTTAACAGGAAGTTCACGCCTCCTTCCGTACCAATGTCGCTTGTTGGGCTAGAGCTGGCGTCGAACCTCTGGGTTCTGAGCCAGAACTCTAACCACTGCGCCACGGTTGCTCAGTATTAACAAAGTTATACAATCGGTAATAAGAACATGATGAATTTATATATATACGAAACATTTCATGGAATTAAACAAATTTAAAAAGTTAATATTATTCATGATTTAGTAATTAGTGCTTATTGATTCTCCTAAAACAAATTTTAAAGCTGCCATAATGTACAAAAACATTGTCCTCTCCCTACAATACCAATTGCGTATGCAAACGTTAAAGATGATCGGTCTTTTAATAATAATTTTAGTCAATAAGTTTCATTTCAAAGTATTGAAGCTTATTGACTATTATTACCATGGCTGACTCAGAATATGATTCATTATTATATTCAAAGAAAGTTATTGTTTTAAAATACTAAAAAATTGCAAGCAAAGTTAGCAAATGGAGTCTTCACTAGTCCAGAAATTTAACTTCTTATGAAACATGGTGGTTTTCCTGGTACGCTGACAGAATTACAGTGTGCTCCTTAGTTAAACCAAGAAGATATAGACTGGAGGAAGATTGAAGTTAAAATACGTAATTTCCCAGCAGTCACATAACGTTATTTCAACGTTCTTTCAACGTTGCGAAATGGTTGATATATGGTTGAAAAATAACGATTTAAATTTTAACGTTATTTCAACGCTAGTTCGACGTTAAAAAAAAAAACTTTGAAATTTCAACGTTGATTCAACGTTTATTTTCAACTAAAAACAAACGTTGAATTAACGTTGAAAAATAAACGTTGAAATAACGTTGAAATTAGGTTGAAATTTAGATTTGAGAGTTCGCTGACGCAAATGTACTAATAATTCGGAATTTAATTAAAATTTAATATATCACATATGTTAGTGCGTGGGTTCTTTAGATAAATTCAAATAAAACTTTTAACAAATGTGTTAATGTAATAAAAGTGAAAAAATTAAAAGACTTTTTTGCCATGAAAATATGTATAATTTTACAAAAATTTATAAGAATTGGCATTATACACAAGTTTTTTAAAAGTCTTTTTACATTGTGTAAAATACCTTACATATCATATTTTATATAAAAATAGTGGATTAAAGATGAATATTTAAATCATTTAAAGAAAAACTATAGTGTGGACCAGAATGTTTTGGTTTGTATAGCCAAAAGACAATATGTTTGTATGAATGAAATTCCATCAAGTTGAATAAAGAATGGTTGGCGGATGTGTATTTGATTCACGTGGATTAAAACGATGATTTATTTTAGCCGTTTTTTAATATAATTTAACTAAGAAATGCCACCCTTCCCTAACCCCGTGAATCAAATACACCTCCGCCGAATGGTTTAGTCCATTATTCGAATCGAAATGTGAAATTTACAGTAAAAAATTAAAATATAATACAACAGTTGATTGGTATGATTTAAACTAAAATGTGATGAAACTACAGGTGTTATAACCTATTATATACAAATGATTATTACATATATTTATAAAAGCAGCATTAAAGACCATTTAATCTTTATCAAATCTTATGTAAAGTATTTATTGTATTCTTTTTGTTAGGGATCGGTATAATTACATCAGGTAAAGTAAAAACATATATAAACTGGATTTCAGGTGTTAACATTACTCCATAGCAGGTTGATATTTTCGTTCTATCGTTGTTGTTTTTTTTAATATTTTGCTGCATTTTTAAAATAAAATAAAGATGTTCTACTGTGCGAGAAGGAAAACGGTTCTACTAAACGAATGTTTGACTTGAGCGATGTATAACTGTCTAAAAGGTTTGTGTTATGTGTGTGTTATTGCGTTGATGTATGATGTTAATGTATAATGTTTAATTATCCAAATAAGTTGATATCTTGGTCAATAATAAAATAAATTAGGCACAGATCAGTAATGGGTTGTTTTTTTTTCCTACTATTGATCACTTAATGTTCACATTCGCTTGTGAACAATGTGAAGTATAATAATACTTGTAAAATGTACAAATGTACCTTACTTTAAATATTTTTATTTAGATGCAGTTACCTGATGTTCTTAAATAAAAATACACAATGCACAAAGATAGAATTTAGACTATTTGAAGGTTGCACTATATTGATTAGATCGTGGAAATTGTATCAAATCAAAATGAGTCTGATAACAAAAAGCGATAAAGATACATATGAATTTGATATTGGTGATGAAAATAACGATATCATGTTTTTATTAAGATCGTTTTAAAAATAACTTTAATTTTGTATAAGTTATTGTTCTAAAAATGTATAATTTATTTTTTTGGTTTTATTTGTTTTCAATAATTGTCTTTCAATTTTTATAATTTAGTTACCTGCTTTAAAAAAATGGTACAGGGTAGATTATTTGTAATGCTATAGCAACAGTTAGTATTATATTTATTATTGTTATTATTATTATTATTTCTATTATTATTATTATATAAAATAAACTAATAATAATAATAATAATAATAATAATAATAATAATAATAATAATAATAAAATGAAAAAAACATCTTTTCTAATCGCCAGTGTCAAATTTAGAAAGAAGGAATCTGTTTCTGTGACTGCACTTAGAAGCAATCTCACTCCTTTTGTTCAATAGGTTAGTATTTTTATAATTTAGGATTTTATATTTTTGGGTGAAACATAATTTACAAGATTTGGATGTTGGATTTTATGCTTTACATCGCCTGAGAATTTTCCACTTAATTTTAGAAATTAAATTAGCTTCTTTTAACTTCCATACCTGCTTTGAGAGCTCAGTATCATTTTTGTATTTAGAGATGTTAAAAGATTTAACGTGATTAGCGTACCTTAATTTAAAAGGAGTGGTTAGCATGATTAGCAGTGGTTGCAGTTGCTTGATATACAATATTACTTGATATAGGGGAACCTGTTGTACCTTTGACCACTTTTTGCTTTAAGGCGTTTTTTGCGTAGTCTATTGAGTAAACTTAAACCATTTAAACTATATAATATTCTTTCATATTTTGCCAAAAAATTATACTTAGGACTTTTTTTTCATTTGACAAAGAAGTATCTTTTTCCCGCGTTTTAAAAAAAGAAGTCTTTTGGTCAAAGGTACAACACATATGTTGTACCTTTGACCGATGCGCGTTGTACCTTTGACCAAACTGTTATTATTATAAAATCATGCAATGTTTGAACCTCTTTAATATTTTAGCTTGTTATATGTTATATAGCAACTTTTGGCCTACCTTTGTCAATAAAAAACAAATCTTATTATTTTGTAATCAATCCTAATTGTCTAAAAAAATCCTTACAATATTGCCAAGACTCGTTTATCGAAGTTACGATACTCAGTCAGTATTACTAATAGTGTTACTAATTTTTTAAAATAAAATCAGTTATTATAACTATTTAGATAATGTCACATATTTTTTTCAGTTAGATGCTACTTACATGAAATATTTAGGGTTAAGGTCCAAAACTTTAAGCGCGATTTAGTTGTACAAAATATGTTTTCTAATATCTATAGTTATTTTTATTATTTAAGATAAGAAAAGAGCAAAAATAGATTTTTATAACTTATATCAGCTGGCGGTCTATATTCATTTACATATGATCATAATGCTTTTTAAAGGAAATATTTTGATGATGACAACAAAAAAAAGCAATAATAAAAGAGTATAATATATTAATTATTACAAATAGTCAGATCAACATCAAACATAAGATACTGACGTTTAGATGAACCACCACCAATACTTGGTGGTGGAAGTTTCATAATAATATCTTCAAGTTCCACTTCATAAAGATTGTCATCTTCTCTTATAAATTTGTTACAAAAGTCTCCTGATTTCTTAAGATACTAAATTTTGTAAAATATACCAACAACTTCTATAACTTCTGCTACATAAAGTCTAGAGTATTTCTTTCCGACCAACTTGACAATTAAAAAACTTCCAGAAACAATTTCACTTTCATCATCAAGTATATTTACTCCAAAATCAATTTCATCAGAGCTTTCATTATTTTAACACATGTCAGACTGACTAAAAATAATCTGTTTTGCCATTTTTTTTCTTTTGCTTGAAGAGGACTTTTTAAATTGTTGGTTATTAGATTTTGCATCTAAAATAACTTTAATTTCAGGTGTATCAGTTAAAATACGTGATTTTCCCTTACGTCTTTTTGAAGTATTTGTTTTTTTTAATTTGGCTTTAGGATGAGGTCGTATTATCTCAGGTGAAACAATAAATGATTTTGATGGTAAACTCACAATAGGGATTTCCCCTAAAACAATAAATGATGTTGATGGTAAACTGGATTAAGCAGTTTTAACATTAATACTTTCATTAGAAATGCAAGCTTCAGTATTCACTATTGGCCTATCAGTAACACTTGCAGCTAAAAAGTCAATATCAGTAAAAATATTTTCATTAAATGGATAAAATCCAGTAGATTTAAAACTGTTTATAATATTATTTGGTACAAAAGCATGAGAATAAGCTTGACCAACAAGGTAAGATATATCATAAATTGTAACTGATTTACCAGCATTACCTGGTGATATCATCCAGTTATTCATGGCATTCTTATAAAAAGTTTTAAATGGTCCAAAAACATCACGATCAAGAGGTTGCATTTTATGGGTTGTGTGAGAATGAAATGTCATTAAAACTATGTCTGATTTTTTTGCTAACTCAATAACAGAAATGTTTACATGACTCTCATGATTATCCATTATTAAAAGAAAAGGTTTTTCAATTGATGGTCGCACGTTATTAATAAAATGTTCAAGAAATTGCAGAAAAATGACTTCAGTTGACTATCCGGACTTATTAGCTGCTCCTACACTTCCAGGAGGACAATTATTTAACATTTGATCTTTGAATTTAGCACGTGGAAATACAAGCTATTTCCAGTAGCATTAATGGCTGTAATCATTGTTACATTATTGCCTCGTTCAGCACAAGTCATGCTCCCTATTTGTTTTTTGCCTTTTGGAGCTAGAATTTTTGGTGGTACGTGAACTGTGGTAATTCCTGTTTCATCACATTTTGATCTATCAAATATTTGGATCTATCCAAATATTTGATAGATCAAAATGATATCGTTCTAAAACATTTTTGTAATTTTTATATACAATTTTTACGGTTTCTCTATTGAATGCAGAAGATCTACCAAGACTTGTAGGTTGTGGTTTACGTAGAGATAGCTTGTTATTATATCTTTTGCGAAAATCTCGTAGCCATTGTTCACCTGCACATTTATTTTTTATCTATGAAGTTTCAACTTTTTTATGATTTTCTAAAGCATACTCATATGCAAAGGACCTTATCTGCTTTAATGTTAGTCCATAATGCATATTTGCAGCATCTACCAAGTAGTTTACCAATACTAATTCTTCTTCTCTTGAGAATTTTTTTTTTGGTTTGGTATGCGAATATAAATATTCGCAACTACCAGATTTTTTAAATTGCTTTAACTGGTATATTAAAGATGATTTTTTAATGTTGCAATGTCTTGCAGCTTTACTTAAACTCATTTTTTGTTGAAGCACAATATTCACTGCATTAAGCATATCCGTTTCGGAAATCTTTTGGCGAAAAACACCAACCTTGCTCCTTGGCATTTTAAGACTAAAATAAATTAACAGAGTTAACTATTTTTATACATTTAATTCCCTATAGCTGTGCAGAAATTAGGTAATAAAATGAACTTGATAATAACATTGCTTCAGCTATCCAACTAACTAAATGTAGTAGTGGTCCAAGAATAAATAGTTAATTGCATTAAAATTCAATGGAATTATTTCATTACCATTATACTAGAAACAATTTTGCATTAAAAAGCAATAGAGTACAGTTATTATAGATCTCTATAATAACTGGATAGCGCATCTCTATTATCAAAAGTGAAGCCAATTTTTTGTACGGCCGCCATATTGGAAAGCCCCTGAATACCGAAAATACAGTGATTGCGCTTGAAGATGTACCTTTTTACTTCGTTTATATCTACTCGACCAAGTCACATATTTCAATGATATTATTATATTTAAAATGTTTGAAGGTGTAAAAATTATAAAAGGGAATCAAAAACACGCAAAACATTAATGACGAAGAGAAATATCGTTATAAAGAAATAATAAAATTTGTATTGCTTTCTATGAACTTGTTAAATTTATTGAATTTATGATATTCTAAATAAAAATTTTCTGAAAGAAAAATTGATAGTTAATCTGGTTACTTTTGGGTGTTTATTTTAACAACTTGATGCGACCTTACTTAGCAATAGTAGCTGGAAAGTAACTTTACAAGTATAAAACATGATAAAAACATTGTATCAAACATTTTTGTAAATGGTTTTCTAATTTTTGAGACTCCGAGGACATGTTTATATTGTTCCACAATTGCTATATCATCAACTATGCAATACTTTATTAAAATTGATATCACTTAATAACAATGTTTTGTTCTGTTGCTTTGCTAACTTTAATTACACTTTGTGAAGGTTTGACAAAGCCATCTCTAACTTTAAAAAACACTAGATATTTGGTGATAACTAGTTATTTGCAGTTTTACATTAAAGTGTTTAGTGTTTTAGACTAAATACATGTTGATTGTGTATATGTAAATATGGTATAAATGAAAACAGATGGTTTCTTTCAAGTTATTTTTAAACTATCGACTCTAAAGTAAAATAATAATGATTCAGCTAACATCTATCAGTTTTATACTGATAGATATTAGTTGTATAATTAATAAATATTAAAAATATTTCTTGTGAAAACAAATAAGCAACATAAAAGACCAAAATGAAAGGTGAACAATTTTTTTTCTAAGTGTACATACTTAATTACTTTTCCCTATCACATAATACCTTTTTATTCAATGTTTGTTTTGTTATTCAATGCTTATACAAGTTATTCAATGATTATTTTGTTCAAGATGATAGAGCTAACTATTATTTTATTTATAGTTTTTTACTTTAACATATTCTTTTGTAATTGCAATATCTATACAAATGTTCTGGTGTTGTGAAAATGTCTCATGGCATTTACAAAAATGTCTTGAAAGTATTTTTCGACAATTAACCGTTAAGTTAATATATATATATATATATATATATATATATATATATATATATATATATATATATATATATATATATATATATATATATATATATATATATATATACACGCACGCAAAAAACAAAATTATTAAAAGTCAGTATAACGATTTGCTATATGTTGCCTAAGGAACCTTTAAGTTGTATTACAATCATATTGCCTAACTAATGATTCATACAGCAAACTTGTAAGCTGTTTACCTTGCAAATATGTTACAAGCCTCAGGCATTTTGCAGAGGGCAGTTAAGAATCAAAAGGTGCATACTAATATACACTTGGATGCTATTATAATAATATTATACCAGGGTGCCAACCAAAGCCAACTGGAAATCATGAAAAAGTCCGGGAAATCAGGGGAAAATGTCTTTTTTGAAAATTTAATTTTTTTTAAAGTTTTTTTTTTTACTTACTCCCAAACAACAAAACCTAAAAATTCACACTTTAAAATATAACTGAGTCAGGGAAAAATATAAAAAGTTAGGGAATTTAATTGTTGAAATTGACTGGCCACCCACTCGGTTTTTAATAATCAATGCATTAATAAGGTTTTTTCATTTTTTATTTATCGCATTTAAGTTTAACGCAACTACGCATTTATAAATTCTGGGGCTTTCCAATATGGCGTCTTTTGACTTCAAAAATTTTGAAATTTTATTAGGAGATGCGCTATCCAGTTATTATAGAGATCAGTGGTACAGACGCCTAATAAAGTAGATATAAACTTTATAAATTTGCGCTCTTAAAGTCCGCAAATTAACAAGGAAACAGTTTTTGTCGGTCAAAAGTACAACGTTCTAGTCTGGTCAAAGGTACACGAGATGGGTTTCTTTAACAATTATCGTCTTAATCCCCATTTACGGTCAGACATAACCATCCAAACTTTTCCATAACAAAAAAATGATGTTGGGAAATATTTACAATGACGTATATGAATCAAACAGTGAGTGATTCTTTCGATAAAAAGCAATTTGTATTAGGGACTTTTATAGATTTATCTAAAGCGTTCGACACAGTTAATCAAAATTTCTTACTTAAAAAAATGGAAAGATATGGTGTTAAAAATATATCCCTTGACTGGTTCAAAAGTTACCTGAGTAGCAGAAAACAATGCGTTGTTACAGATCATAATAAATATTCAGACCTACTAGAAATAAAATGCGGAGTTCCCCAAGGTTCCATTCTGGGTCCCCTTTTATTTTTAATATATATCAACGATCTTCCAAAAGCCCTAAAAAAACTTGATGTAATAATGTTTGCTGATGATACAAATTTATTTTACTCATCGCCGTCTATAAGCGACCTTTACGAATCTATGAACACTAACCTCGAAAACCTCAACATCTGGTTTAAAGTTAATAAATTATCTTTGAATACAGATAAAACAAAACATATCTTGTTTCACTCCAACCGTCTTAAAAACTTTATACCAGACACTCTACCTTCACTAAAAATTGATAACATAAACATCAAAAGAACTGAAATAACTAAGTTTTTTGGAATAATTATTGACCAGAATATTAATTGGAAAGCCCATATTAATATAATAAACACAAAAGCATCAAAAAGTATCGGCGTACTCTACAAAGCCAAACCTATGCTTTCCCAAGACAACTTAAAAATTCTCTTCTTTTCTTATATTCAAAGTTACCTAATATACGCTAATATTGCATGGGGAAGTACCCATAAAACTAAATTAAATTCACTCTACATACATCAGAAACATGCATCGAGATTAATTTATAATAAAGATAAATTCACTCATGCCGACCCTTTACTTAAAAATTTGAATGCATTAAATATCTATCAAATAAATATTTACCAAAATATCTTATTCATGCTAAAATACAAACTCGGACTTGTTCCGAAATACTTTACTGATAGCTTTTTTCATATCAACGCAAACAAATACATCACACGAGGAACAGGCAACTTTACCATGCCTTTAAAAAAAACAAAATTCTCGCGATTTTCTTTAATATACCGTGGCTCATACTTACATAACAAAATAATACTTCAAAATATGGAACTTAATAAAATAGATAACCTTATTGCTCTGAAAAAAAAACTAAAACATATCATAATTAACTTAACCAACTTCATCGAAATGTATTAAACAATTTGTGAAAAATAGTAATAATAAAAAGCCCTACTATTTCTACTCTATAGTAGATACCAAAATACTTATGTGTATTTGTTGAACTAGTTCATTAAAGTTTATTTTATGTTTTAAAGGTTCTCGATGAAAAGAATATTTTAGTCTTCTGCGAGTTTCCTTACAACAAAGTAAATATTTTTTAAGAATAATTTTATATATATATATATATATTCAACAACGTCCACAAGCAAGTCCCTAGTAGCCCTGTGGTACGACGGACTTGCATATATTTTTTAAATGCATAGGTTAATAGCCAGCACTTTATATTATAAACAACGAATAGTTACCTTATTTTGTACACTGTACAACGCGCATGCGCTAAACAGAATTTTGAATTTCTTTTGTCTTGTAAAGATTTTAATGGTACAAAAATTGTTTAATTGTACGTTTTGTAGTTATATGTAAAAATATGTAATTTTGTTTTATTGAAATATATACGGATACTTTTGTTGTAAAAAAAAACAAAAAAAAAACAACAATTTATCACATTTTTAAAATCAGAAAAAGGTTAACACAAATATTTACTTTTTAAGAGCCAAAACTTATAATTACTTGTGGATCAATACCATCTATCCCAAGTATGATGTTTTACGGTAAGAAGAGTTGTCATGGACTATTGTTTCAAATGGCGCTTCACGTTTTTTGAAAATAGTAATAGTAAGCCGACAGAGTAGAGTGACCAAAGGTACAACGTGGTCAAAGGTACAACAGGTTCCCCTACTATTGTTAAAGTTGCTTGTTAAACCTTTATTGAACAACGGGCAGAGTTTTTTATTAAAGCAGTTACAGTTTTCTTGATTAGGATTTGTATCGTTGCATAAAATGTATTTGTTGTGCGAATTCATAATAGATTTTACACTTGGCATACAACAGTTGCTAACTTTGACTGTGTTTCTGTTGAAGATTTTATGCAGCTTGTTTTTATTAGGAAAATGTTTGTCAATTAGTTTCAAAAAACATTTTCTCACGTTGGTACTAACGTTTTTGCTAAATGGAGGGTTAAACCAAATGATGTTGCGTGCTCTGTTCCGTTTTTGAGTTGATATTGCTTAAGGATTATATGTTAGACTACATTTATAACCAGACTTTAATAAAGCTTCATTATATAGAGAAATAGTATTTTGAAATATTTCTTTGTTAGCAGAATTTGTAGACAATCCAAGTTCAACCGAATGTGGCATTTGTTTTAGAATATTTGGCGGGTGATTTGAATCAGCATGGATATAACTTAATGTATTGTCAGGTTTGAAAGTGAAGTCACTAAGATTTAGAGTTACATTGACAATTTTCATGTTGCATTATATAGAATAGTCATTGCATTTAAATATTTCTACAATATGCTTGTTTATTTTTTTATTTGAGGGCCGCTTTTATTACTAAAAACTGCCATCGTCACGGTATAAACCAACCTCAAACTTGTTAGAAAATTTTGAAATTTTGAAAAGAAGAAATATTCCTACCAGCTCAAAAACCTCTGCGCCGTTGAACGCTCCCACGGAAACATCAAATAAAGCACTTGATTACTTTATCCGAACCTGATCATTATCAAAAAGCAAAGACTTTCTTGCATGAAAAATTAATGATACGTTCTCTTGATTTAGTGTTAGGTGTTACTCCGCAAAATTAATAGTGTTTTTTAGAAATGCTTCACTAATAGAAGGGTAGAAGTCAATAATATCAAAAATTAATAATTATAAAGGTGTTTATCTTTTATGGCCTTAAACCATTCGATAAGATATCGAGTGTTTTTCAATTTAATTGTAAAATATTTCTTAGGTCTGTATTAATTTTAGAAAAAATATCTTTACTAATTCTACCAACATCATTTTTAGCAGGATTCAATAAACGGACAGCCGGATTGTTTTCTTTATGGTCTTTTAAAGTAAAAAAAGTAATCGGAAGCTGATTAATGTCAATTTTATTGAAAACTTCATGATTTTTCAAAAGACGTTTACCTTCTATGTTTACTTTATTTATCATGTTTGAGTTAGATAATTTGTAGTTTGAAATGATGGCATTTCTTAACAAGTGGTTATAATCATTTTTAGATTAATTGTAAAGATCGGATGTTTTATCAACATATGTATAAGTTAGATTAGATTTTCGAATATTGTTTATACCTTGTTTTAATTTATTTTGAAAACTGCTTTGAACCTTTTGAAACCTAATGTGTTTTACAAGATCAATGAGTTCGTTCTCGAAAGCTAGCATTTCTATAATTTGTTTTGGATGATTAGATGTTTTTAATCCGTAGTTATAATAAAAATTGTTCTTACTTTTTGAACTCTTGTTTAAAAAGAAAAACGCTTTCCATCGCATTTTTTAAATATATATTAGGACCCTGCGAAGCTTCGAAATTTCGAATCAAAAATATGATTCGAGATACAATTCGAAAATTTTTAAAAATCGAACTCTTACTTATTTTGTTTTTGTTGTGGATATTTTAGATATTCTGCGCTTTGGTGCTATCAAAATAACGTTACTTATCCTTAAATACCTTTTTGATCAGTCATTAAAAAGGTTAACCAGGGCAAGAAGCATCAGTAAAGAGATTATACAATTGCTTTATTTTATTTTGAAATATATATTATTAAATAAAAAATGCTTAAATTTAGACTTTAAAATTTTGATTCAAAACATGATTCGAATCGTGAATCAAGACCTGCTTTGATTCGAGATTCGATTCGACACAAAAACTGCCGATTCGCAGGGCCCTAATATATATATATATATATATATATATATATATATATATATATATATATATATATATATATATATATATATATATATATATATATATATATATATATATATAAATGACAGTTTGGGAGAGAGTCATAATAACAATTTTAAAAAAATTCCCCAACAAGCGAACTTTAAAAAAGAAATTTTGATTGTCAAGTTTAGGCATACTTTGAAAAAAAAAAAAAAAAAAAATTTGGGCAAGGAACGATTACATTAAAAAGAAAAAAATTTTTGTTATTATTTAATTTATATTATATATCACACACAAATAAAAACATGCAACATGTAGACAAAAATTACTATTAAAAGCGTAGATGCGTTCGAATGAATGGTTCGAAGTAAGATTTTATTTTATAGAAAGGAAAACTAAACAAAAAAATAGAGTTATTCAATTACAAAACAAATTGCCAATCTAAATTACGTTTTTATAAAATTTGCTATTTTCAAATAATTATAAAAGATTGTAAAAAGATACCTTATACAAACAGTTTCTTTTTTTTTTAAAACAAATATACAAACACAACAAAACATTTAACTACACATGACAAATACTGAAAAATAAATATCGAATTTAATTATCTTTATTTAGGTTTAGGTATAATTTTTTAAGACAATTACAATAAAATTCAAAAATGTAGCATTACTCGTTTTCAAAAAATAAACCACTTGCTCAATTATTCTCTAAAAAGCATTTCTTTTTTTTTTGTTACATTTATAATTTAATATTGCAAAATATTTTTAAATATATAAAAAATAATTTCAATATATAACTTTTTTTGTCCAACAGAAAAAAACAGCAATATATATTTTTTATAGTTAAAGTCTAAATTAAATATTAAATTTGATTAGAAAATGAAACTATAGCAAATTAAATGAAAGGCTTTTTACTCGATAAAAAAGTTAATAACTATATTCACTATAAAAAAAAAAAAAAATGTCCACATGAGAATATAATTATTGTTATGAAAAATTTATTATCATACAATACAAAATATGTATTGTGAATTTTCAAATTACAGTACAATTGTATTTATATTTATATTCTCAGGTAACAAATCTTGTAAATATGTAACTTAAGTTTAACTATATCTGTTTTGATTTAAAAATGAAAAATAAAAATAAACACTTTAAATAAAAATAACTATCACTAAAAATAAATAACAAGAAAAAAAAAAAAACTAAAATAAGTTATTAAATAACGATTTTATCTTTTTTTCTAAGTAAAAAAAGAAAGCTTAATAAATACTGCTATAGCTATGGCAGCTGTTTTTATAACTTAGCAATTAACAAACGTTACTAAAATATTTTATTTAAAAAATTCTAACAGTGAGTTAATGTCACCAAAAGACAAGATGAAAATTATAGTAAATTAATTTTTTATTTTAAAATCATATTTAAAAGATAGTGAAGATGATAAATAACTTGTTTAAGCAATTTATTATAAATTATAATACGAAACATATATTTTAAATCTTTCCAATCACTCAAAAATGGTCTGAAAAATATCTTTAAAATAAATTTATTAAACTGATATACGATTTAAATTGTTTCCATTGTCAAAAGACTCTTTATTGTACTTTCGCTTATAGCAACCACCATTGTTAAAAGAATTCACTTCATTAGGAGCAAAAAAAAAGGGCAAAGATTGATCAGCACACAAAGGATATAAGAATGTATCTTTGATGGGGTTTATACATATAGGAGGCACCATGTAGCATTCAGTTTTCTGAACTGGAAAATTATAGTGATAGTGTAATGGATGAATCTAAAATAAATGATATAAAAACACTGATGCATTTAAATTGTAGAGCAAAAAAAATTTGTATAGAAAAAAACAATACATTTATGAAAATAAAATCAAATAATTATAGTAATATAAATAGTATTAAAAATAACAACATCAACAACAAAAAAACTACTATAATGCCACTAAAAAAATTCTTGTGAAAATCCCCTGACTACACTGCGCGACATAATAATAAGACACCCCAAAAAAGTTTTTATAAAACTCTACTATACATTTATATTTAAAAACTAATTTTTATAGTAAATGAGAGCAAAAGGATTAAAAGACTAAATAACATTTTAACAAATTTATTTTTAACGTAACTCGCATTTTATAAAAAAGAAAAAACATTTTCTCAGTGCGAAAAAATTAAAACAATTTTGGAAAAAATTCATATAAATTATCATTATAAAAATACGTCTCAATTAAAATCTATTATAAACAACCAATAGTGGGCATTTTACCATTTTTTTGAATCACTTTAATCATTCTAGAAGGTAAAGAATTATACAACTTTTTTATGTACGAAATGTCAATTGCATCCCATGCAGATGCGATGGATGATTTCAAGTTAGCTAGTAAACTATATTGTTTACCACCTTCAAACACTTTATGTGACAGGTGTGCTCAAGCATTCTTAATAATGTTCAGATCTGGAGATCTACCTGGTCACTTCAATGTTTCAATTTTACTGCTGTTAAAATATTCCTTTACTATCTTAGCTGTATGAACGCTAGCATTATCTTGCTGAAAGACAAATTTTTCAACACCTATTACAGATGCTTCACGTCTTAAAAATTCTTGAACAATTAAAAGATGATCCTTAGCCTTCATTTTTCCGTCATTAAAATGAACTTTTGATTTATTATGATACCCAATCACACAGCAAATTATTACACCACCACCACCCATTTGAAGGTCGTCGCTGTGTTACTTTATGCCATTATGAAAATAATAATTTCATCTATCCGACCCATCAAGACAAAATCGTTTTTCGTCAGAAAATACTACTGTTCCCGCACTTCTTTCCATGTTACCTGGTCCTTTGCAAAAGTTATTCGATTGTTTATGTGATTAGTTGTCAAAGGTGGTTTTCGCTGAAGTTTTTTTGCGTGAATAACTTTTGAATAACTCGCTGAACTGTATGTAAATTAGCAATCCCACTTGCTTCTGCAGCAATTTGATGTGCAGTTAAAGAAAAATTTGAAGCGTGTCTCAACCACCTTTGCCTATCACCATCACTTATTGTTAATGAACGTCTGGAACTTTTTTTATTCCATACATATGAGGACTATTAGCGTAGTTTTTAATCACAGTTCGGCTGCGTCCATTAGCTCTAGCCATGTAACTAATGGAGTGACCCATTTTCGATAAGATAGAGAGCACTTTTTTCTCATCTGGATTCAATGATGCAGCACGACCCATTATTAATTAATTTGTTATTTATACTTAATAAAAAAAAACCTAAACTAAATTTTTGACAGTTTACAGTAAAATATTTATCTGTGGTGTTTACATCAGGTAAATACTTTTAATTGCCACAACTGCGGTTTGCAAATAAAACGTTTTTTGTAAAATTGTCTTATAATTTTGTCGCACTGAAAAAAAAGATTTTCTTTTATAAAATGCGAGTTATGTTAAAAATAAATTTGTTTAGTGTCGTAAACCCTTTGCTTTTATTTACAATAAAAATTAGTTTTTAAATATAAATGTATAGTCATATTATCATTATGTCGCGCAGTGTAAGACATCCCGCATATATATATAGTAGGCACCATATAGCATTCAGTTGGTAGAGCAATATATATAATATTAAAAACAATGACAACAAAAAGTATAGTAATACAAATAGTACACACACACTGACCTCCAAAATATCAGCAACCAAATAAAAAATCTACTTTTTCAACTTTAATTACTGACTACAGGATTTTTTTTTTTTAAAAACCCTTTAAAAGAAATCAAATTCATTGCATATAAAGAGAAGATTTGTACATAATACTATTACCTGAAAAAAAAATGTTGTTTTGCATATATTGGAACTTTAATGTAAAAATGTGGTCTTCCAAAACATTAGTAACCTATTTATAACTATAAAAAAAACATTTTTGTGATTGATGTCGTATTATATGAAATGATGTTGACTTGTGATCAGAGTTTTGAGCTGTTTTGGTAAAAAAAACTTTGAAATGTTGAGATTTCTGTCTTACAAATGATTTTTTGAAGTATAATTTAGTTTAGTTTCAAAAACATATTATCAAAGATTATAAAAAAGGAGTCAAATGAGAAGAAATTTAGTACTTAGCCACTAAGTACTCCATTATTAAGTCAATTGTATGTCAAATAGGCAAACGATTTAATAAAGACAGTTCTTTAGAAACAAAACATAAGTACACAAGACTATGCAAACATGTCCTTTAATTAAAATAAAAATATTCATCTTGTCAAAATGAATCCTTATGACAGTGCTAATTATAAAATTAATAAAAAAAGTTGCGGAACAATAAATCAAAGTATAATTTGAAAGGTTTTGATGGCAATTTGAAGGTGCGTAGATCTAATAGTATGTTTGGATCCTAAATACATAAGAGGAAAGGTCAAATATAGGGGTAGTAAGTGACCAGGTACCATTGTCATCATCATCATCATCATCATCATCATCATCATCATCATCATCATCATCATCATCATCATCATCATCATCATCATCATCATCATCCTTAACTAAAGCTTGTTCATACCATTTGTAAGGCATTCTCTCCAATTTTCCTTAATTCTACCTCTATTTAATCCTGAAGCTGCTACTTCTCTAGATCATCTTCTCTTTCAACAAATACTATACAATATAAATACTAAAGTTTATATAAATATGTAAAGATATTGTATGCTAACATCTAAATAAATAGCAAATATATGTTTATATTCATATATATATATCCATATCATATGTGCATAAATGCGGTTCTTACCTAACCTCCTGGATCCAAGCAGGATGAAGGCTTTTACTCTTTTTCATAAGCTTTGAGTTAAGCCTCATTCTACTCCATGTCTTTTGCCTTCTTATGCAGTTGCTATATTAAACCATAAACATTTTTTTCAACCTTTTTTACTAGAACATCTCTTGAGAACAAATGTCTTTTTATTATTGCTATGTAAAAAGGGTCCTGTCTGATGCTAAGATTCTCAGTTTACTGAATCTTATATCTTATCTCGATGTTAGGTTCTAAAGACTTTTAGAAAATTTTCAACAGTGTCATTTACTAAAGTCTAACATTCAATCTGTAAATCATGGGTTTGATCTTATTACTTCTCCCCAGAATAAAGCAGAGTTATTTTCAAAGAACTTTACCTCTAATTTGACTCTTGAACCTAATAGCCATAATCTTCCTGTTCCAGTTAAACAGATATGTTAGACATACAAATCACTTTAACTTTGGATGCTTCTACAGATTGTAGTTCAGACAACATTTCCATTATAATCGTACAAAAGTGTTCTCAAGAACTATCTTCAACTCTTGCTGAGCTATTAATAATTACTAAATAAGTTGTTCCAATTTTTACAAACTATAGAAAACACACTGACCTCTCTAACTATCCTACAATTAACCTTCTCTCTACTATGAGTTTTTTTAGATAAAGGTTTTGATATTATTAAATCATTTCTTTTTAACTGCAGCATTATAATCATTCTTGAAGCCTACACTTTTCTTTATTTCTAGTAACTTTAGGGGTACCACAAGATTCTATCTTTGCTCAGTTATTTACTGCACACAACTATCGCAATATCGCAATATTATTCATTGCTCATTGTTATAAAGCATCTCGCATTCTTGTCATTTAGCTAAGCTACATTCTTTTACTGTATCTATCCTTTCATGTTATAAAAACTTTTATTTAATTATCTTTTAGATCGCACAACAACAAAACCTTAAAATTCTTATAATTATGGCAAGCCCAGGCCAGGTTTGGGCCAGGTGGGGCCCAGTCACTTACTATATGGTGGTAAAAAAAATACAATAATTTTCGGGTTGTTTTTCTGGTTTTAGTGGAGTTGGAACTATTCATTGAATAATTTTAAAAAAAGATAATTCCTCCAGTTGATAATATGCCTCTTCTATGGACGTTTCAACAAGAAACACACAATTTTAAATTCTTTAAACATTGGTCAACAGCAATTCAAATTAAAGTAACAAAGTGGCCAGTTCAATTACCTGATCTCAAACTGAAAATTTTTAAACAAGTTAAACTTTCTCTAAAATGCAGATGAGCTTTATAAAAAACGTGGATGAGCTATAAAAAGCTATTGAAGCTGTGGAATGAGAATACACACACAAAAAAAAAGCAGAAAAGATGTGACATAGTCCTTAAAAGTAAATGGTATGTCATTATCATTAATATGCAATTATTGATTTTAGTATTATTTTAGAAGTTATTAAAAAGTTATATTTTGGAAGACCACATTTTTACATTAAAATATCAATACAAGTTAAAAAACATATTTATTAATTTTCATGTAGTTGTATTATGTATTAAACTTTTCCTTGCATGTAATAACAATTATGTTCTGATTAAAGAGTTTTTTTTTTAAAAAAAAAAAAAAAAAAAGTAGGGTCATGGCACCCCTACCATGAAGAAGCACCTACCATGGTTTTTGAAAAAATCAGTAAATAGTTAAGTAAAATCAGTAAAAAAATAAATAAAAAAAAGCATAAATTTTTTATGCTTTTTTTTTAATTTATTTTTTTAGTATTGTTTTATACAAAAATAACTTATTTCAGTAATAATATAGTTTTTAAAAATATATATTTTTAAAGATTTGAGATGTTCTTTTACCCACAAATAATTTTTTATTGTTTTTTTTAAGAAAATCTTTAACAGTAAAAAAGTTTGTCTAGTTTTTTTTATGGCTTAAAATTTATATTTTTTTTTTGATAAAAGTTTAAAATAGTTGTAAAAGCATTAAATATTTTAAATTTTATCAAAAAATATTAGTATTTATAATGTATAACATTGTTTAATACTTTACACAGTAGGTAGTTATAAAAATTATATTAGTTAGCACTTACTGTTTATGGAAAATATTTTTTGGACGTGTTTTATTTTATGAAGTTTTCTCTCTAACAAACCATTTAAGTTAAACTAAATTAAAGGTAATTTAATTTAGAAAATATTTAAAGAAATAATTTAAAACCAATTAAATTTAACTCTAGGGAGTATTTATTTGATATGGTTTTTATACTTTATTTATTATGTGAAATGAATTCAATTAGAAAGATGCAAGGTTCAAAAAAGAAAAAAAATATTCAAAAAAAGCTATTGTATTCCAAAGAACAACTGCATGCAGCACTTAAAACATTAAATAAAGGTGAAAATTTTTTTGTTTCTGCAAATAATTTAATGTTCCTGAAAGAACCTTATGCAACAAATTATCTGGTAAAAACCAACCCAAATGGCAAAACTGTGGCTTTAAATCATTTCTAGAAGAAGAAATAGAGATTGAATTGATTACTTGGTTAATGCAGTGCGTTAACATGGGTTTAAAGACAGTGCAAAAAATAGTTAAAGGGAGAGGTATAAAAACACCATTTAAAGATATCCCAAGTAAAAACTGGTTTTATAAATTTATGTGTCGTCATAAGGAATTATAGCAAAAACGAGCAGAGCATATTAGTTGAACCAGAGGTCTTATAACTGATGCATCAATAAAAAAAAAGGTTTAATGAGGTGTATGAACTATTAGGCAATGATGCGCAATACCTTAATAATCCATCTCGTGTTTTTAATTTAGACGAAACAGGTTTTGAGTTAGCACCAAAAACTGGAAAGGTAATTGGCATTAGAGGAAGAAATGTTTAAGAAGAATGCAACAACAGCATTAATGAAAACCTTACAATGCTATTTTGCGTTAATGCAAATGGTGAATTTGCACTATCATTAACATTGTACAAGTATGCTCGAATGCCAAAAACTATTGCTGATGCTGCACCACCAGGTTGGGGTCTCGGTAAAAGCGACAGCTGCTTGATGACCGGCGAATATTTTTATGAGTATTTCACAAATGTGTTAATACCATATTTCAAATCTACACAATTACCAATATATATGTTCATAATACGCAATTACCAATATATATGTTCATGGATGGACATTGCTCGCATCTGTCTAAATCTGAGCTCAGCATGTATTGCTCTTCGAAAAAAATTCATTTGATTTCGATTACAACCATTAGATGTGTCAGTTTTTGGACCAATAAAAAAAAAAAAGGCAGAACATTTGTCGGCAATTTAAATTAGATAACAATTTTAATAAAATTCACAGAGAAGAAAATGTACCAATGTTGTTGAATAATTTTGTTATGGATCCAAATATGAAAAAAAATATATTATTAACAGATTTAGGTCAACAGGAATATTCCCATTTAATGCAAACAATGTTGATTATAAAAAAGTAATTCAACATATTAAATCGAATTCTACAATTGATAATAAGATCGAATTCTACAATTGATAATAATCTTTCAAGCCATAATAAAACATATTTGAAAACAATGTGGCACCTAAAGTGTTGTTCCAGTTTAAAAAAACTGGAAATAAAGAATGGGGAGAAAAACTGACTTCAGAGAATTATCTAATTTTTGGAAAAAACTGAAATTTAACAATAGCTCAAAACAAAATCGAACAATGAAATCGATAAGGAATCGTATTTAGATATTAGCAGTACGCAAATTGAAAATGTATTTAGTAGAGTAAGCGAATTCAGAAAAATCATAATAATTAATGAATCCGGTAAAAGTAAATCAGCAATAGATCCACCACATTCAAATAAACAAATAATAAAAGATATAAACGCATTACACAACTTTTTTTATGGTCAAAGGAACCAATCACAAAAAAAAGGCTGAAACAAGTTAAACGATTACTGAGGGTTGTGACTTTATCCAAATGGTTAGAGATTCAAGTAACTAAAGAAAATGCAAAAGGAGAAGAAGATATTTAAAAAATTGAACATAAAAATAAAGCTGCTGAAAAAAAAAAAAAGAATTGAAAGAAAAAGAAAAATAAGAAAAATCTTAAAGAAAATACGCTGTTACAAAATAAAAAATAAAAAAAAAACCATTTAAAAAAAGAATTTAAAAAGAAAAAAAAGTTTGAACTCAGAAAAGCTTTGGTGAATAATTTTAGATCCAATGTCTTCTTTTTTTTGTAATAATATTAAATTTATGTATTTTATAGTGTTGTGACCAAAACTAAAAATTGTAACTAACTAAACTAAAAATACCGTAACTAAAATTTGTTTACTAACTTTTTAGTTAAATAAAACTAGTCGACTAACTTTTTAATTAACTAAAATTACCCGACTAACTTTTTAGTTAACTAAAATTACCCAACTAACTTTTTAGTTAACTAAAATTACCCGACTAACCTTCTAGTTAACTAAAATTACCTGACTAACTTTTTAGCTAACTTAAATTAGTTGAATAACTTTTTAGTTAACTAAAATCAATCGACTGACTTTTTAGTTAACTAAAATTAACCTACTAGGCTTTTTGTTAACTAAATATACGCGACTTTGTTTTTAGTCCAAATAAAGAATTTTATAAATATATAATATAAATAATTTGGGTTCATAATATCATTTCTATTAGAATTTTTGAATAAGATTGCGAATGCATAATCATTTTATCGCATAATACCGCAAAAATAAAAAAATATCAAAATAATTTTCTTTCAATTTTCAGTTCCAAAGGTTTAGTATCAGTGTATCAAGATACTTCAATAAAATTTTTCATAAAAAATCCAAAAAGTAAACATAGTAAAACACAAAATCTATAGAATTGAATAAGCTACCAAGGCCAACGCAAAGGGGTGTAGGGATGGGTTGGTTGGTTTCGTGTGTGACATCCCATCAATAAACTTTAGCTCATTTAGTAAGCCAATTTGAATCTTTTAGATAAGTAAGTTGGCAAATGTAGATTTTCAGAACAATCAGTTGGTAAATTTAAAAAAACAAGAATTTTTTTTCCTTTTTCTAGTAAGTAAAATTTTAACGGCACTCTCTACGTGTTAACAACTTGTACCGGCCCTGTAAGCTACAATAATTCAGTTTTATCATGTGCCACTTTTTTGGATCCAAACTACAAAATTCTTTGAAAAGTACAAGGAAAAAAATTTTTTTAAATGCGTTAGAGAATTTTTGTCGAAATTTCATTTAACAAAAAAAGTTTGTGATATAATTCTATTTAAAAAGGTGACAAACAAATTAAAAAAATTTAAGTTATCATTTGACGATGAAGATGATATTTCCGGAAACGATAGTGACAAAATAATAAGTTTAGATTTAAAAAGAGAAATTAGTGGTTATATAAAATTGTCAGTAAATGAGCAAAATGTTTTTACACTTTTGGTATCAAAATTAACATGTATTTCCAATAATGTATTGTATTTCAACAATAATTTTATGTACGCCTGCTACCAGTGCACTAAGTGAACACATTTTCTCTGAGGCATTAAACACTTATGCATGCAAAGCGAAACGTATGCAAACTTATACTTACGTATGCAAAGCAAAACAGAATAACAACTGAATGTTTTCAAATATTGATGTTTTTGTACGAAAATTTGGAATTTTTTAAGTTAGTTTAAATTCATTAAATTAAATACTGAAGTTTTTTTTTGTAATAAATATTTTTTAATATATTTATTGTTCTAAAAGAAATATTATTAAATTTAGTATTCGAACTCATTTGTGTAAAACTGATTTTTTTTTTGATACAAAAAATTAATATAGTTTTTTAAACTTAAAATGTGTTAAAAAAAAAATAAAGAAAGAAAAAATTAAAAGTTAAAAAAATTAATGTGTGATTTTAATGTTCTTGAGCGTGCGGTTTTATTATAATGTTGCCTAAAACAGCAAACTTTTTTACCTTTTGGTTTTTTTTTAATATTTATTTATATATTCTTTAGTATTTTTTTAAACATCTATCTAATGAAAAAATATAAAAATAAATATAATAAAAAAGTTATTGAATTTTAATTGATAATTGTTTCGACCTGGTTTTACACGTATTTTAAAGTGTTTAAAAACTACGTATTGCATTTTTCAAGTAATTAAAATGTCATAAACAATTTCCTGGTTTTAAAAGCGACCGCAGTTACTTAATAAAATGTTTTCGTTATTCAACAGTTAAGTATTATTTAATACATTTTATACACTATTCAACAACTTATATTGTGGATATTGCATTCAAAAATGCAAACACCAATTTTCCTTTTAAATTTTGCAAGTATCGCCAACCGACGAACAACTATACTCTGAAAGCAAAAAAAATAAATTCATAATAACTTATTTAACGATTTCCTTTTGGGTTCATGTCAATACTTTTGCCTGCCTTACTATAGTGTTTGCGGGTTGTAATAGCTGTTAGGAGAGGTTGATATTTGAAGAGGTGGGGAGGGGGAGTCATAGATTTGTTGTGAAAATTAGAGATTGAATCCATTCCTATAATATAGCAGGGGACAAGGCTGTACTGAACAACGTAAACGTAGGGGGAGGGGGTGCAAATGAAATAAGCTTTTTTACCATAAAAATCTCACCAAAGTAGGGCTTTTTTTTATTTAAAAGCCAAGTTGCAGTTTTAACCGACCAAGTCTCAAATTTTCTAAATTACCAAAAAAACCGATAGAATGTTGTAACCCCGGGAAGGTGCCTATACTCACGTCGGTACGGCCTTGGCAGGAGAGATTATTTTTGATTTGCGATTGTTATTGCTCACTACTTATAGGAAGCAGCACATAAAAAATATAAGTTAAACGTTCAATAAGCGTACCAAATTTGATATAATTGACTAAAGGGCATTATTTGTATATTCCATGCTGATTGGGTGTTTATAAACAGTTGCAACAACTTCATAGGCAGTTTTCTCAGAGCTAGAAAAAAATTTAAATAATCGAATTTTGCTTAAAAAAATTCTTTTGAATAACAGTTTAGTTCAACTGGGCTCTAGGATTCACAACTAGTAAAGTGTTTAATTACGATAAAATAATATTTATCGCCTTAATAATGCTTCCTCGTGTGTAAAATTTTTATGCGAACGATTATTTCTTTTTTCAAGCTCTAAATCTTGCTTTAGTCAAATAAATTTAGTTACACTAAATATTTAGTCAACTAATTTGAGTTAACTAAAAAGTTAGTCGACTAATTTTAGTTAGACTAAAAAGTTAGTCGCTTAATTTTAGTTAGCTGAAAAGTTAGTCGGGTAATTTTAGTTAGCTAGAAAGTTAGTCGGGTAATTTTAGTTAACTAAAAAGTTAGTCAGGTAATTTTAGTTAACTAGAAAGTTAGTCGCGCAATTTTAGTTAACTAAAAAGTTAGTCGGGTAATTTTAGTTAACTAAAAAATTAGTCGACTAATTTTAGTAACTAAAAAGTTAGTCGGGTATCTTTAGTTAACTCAAAAAGTTAGTCGCGTAATTTTAGTTAACTAATAAGTTAGTCGACTAATTTTAGTTAGACTAAAAATTTAGTTAAGTATTTTTAGTTAGACTAAAACTAACCTTAACTCCCACCCCTAGTATTTTATTCTTGATTTAAATAGGTAAAACTAAAATTAAAATATATGATTTTTTTCATACACGGTAGGTGAAGAATCGATTATGGTAGGTGGTGCTTTATCATGGTATGTGAAGAAACGTACTAAATCTTACAAAAAATTAAAAATAACATTAAAAAATAATTTTACTCAAATTTAAATAATATAAATTATTTCATAATTGAGTACAAAATATTAATTCGAAAACCCTGAATAAAAATCTAATACTGTTTTGGAGTAAAGAAGTTTTGAAGTTAAACGTTTTCTTAAAGTCAGGTAGGGGAAGCCATGACCCTACTTTAATTTGTATAAAATTTTTTATTTGGTGACTAATGTTTTGGAGGATAATTTATATGTTAGACCATTAAAAAAAAATGTTTCTTTTTAATAACTACATGATGCACCTTTATTATCTGTTGGGTTGACCTTTGCCCAACCCAAATAATTTTTTTTTTTTGATTTACTCTAAACAAGGCTGCAAGCAACCACTATTAAGTTGGGAGTAACAAGAAAAAAAATAGAATAAGTTAATTGGGAGTTACAAGAAAAAAAAAAGAATATAAAGCAAGGAAACAGTTGACAAAATACTTAAAAAGTTGAAGATTGAGCCAGAAAAACATGAAGATGGGAGAGAGTTCCAAAATATTAAAGTTTGGGGGAAAAAACAGACAAATAAAGTTTTTAGAGCATGCAGGTACAGATACAGTAAAAGAATGAGACTTTGCTGAATGATGCATCAAGCAAGAATAAGTTTTAGTTGGTGGAACTAGAAATGATAGCTTCTTTGAGCACCAATTATGATAGTATTTAAGCATCATTAGAAGAATCAGCCCAAATATGACAACAGTAGTCATATTTGAATATGACAACAGTATTCATATAACACTGTTTAGAACAGTGTTATATGAATACTGTTGTCAAATATGACAACAGTAGTCATATAACACTGTTTAGAACAGTGTCCCTGTTCTATACAGGGACACTGTTCTAAACAGTGTCCCTGTATAGAACAGGGACAAAAAAGAGATTTGTAGAGGTAGAGAATAGAATCAGGAGAGAAGAAATGGCAAGCACAATAAAGAGAAGCAACCTTAGCAGATGCTAATTTTGTAATTGATTGTATATATGATTTCCATGAAAGGTCAGTAGTACACAATAATCCAAGAAGACATAAAGAAAAGGGTTGTCATTCATTAATATAGGAATGTTGATAGTACTGCGATAGTTGTTTGCAGTAAACAAGTTTTGTTTTTGAGTTTTGTGAGCCACTGTAAGCCTTAAAGACTTTTTGTCAAGACAGGAGTATAAAAATGAGTCATCAGCAAAAAGAGCTACTTTAAATGTAAGGGGTCGTCCAAAAATGATGTCACGCTCTAAGGGGGTAGGGGTAAGTGGTTTAGTGACAACTCATACAAAACTTGCTACTAAAGTGTTACAATTTTGTGACAAGGGTGGAGGGAGGGGAAGTTGTTCAAAAACGAAAATTGCATGATATTATTTATGGATAATCCCAAAGATTGCCGGGAGATCATTAATGCAGATAAGCAAAGCAGGACCAAAGGTAGAACCTTGAGGTACTCCAAAAGTTACTGAAAATGTAGAAGAGTGTTGGGCTTCGAGGATGACTTTAATAAAGCAGTTAGAAAGAAACAATTTAATAATCTCAAAAACTTTCCCAGATACACCATATGAAACAAGCTTATGGAGAAGAACAGTATGTTAAACTTTGTTGAAATCTTTAAATATGTCAAGAGCAATAGCTTTTGACATATCTATGTTGACTCAAAATGGGGTGTAAGAAACTTGTTGATCAAAGACTTAAAGATCTTGCTAATAACAGAAAAAAGACTGATTGAGAAACAAATGGAGGGGTCAGAATGTTCATCAGAGTTTTTGAAAATTGGCAAATTTCCAGCAGGCAGGAAGTAGTGGTATATCAGTGTGTTAACCAGGAATAAATTTGTTACAGCGTTTTGACAAAATTGGGATTTTTCAAATATTATCAGTTCCTCCCCCTCCCCCTCTGAGATTAAAATGTGTTCCGGGAATGGGTAAGGTCCTTTTCTTATATTCTTTCCTCTTCTACTCTACTTCAGCCTTATTTACATTGATTGGACTGCGCCAAAAATAAAATACCATTTGCAAAATTTATTGAAAATAAATTTGAAATCAACACAAAATTAAAAGTGATTGCATAACGACACGACAAACTAAATTTCAATTTCCAAGAATTATATATTTTTATATTATTTTAATCAGTGTATATTAATTATTATTGAAAATTTTACATTTGATTTATTTCAATCCTAATATATCATTGCCGCTTTTATTTTAAGAGCATACTTTTTAATATATATTTCTTTTTTTCACTGGTGGGTTTTAAAGGGCGATTTTTAAAGTAATATAACAAATCATGTTCAATAAAAATCTCCGCGGAAAAAACCAATGGTCTTCTACTTCTAATTATTACTTAAATTCTGCTTGATGTCCTTTATGGATGAACTCTTACACCATCATGTTTTAAATTGGAAAATCAAAGAAATGTTTTAAAAATAGAAAAAAAGAAAAGGTAAAGCAAAGTAAAGTTACAATTACAAAGTCTCAGCAAAAACAACCACAACTATTTAATTACAAAAGAATATTGATCACAAGCGATTGCACGCAATCTTTGCAAGTATCTATAATTATTTTTTCATTCATAGTCATAAAATGTTAACCAAAATTATAACCAAAAAAATTCAATTTATGCCGTAACAGAAAATAAAAATGTTTGTATCAAAAAAAAATAATAATAAATTACCAAAAAATTTATAACATCTAAAGCTCTTGTTTGGACATAAAACGTTGACAAAACCATGCTAATTCCAACTCAGTGGGCACAGGATGTAAAAAAGACGCCTTTTGAACGTCCTTTGCACGTTCAAAAGACATTTTTTTCAAGTCTTGTGCCCTATGGGGAATAAAATAACTCAGATAATCTATAAATTGCCTTAATTACACCAAGTCATTACATAAATTTGTATTGATTCAATTAAATAAATTAAATCGTATTGTAATGATTCAATAATCATAAATTGTATTGATTCAATTAAATAAATTTTAAAAAATCAATTAAATAAATTAAAATTAACAAATTAACTAAAAATTAGTAATTAACATATATTTCAGAGGTGGCTTTTTTAAAAATATTAATCAAGAAATGATAGTTGATAAGTAAAAAAAGATTTTAGTTGATGCTGATAAGTAAAAAAAAATTATAGTTGTCGCCAGCACCTAACTCAGTTGATATAAAATACCAAACAAAAAAAGAAAAAACAGTAACTAAAAACTTACCATAATCAACTGTAATATAAACGACTTCTCGATATTTTCAATAAACTTTGTTCATAAAATACTACTTAAAGTAAAGTTTGCAGAAACACTTAAGTTATTTGAATTTTCATCCAACAGACGAAACTTTTATAGAAATAGCATTTGTGGGTGTTAAATCAAACAAATTTGTTAATTTTTTAGATGTAATTTATTTTTTGCTAGCTTTTTTATATAATATTTGCTGATGTCGAAAGGCATTGCAAATAATTTGCAAACATTGAGAAGTGAATTTAAAAGCAGGTTGCTGAGAAAATCCCTAAAGTTGCTGGCAAAATTTTGATTTTCAAGAATTTTTTTCAAAATATTTCACAATTATGCAATTGCGTAGTTATACCAATAACGGGGGTTTTGTTTTAAGTTTTACACAATTAATAAATTAGAATTTCTTATGCTATTTTTATATAAGTATTTAATAATAATTAATTTTCAATAATTTTTAGAATTGTTATTAAATTTTAAATTGGCAAACTTTATTTGGAGAATAGGATTTTTTTAACTTTAAATTGAGAAATTTAATTTTATGAGCATTTGGGAATACCGCGTTTGACGGGACCCACAGTGTTAGCTTACACCCTGTATATGAATATACAAAAAATTTGTAAAAAGCCAGAGTTTTATTTATGAAAGTATTTCATCATTATCTTTGTTACTTACAAGTAATGAAACTTTGTTTTATTAGGTAAAATATAAAAAAAACAAAAGAAGTTTTGAACCAGAAAATGGTCAAATCAGCTGCCCACAAATGGGGATGTACTTTGCTACTTTATTTATTTAACTATGGATTCATGCAAAGAAAAAAAGATGATCTAATAAAATTTCTTATTTGATGATTGAATAGTGTTAGAAACATTCCTATTCCAGCCAAAAATTCCAAAGCAAAGCTCAATAAATGAATTTAGATGAATGTCATCAATTTTGTATATTACAAAGAAGTTGACATTTAGTTTTCAAACAGAATAATGACCAGGACATGATCACAAAATTGGTAACAATATATAAATTAAATGCAAATTTCTCCAGTAAAAATTGGCTCTGCTCATTCATTGGGGACAATGCAGCTCATAATCAGAAACTATGATATGACTATAAAAATTATTAAACATAATTCACAAATTTCTAATGCAATTTTAAAGCAATGGAAAAATACTTCTTGTAGTTAACTGAAGAATGAGCAGTGTTTTCTTTAGTTTCAGTGTTTACTGAGTGGTGAAAATACTCTAATTACAAAGAAGTTGAAACATTTGTGAAGGTCTGTATAATTGATTTAAGATTTTGCAACAAGTGTTTAAGTTTAATTCTAGTTTTCAAGTTTCAAATTAAGAATAAAATTTTTTATTGCAAGTTGTTAAATATAACTCCAAAGAATTTCCATATATTTTAAAAAGAAATATAAAATAGACTTATATTAATTATATAATTAATACATTGTTAATTTTATAGCTGTACTATATTACTACTGTTATTATTTAATTATACCATATATAAATATACCTGTACTTGGTTTTCTCTTAAAAACCTATTTCACTACATATATTTTTACATACTTTTAGTGTGAAAAAATAAAGATTCATTCCATAAATTATTTATTTGGATTGGGCAGGGTCAATTTAACTGACTATTCAACTGATCTAAAACTTTGTGCAAATTCATATTTTGCCTAAATATGAGTGTGTACAATAAACTTTTTTTTTTGAAATAGTTAATTGTGTATATATTGCAATGGTATAATGTGTATATTGACCTAAAAATGTTGCTTTGTCAGCTAAAAATAAGCTACAATCTCCAGTTAAAATTTTTTTTAACTTTAAAGTTATTAAGAAATATCTCTCTAATAATTGTACATTCAATTTTAGTAATCTCGTTTAAAAACATTTTATATAATCAATTTATTATATTATACCAAATTTATTATTTGCATAAATATTTTTTTGAAACTCGTTACATTCAGCATTTTGTCCAATATTGTTAAAGAATGGAGTCAGGAAAAAATATTAGTAATGCAAATATAATGATAAGTTCAGATGTTCAAGTTAAAACAATAGATGTGGTTTTAGGAAAACATAAAGAAAAAAAAAATTGCGACAAAACTTCTCCATGGGAGAACTCAAACATGGGAGTTAATATATTTCAAAAATGACAGGTGAGGTGATGGAGTATGTATTTATACACTAAAAGATCTTAAAACTTTTAAAATTAACTCTATTTAATCATGCTATTCAGATATTGAATAAGTATGGCATGGACTCATTTAAGGGTTTGAAAAAATATTAGTTAGATGCGTCTAAAGACCTCCAAACTCTGAAAATAATCAAAACCTCAGTAAACCGATTCAGGCTGCAAAACATATTTATGATAATAATACTTATATAGGTTTTTTGTTGGCCAGTGATATTAATTTTCCAAATATAAAATGGATTGATGATAGCTAGATTATTACATGTTCAGATTAATATAGTTCTGAATTTAATTTTACAGAAACTATAAATGACTGTTTTTTGTCACAAAATGTATTTTTTCCAACATTTTATAAGTCTGACAAGGAACTTACCAACATATTTTGTCTTATATTTACAGAAAACTCAAACCATGTTTCTGAACTTGCATAAAACCCTCCTTTAGGTAAGATCGCTCATGCACACATAATTCTTACATGAAACTATTTGGTAAATTCTATAACATGACTAAAAAAAATTTTTATTTCAAATTTTTTAAATAAAAAAAATGAATATGTTAAAATGATACAACATTTTAGTTCAATTAATTGGAAAGCATTATTTAGGGATAGGAATATCAATGAGTGTTGTAATTTTTTCAAAGTATATATGATGGCCTGTAATAAGTTTATCAAATTTTCAAAAAAATATGGACAACCGCAACAAGTGTTGATTATATCTTATATATTGAAATTAAATAATGAAAAAAAAAATTATGATCAAAGTTTATTGCATCAGGTAAAAATAATCACGAATTGTTAACAAAATACAAAATTATTAAAACTAAGACCAGATTGATATCGCCTTGAAACAACTTGAATATGACTAAGTTTTAAATCTGATCCTAAGAAATTTTATGCATATGTGAACAGCAAAAATATAATGAAGGAATTTGCACTTGGTACAATAAGTGATAACCAAATGGTACAATAAGTACCATTTGGTTATTACTTATTGTACCATTTGGTTTCCAAATGGTACAATAAGTGATAACCTTTGAGACATTTATAATTTGTTGAGCACCTTTTTCAACCTGTATTTACTCAAAATGATAACAAAACCCTATTAAAATTTGATCCTGTTACTCAAGTTTACTGTAAAAATTATATAAACAAAATAATCAGCTAAAAAGAAACTATTTTTCAATTCAAATCATAGGATAAACACAAAGCCTGTGGGAACAACAAAGTCCAACCATATGTAATAAGTAACTGCTCTGAAAGTTTGAGCATTCTTATTGAACATATTTTTAAGCTATCCCTTGAATTGGAAGAGGTATTAAAAACATAGAAAAAACAAGTTCTAATATTAAAAAATTTTTAAAAAACTGTTCTAGCACCAATTTTGTTTTTAACTTATATCGCTGATCTTTTGGATAAACCAAAAAACAAATGCAAGCTCTATGCTGACAATTTTAAAATTTCCAGATAATCTGTGATAACAGTTGTAATGATCTACAACTGATCATTACAACTTTTATCACAGATGATGACATAGAACTTATTTTTAATTTGTGCAATGACTGGAGTATGCAATTAAATATAGAAAAATGTAAAAACATGCATGTCACTGAAAGAACAAAATTTAACAATGAAATCAAAAAGTATTACATTTCTGATTATCAATTGAGCACTGTAAAATGTGAAAATGACCTTGGTGTCATATTAAAAAATGATTTGAAATATGATTATCATATATCTGCATGTGTCTAAAGCAAATAGAATTTTAGGTCTTATCCGACACACATTTTCACTTTTAAACACTGATATTGTTAAATTGTTATATATTTTGCTATGACGCCCTCATCTTAAATATGCATTTTCTATTTGGAATCCATTTAAAAAAAAAGATATTATTCTTATCGAAAAAGTACAACAGAGCAACAAGATAAATTCCAGAAATGAACTTAACAACCTTATCCATAAAAAGAAAAAGAACTTAATTATCTTTTTTAAATAAGTTGATAAATTATATCAGCTCAACATGGTATCTTTCTTGAGAAACTTTTATCTACAAACAGGACCAGCTGGAAGTGTTTGTAAATATATCCACATATAGATACTTTGGAATTGATAGGATATGTCAAACTTTTGTTATTTTATTTCAAATCCTATCATTCTTAATGATAGGATTTGAAATAAAATAACCCTTTACAATTAGGAGTCACACACAATGTTGATAAACTGAGCTTAATAAAATGTTTACAATATAAACATTTTATTCCTTTGTAAATATTAAGCAAAAAAATATAACAAATTGTTATGTAGTTAAATTAATATAAACTAATTATAAAAAAGTTCGCAGCAAAAAAAATATAGTGCCTATAAATAAAATTTTATATATATATAAATATAAATAAAATATTTAGAAGTCAAAAAACATAATACATGGTGGCCACATAATTTTAAAAGTTAAATTCCAGGACATTTCCAGGACATTCCAGGACATTTTGTTGCGTTTTCCAGGACATTTTATATCTTATTAAATGAATATTATCAATTATCTTTACGTTATATTTTTTTCATATTGATTGAATTATAGAATAGAATATTATATTATTATATAATTATTACTCTCTTATTTAAAATTAAATTCAAACCATTTATAAAAGAAAAATTTTCGCATAAAAAATTTAATATTACTTCAATATTATTAGTGATTTTTTAACTTGACTTTTAACTTGAAAGAAAAAAAAATCCAGGACATTTCAGGACATTTTTGAAAAAAATGTAATTTTCCAGGACATTTCAGGACATTCCAGGACACTTGCAAAAATCCAGGACATTTCAGGACATTCCTGGACTGTGGCCACCATGCAATAGCTGCAAAAAAGCAGTGATTTAGGAGGAACCTTATTAATTTTATCGTTGGGGTTGCCACAACTTGGAAAAAAATATCAAGGGGTCACAACATTGGAAAGATTGGGAACCACTGCTTTAATGTGTGTTAAATGCCAAGACCGCTAATTACCCAAGCACATTAATAACATAAGTATCTCTATTATGATATATGCGCAACAAAATTCTCTCGCTGTTTTGATGGAATTTTAAGCTTTTTTAAAAATTCTTTTCCTTTTGTTGATTATAGTATATAATATTTTTATATGTTATATTAACATATATAAAAATATTATATATATAATACATATATACATTTTTTAATTAAATTTTTTTATGATAAAGTAGATATGATAATAATGATTTTTTAAAAATATTTTACTAACCTGCTGTGGATTGTTAACGTTATTTACTGAAATGTTTCCAGGCAATATCTTATTCTGGTAATATGGTAAATACATTTCGCTAATGTGAGTTGACGAAGTTCCATTAAATCCATGAAAAGAAGTCAGGGGAGGAGGGTGTATTTGATGAACTGTCTCATTCCCAGTTAACCCTTGAGCACAAGATGGTGGAGATGAGATAGACATACTTTGAAATGCAAATTGAAGGCCAGGATTTACAAATGGTGTTTGTTGGACATACTCATGTTGAGGCTAAATTATTTAAAACAATGTTAAATTAATAAATAAATTTTCTTTTATTTATTTTTTAATTTTATATTAGGCCACACAGGCAAGGAGACTACTTTTTTTATTGTTAAGGTTACAACCATCTCTCAACTTTTTAACTCCAAAACACAAACATTGACAAACAAGAACACTGCGCAGAGAAACAAGTTGAGCATGGTTCTACCAAGGAGGTGGTGGGGATTGAAGTCGGAATTTTTTGCTTACAAAGTGAGCACTACCGAGATTTTTATTTTTAATTTGCTAAATACCATAAATAAATTTCTTTTATTTGAGTTCATACATAGCTAGATACCGCATAGATAGGGGTAACTGGGTACTTTTTGTACCCAGGTGCAGAATTAGAAGGCGCACAATAACCAGAACTTTTATTTTATTTTATTAAAACATATTGATAAGGCTTTGATGATTTTGTTCTTTAAACTTCTTATATCAAAAGTAAAGTCAATTGGTTACGCGATTAGCATACTTTTTACTGATGTCAGTAATTCATATGACAAAAATACATCATTAAAACACATGGTTGAAGTAACTTCCATACTTGGAATTCTAAGACTTTTTTTTTTAATTTGCTAAATATCATAATAGCTATATAAATTTCTTTTATTTGAGTTCAATACTTAAATTTTTTCTTTGAATTAACCAAGGAAAGTAAAAATTCTTATAATAACTAATATTGATGCATAATTTATAATACTATAAACTTATGCATCAATATTAAGCGCTTTTTTTATAATAAGTATAAACAGAAAAAAAAAAATAAAAAATGCTTTTATTTACACTTAGACGTTTTTCTGCTGCCAAAAAGAAGTGAAGAAAAGTAATGCCCGTTATTTTGGTTGGAGTTCTCAAAATGATTTTATCAAAGTACAGAGGAATTGTTCATGCTAACATCATTAAAGAGGCTCATACGACCATTTAATATTTCATTCTAGTTTTCTCAGTTAAAATAAAAAATAAAATTTAAATGAAATAGATATTTTTCAAAAATATATAAAACATCGTTTTCCATTCTCATTTCAAACTTAACACGTAAAATCAGCAATACTACAGGATTAAATATTTTATATGGAATTTTATTTAAGGAAAGTTTTAAAATTCATAATATTTTAAATTATTTGATAATAGTTTTTACTTACAGGAAAAATAGTTGGCTGAATGACTTGACGATTATGCAGAATAGGTTGAACTTCTGCTGATGGAGCACCATGAAAAATAGGCAAGCTTACATCTGGAGAAGAGTTAACCGATGTAGGAGACAAAGACTCGCAAGTAGGAGATGAGCAACATTCACCTGGTGTTTGCCGCTGCCTCAGCAAGATTGTTTGTTCAGTTTGACTATTGGAACTTCTTCTACGCTGCAGAATATTAGGTGCATATGCCATTGGAGGTGAACCAGGCACACGTGTTGGTGGTTTACCATCAGAATTGTGAAAATACCATACACCATTTGGAGCTACTGTATATGAATAACCACTTGGATGAATGTAAACACCAGTTGACAAAACAGGCTCTGAAAATAAATAAAAATGAAAAAACATTAGAGAAGTTTAATAAAACTCAATATAACTTAATGTAAAGATGAATTTCTCACCATTCTCTACTTCTTTTGTTCCATTAAACACAACCCCCTAAAGTTAAAAAAAAAAAACAGAAAAGTTATTTAAATGTTTTTAAATCAGGAATTTTTGAAATATGAAATTAGTTAAACATCACAAACACAAGTAAATAAAAAACACAGAGAAAATATGGAATATGGAGAATTAAAAAAAATAAAGAACCTAAAGAATAACATCTGGTAAAGTTTAAATGTATTTTAATTTAATGTTTTTTTTTGTTTTGTTTTGTTTTTTTAATTAAATATTTTATTTAAATTAGTTAGTTAATTAAAATTTAATTATAATTTCAATGTAAAAAATATTATCATAATATGACAACCTAATATAGAACATCTATTTAAAAAATCAAAACAAACCAGAGATGATTGTTAGCTCTACATTTCCAAAATCAAATAACCTCCTCACAATTTTATATTTCCAGGAAAAAAATGCCTCTTGTGATTACCCTATCAAGAAAAATAAATTTTGGGGTTTTAGAGAGCTTAAGATTTCAAGAAATTTGTAACCCCCTCAAATTGAGAGAGGTTTAAACTTCACAAGATCATAATTTTTGAAGGCTGAGAGATTATACTATGAAACCTAAAATTTATCGATGAATTTATGTCTAGTTAAAAATAGTACAAAAATTTTTTTTTCAATTTGTTGTTTTTATTTTCAGGGCAGGTGGAGCAAAAATTTAGGGGCATTTTCCCCAGGCTCTAATAATTTTATTTGACATTAGTATAAACATATAAATGTTTGGAGTTTGTTTCATGTTTGGAGGTTATCTTAAACACTAAAAAATGCGGCATCCAGCTCTGAATATTAATATGAACATTTCATATATATATATATACACATATATATATATATATATATATATATATATATATATATATACATATATATATATATATCAGGCCTTGTTAAGAAGCGTTACGCAGCTCGCATTTTGCCTGCGAAAAGGCGATTTGCCTACGCGTTCAGCAGTTATGCGTTCAGCAAAAACTTTTATCTTTAAGAATATTTAAATTATCTTTTTACATCGTTTATGTGACGTTCATTCAGAAGTATTAAAGTCGTAAGTAAAAGCATTTAACCGCAATTGTAAACTAATAGATTTTTTGTTAAAGAAACAATTTGTTTAATAATTTTTTTTTTGTTTTTAAAAATTACTTAAAGAAAATAAAGTGTTTTAAGTTTAAACTTTTCATCATATTTAATTTTAAATATTAGATTTCATAAGTTTATAAACAATCAAATTTAAAAAAAGAAATATTTTCAATTTATTTTAAAATTTAAATATTTTTTTAATAATTATAGTTTTTAGTAAATAAATTTATTAAATTTAATTAAAATTCTTTCATTAATTAAATGAAAGAATTTTAATTAAAATTTTAATTAAAACTTGAATTAAATTAATCAAAATTTTTTTTACTTTAGTAATTTTTTTTATAAAATTACTAAAGTAAAAAAAGATTTGATAAATTTAATTCAAGTTACTTTAAAATGTTCGTATTACATATAACTTTATTTTAATTTTAGTTAAGTTTCAGGTAAGTTCCAAATACTGGTCTGAAAGATGCGCTTACAAAAGCGCATTATTTTCCAGTTTTTATTTTTCCATTATTTTACAGTTTCATTCATTATTTACAGAAGCGCATTATTCATTTTATAACTACAAGTTAATAAATGACGTCAATACTTTTAAACTCGAGTTATAAATGTTATGTTTGGGTTTTCCCTTTGCCATTTGCCAAAGAATTTTTTTTATAAAACAAACCAAGGACGTATTAACAATACGTCCTTGAACAAACTAAAATACAAACCTATTAAAAATAACGTGATCAGTAAATAAACTCTTTAAAAACCCAACTTATCTTTATTTTATTTTAAAAACAAAACTAGTACTTGAGCTATAAATATAAGATACATTAATTTCAAAATTATAATGATATTTGTTAAAAACAAATTCTGCTTATAACATCTGAAAACCGAAAACACAATTTTTTTTTGGATTGAGAAAAAAAATATTAGGTTTCACTGTACATAAAAATAAAATAGTTTAATGGAAATAAAAAAAAACAAAGCCGAAAAAGCAGTAAATTTTGTTTCTTTACAACATTTATTTTATCAAAACAAACGTTTTTTTTTAAAGGGAAAACCCAATCTATGCGTTTAGTTATAAGTACATTTAAATCCCTTTAAGAAAATCAACCATAAACAAGTGTTAAATTTAAATTATTTAAAAAAATAAATAAAAAAAAAAACAACCTTAAAACGAATGTTTAAAAGCAAAAAAATTAAGTTTAAATAAGTATAAGATTTTAATACAAGAAGACTTTTTTTTAACCAACATTGAATTTTTTTTTTTTTTATAACAACATTGTGCAATTTAAAGCTATTTCGTTTCAAAGACTAACAATAGTTTTTAATGTCATTTTAAATTTAATTACAATGAAGTAAAAACGCAACTGACGTAAATTAACTTTTAACAATGTAAATATCTTTATTGAGTAAAGTTACTTTTATTCACGTTCAGCTTTTCCGTTACGCAGCGAAATCTCGTAACAAGGCCTGATATATACATATATATATATATATATATATATATATATATATATATATATATATATATATATATATATATATATATATATATATATATATATATATATATATATATATATATATATATATATATATATATATATATATATATATATATATATATATATATATATATATATATATATATGAGCAAAAAGTTTTCTGAGCGCATACAATTGCACACATTCAGAAAACTTTCCCGTGAAAGTTAAATTATGAAAGTATATTTATTTACAATCAGGGGCATCCCAAAGAGTACATAAAGGGGGGTGACCTATCTATTTTTTACAGAGTAAAGCTTATAGGATTTTTTTTTTGCTAACTAAGATCTGGAGAGAAAAAAAAAAAGGTCCTCACTGTCAAACATTTGCCAACTGCCAACTATAGATCCAATTTTGCCTACCTCTGTGTCCAATTTGCCGACTAATTAATTTTGTAGGGGGGCTAGACACCCCTTAGCCTCCTTTCCGGACGCTTTTGTTTACAATTATATATAGATTATATTCTTATTGGTGATTTTAAAATACAACCTTCTGATAAAATAATGAAGGGATTCCTTCAACTTTATCAACGCATTAATTTAATTAAACAACCAACTTGTTTTAAATCAGTTAATAAACTTTATGCATAGATTTCACTAATAGAAAGTTGTGCTTTCAATATTCAAATACCTTTTGTACGGATGTGAGTGATCATCATCAACTAATTTACACAAGCGTAGATCTAAGGAAAAGCAATTATGCTCTGCTAGACATTATAAAAAAATTCCTTACTGATAAACATGATATTTTGGTGCTAATGTTCAAAAAACAAAGAAATAGGGTGGTAAATTTGAACTGTTAACTAAAGAAAATTTATTTTGAGTAAATTAACACTTTCTCGATTTCAGATACATCTCTCTGAAAGTTTACTCAGCCTTTCCTTTCAGATAAATTAGGTAATTTTAACAATCATATCACTTTAGTTAAAAACGGTAGCATCATCATTTAAATTAGTTTTAATGTTAAGACTATCATGTAAAAATCAATTTGAAATAAAGTTTTTAAGCTAAATTAAAATATAAAACAGATGGATGTTTAACTATCAACACAAATGGATGTGACTATCAACACAGGAAACTCATTTTATTTTAGTACTCTTTAGAGCATCAAAATCTAATTATACAAGAAAATTTTTACTCATAAAAATCTCAAAACTTCAATAAAGTTTATCTTGGTGATGGGGATTTATCTGTTAATTTAAAGAAATGAAAAAAAAAATATGTGTTAAAGTAAGGTCCTTGAACTTGAAGCATACTCAACTACAAAGTTTATACACAGTTGTACAAGACTACTGGTAAAGTACTTTTGCATACAAAGATTAAATGCAGTTTTTCTAGACTACTGGTGAAGAATTTTATTTATAAATTCATTTATATGTTCATTATAATAAATTGAGCATTAGAATTTTTAAAAAAGAAAATTTGTACTGATTGCAAAACTAGCTTACATGTTTCATGTCAATATATGAACTCTAATGAGATTTTGTTTACAAGTTTTATTTCATAATTAGTTTACTATATCAAAACAAATATGTGAAATTAAGTCATTAATTTATTTCAATAGTTTACGATGCTACAATGCTTTGTAGTCTGTTAATTACTAGATGATCCTGCATTTAAAGCTAAACTGCAAATGTGATTAGATTTCTAAATGTGCTTCTCGTTAAATGTAAAGTCTTTGTTCTATGAAGCATACTTAATACAAAGTTTATATGCAGTTGTGCCAGACTACTGGTAAAGTACTTAAAGTATGCAAAGTGAAAGCTTAAGCTGGAGCAGAGGTTGTTCTAAGCTCATTACTACATCTTTATACCAACTTGTAATTATAAAGAGTTAAACACTTAAGTTTTTGTAAAAAGAAAATTTTTTCAGATGTTTTACATAACTAGTTTTCATATTCCATATAAACCTATGAACTCTGAAGAAGTTGCTTTTTCATCTAAATTTTGAGAAGACTGATTAGGAGTGCATCAATATTTTTCATTACCTAACTCTAATAAAACACCATCCTTAAACCTTTAAAAACCTTGTGAAAATTTAAAAAATATTCAATATTTTAACTTATATATAAATGAATAACAACTAAATATTATTAATCTATTTGAAAATATAACTGAGGAAATGATATTTAATTGTTTTTATTATAGTAATATTGTAAAAAAACTTCATCAAAACAAGATTTTACATTTGAAGTAGCAAGTTTTCAATAATAATTTATATTTCTTCAAAATAAAATAAAACACATTTCTATTTTTATATTATTAAACAAGAGTTATTTACAGAATTAAACAAGAGTTTACAGAATTAAACAAGAGTTATTTACAGAAATTCAAAAAAAAGCACACTTGATTATATTAGTTACACCAAAAATTACTTAATAACTATTCATAAAATTTGGAAATATGGAATACATTTCAAGTTTTTCTTTCATTTTTCTAGAGCAGCGAGATTTTTTTTTTCCTTCAGGAGTATATAATGTAAAATAAATCAATAACATAATAAACATAAAATCAGGATGCGGAGTCCCAAAAGGACTCCGGCTTGATCTGCTATAAGAAAAAAAATTCATGTGATTTAATGACTCGGAATTTATTGTTTTTAAGCCTAAAGTCCTTGCCACCATTATCCCTAAAGACTCTGGGTTATAAAAATAATTGTTCTTCTTACCTAAAAAGTCTTTTTTTTTTTCCTTTTAGTAGTCAAAAAACTTTTTTATATTTTTAGAGCTCCTGGATATCAAAAACTAAGAAGAAGTAATCTTTTTGTGACTTAAAAATGCGAAGTCCTTTTTGGAACTCATCACCCCTGCATAAAATTTATCCAAATTTGTTGCTTTATTTAATATTATTTGCCATCAGTTGCTATTAAAGGGTAAACATTTTTTATTGATTCTATAATTTTCAGATAAAGCATACGTTATCGATTTATTTTACATTATATACTCCTAAATAATAAGATTTGTCTGCTCTAGAAACCAGAATAAAATATTGGTTATTATAACCTGAACAAAAATATTGGTTATTGTATTGATTCATAAACCAATATTTTGTTTAGGTTAACAGCTTTATATCAAAAAACATGTGTTTTATATGTATTGACTTTTAAAATTGAAATTAACTACAACATGAATTTGTGTCTGCTATTTTTATTGTTTCTACCTTCTTACACTTTATTTTTCATAAAGGTGTGGTAAGTTAAGAGTTATTTCCTTTGGTAATCAATTTACTATTTTGAAACACACATATGGACATCAGGTTATAGACCTTTTCTTATAGTTTATTATGCTACAATGTTTTGTAATCTTTTATTACTATATATATTAAAGGCAATCTAATTCAGCTCTTGCTTACAATTTCTTTTAATTTGAGAACAAATTATTCGGACTAGCTATAACACCCAATAAGCAATATTCTTAAAACTTAAGTTTTAGTAATGTATATAATTTATATATAAGAGTAATAAGTGTAATGTTCTGAAAAGAAATTAGGGATTTTTTAAAAAATATTTTTCTAGCTAATTGATATGATTATTAAGAACTTGATGTGAAAAAAATTCACACCAAGTTATTCATATTCTATTGATATTACTAAGTAAATTATAAAACTGTTATGAAAAAAACTGTTATAAAAATCGATCGTAAGAGAATCACAGCATAGTCAAGTTTCAATATCTGGTTTAGAGTTTGTTACAATGATTGTCTTTTTTGTCTTGGAATTATAAAAACCATTAGGAAAACAAACTACTTTTTTAAATCTTTATTTTTAAGAAAATATTATGAACTTCAGGGATGTTTTGAGAGGTTTTACTCATGTATAAGTACTATAAAGTACAAAATTTGATTAATAATAAAAAAGTATGATTTTGAAAAATCATACTTTTTTATTATAATTATTTGATTTTATGTTTCAATTTAAACTTTTTATTTATTACGCTTTTAAACTCGATTTAAACATACGCGATAACCTCTCTTTCAAAATCAGCAAATTAGAATGCGCATTTCTCTACCTATTCTGAACATATATGGGGTTTCAAAATATGCGGCCGGGTGTATAAAAAAAGCAATTGCTTTTACTTAGCGTTTTTGAAGTAAGGAATCGTCCATAAAGTGAATAAATTTGAGGAAAATCGTTTAAATTTTTATTACCGAAAGTATGAGACAGATAAAAGTTTAACCGCATTGAAATGCTTCAGGACTATAATTATCCTCGCAGTCGGAAAATCACGTGGTTATGCAAAATAACAATTGCGCAAGTTGCTACCATCTTGGATGGGGGAAAACAAATGATTAATTGAGTTAATAAAGCAGGACAGTAGTAGAAAAAAGTAGTAGTAGTAGAAAAAAGTGATTTTAAAGAGTTTAAAAAAGAAATATTGGTTTACGAATATTTTGAAAAATTAGATTTTAATGCTGCAGAAAGGTATATAAATAAATCTGCAATCCTTGGAATCAACCGATGTCTACACAAGTTCCTCTCAAATACTTGGAAAGATGATCAAACTAAATGGCCATGAGTTCAATACGATAACGTTTATAATTATTTATTAAAAAATCCTATAATGTTTTTTTTGAGGCTATAAGTAATTATGAAGCATTAGATGCTTATAAATACTTTGGCTTTGGGTAGATGCAGGAAGTTTTTCACAAAACATTAACATCTAGTTTTGTTGTTTTGAAAACACAAGTTGTCTGGCTTGTGCGTTTAAAACAACAAAACCATCTTAGTCACCAGAGTTGAATGAAAATAACAAAAACATATTACAAAACATATATATATATATATATATATATATATATATATATATATATATATATATATATATATATATATATATATATGATTTATTGTTTATATTTACACGTAAATATATATATATATATATATATATATATATATATATATATATATATATATATATATATATATATATCAAAAATCACCTAAAGACACAACAACCCTTGTGCATTTTAAAGACTTTTATGTTATGCTATTGTTTTTGTTTCATAATGAAAGTTTATTTTCCCCTAACTAAAATGGTAGATGTTCGCGGCAAAGATTATGACGTATTTCCGACTGTGAGGAAAACTTTTTGTTTCGTAAACAAACAAAAAAAAAACGACTTCAAGACTGTACTTATAACTTTATACGTACATCAAGACTGTACTTAATACTTCGAAACAAGAAAAGAATCTTAAACTTACATATGCTTTTAAAATAAAGTGATTCTATTTAATTACCAAGTTTTAGTAAACATTTTGTTGAATAATTACAGTAACTAATGGTTTAATGGTTAAAATCATGTCAGTGAATTTTTGTTGTTTTTTGTTGATTGAAACTAGTTTTTCTGTTTGTTTTTTTAATTGTCGGCTACAAGCTTACTCCCGAGACGGCTTGAAATTACTCTGATGTTTGCGGCTTGATGAACTTCCAATTGTTTTATACTTCTATGGTAAATACAAGGCCTTCTTAAACAGGCCGCGACAGCTCATTTTCCGTAAAATTAGCGAAGGCCGACTTTTTTACGGTTAAAATTATTTTTTATCTTTGCTTTTGTAAACAAACTTCAGAAACAAATAAAGAGCTTTATTAGGACAAAACATATTGATTGAATTTCGAAAGCAAATATTGTAGGAATTTTTTTTACGTTTAGAAATAAATTAATTACAATAAAAATTTAAGGAGTTTAGCTAAAAATGACTAAATCTCGTTTTTATAACTATATGTTTATTTTAGCTGTTTAACACTTGTAATAGAAATAATAAATTTTTTGATAAAAACAAACAAATATATTAACTTTATTTTATTAAAATTATTTTGACTTTTTTGACTCAAAGTGTTTTATTTTGAAGTTGAAAGTTTTGCTTGTTTTATTAAACATTCCTTCCCAAAATCTTTAGAGTGTTTTTTACAATAATTGTTTAAAAAAATGTTTGCCAAAATGCAGCAAACTTTTTTAACACTTTGAACAAGCAATTGAAATTTACTATTGCAGTTAATAAAAATGTCAATCAATCCTTTCTTGCACAGCAATGGTGAAACTTTATTCACAAGTGTCACTTCAAATATAAAAAAACAATAAAAAACAAAGTAGACTAAATTGTCAGAAGGCTTCCCCTGTTCAAAGAACTGATCAAAGTTCCATATTTTTGAAACATATCAAAGGTGTCTGTTTCTTCTAAAATTGAGTGTAATTCTGGAAGTTTGTAAGCAATAAAACCTGCAATATATAAAAGCCCTTGTTTGCATTCATTTGGCAAGTGATCCTCACAATTTTCACATATTGACATATTAAACTCAACATAAAATTCACACTTATCACAGTGGTGGTGAGCAGGAGGAAATATTGTAAAATCTGTATGTTTGTCTAGCAACTTTCTAGTTTTGTCGATTCTAAATTTTTGAATATCATTTTGCACAGTTATCAGATATGTGCTACCTGACCCTTGCCGATATTTCCCAAACTGTTTTTCTAGTGCATCTGATTGCATATGTCCTAACAATACATAAGATACACCGCAATTCAACAAATACTTGGCACAGCTTGCTAATCTTTTAGAAGTTTTTTGCAAAACACTTGCAGTATCCATTGTTAACTTTTTCTCTCTTAATTTTGAATTTACACATTTCAAATTTTCAGCAAAATACGAAATATAGTTCTCTAAGAAATCTATTTGCCAATCATTGACTGAAGAAATAGGCTTTTTTCGAATATCATTTAATCTAATATCTAGACCTTTTGCTTTACTGTTGACAATAAGCCACCACTTAACAACTGTTTCAATAAAAAGTGCAGTATCTTCAGCTTCAGGAAATTATACATGTAATGCTGCAACTGTTTCATCACAAAAAACTTTAAGAACTAATCCAACATTTTGTCGCTCAATCGGTTTTGGTGACACAGCTTTTTGTGTTAAGGGTGACAACTTAACTATTCGACTATCTGCAGCATGAAGTTGAATTATAAATTTCCATTCTGCAAGTCGCACAGTATCATTATCATTTAGCAATCTATATTTTAAACATTGTAATTGTTCAGTGATCCAATTATTTCGAATACATTTTAAAATATGCACAGTGTCATTTAAAAGATAGTATGCTGGAACTTTTTTTGCATTAAAATATTGAAATGTTTTTTGGTTAACTCAACAGTTATCCATTATTAACCCAAGAGGCTTTCCACCTGCAATTATGATTTGTTGATTTATCTTTTCTATCACGCTTGTTTGAAAATTTGTTGTAGAATTTGTAGCAAAACAAGCTTTTCAACGAGATCAAAATATACTAAACGAGATTTTGAATAAAGATGCAATGCTTCAGAAATGTCTTCTAAAGAAAATGGTGTATTGTTTGTTTTATTTAATAAAGCTACTTGATGCCTAATATAACTTGCTCGCTTAGAATCTGTTTCATTACTAATAACATAACTAACAGCATTCTCCAGTTGAGAATAATATTTATTAACTCCTTTTTTTAAAAAAGACAGTTTAATTTGTAAAAGTTGGCTTTATACAGTAAAATAAATATCTCCAGAATCTTCTAAAGTTATATATATTGAAAACTTAGGTACTGGTCCACAATGTTCATATGATATTAAAGATATATTTTTTTCTTTTTCAACAAAATAAAATTTTTCTTCACAGTTATTTATTATTGACTTCAAATTTTTAACAATTAAATTAAATTTAATAACGTTCATTTTTTTGAAGTTTTCGAACTCATCGGGTAAATTATTTCTTTCAGAGCATATTAACCCAGTGACATCTCGTTTTCTAGACACTATTGGAATACAAGACACTGGTATACCTTTAAAGACTGATGGAGGATGCACTGGAACAAAACTACCACCTTTGACTTTTTTTAATTCTGCATCTTTAGGCCAGTGCTGAGCACAAATTATCTTATAATCTGTAAACACAAAGTTTGCATTTGGAAGTTTTTTAATCCATAACTTATAGTTTAAATCAAACAACCAAAATCCTCATTGAAACTTTAATTCTCCGTAAAAAAGTCGGCCTTCGCTAATTTTACGGAAATTTAGCTGTCGCGGCCTGTTTAAGAAGGCCTTGGGTAAATATAATAAAAAGCTATTAATACTAAAGCTTGACATTTTTTATATTTCATCGTGATTTTCCGTTAGCTTTTTTTATCTATTTTTGCTTGTGCGTGAAAGAAAAACATTTCCACGCAGAAATGTTAAGTTTCTAAGTTTGGAAAGTCTGTTATTTAATGGTGAAAAAGAAAAACGAAAGAAATTTGTTAGAAATAAAAAGTTAAAAAGATTAGTTAAAAATAAAGTAAAATAAATTTTTTTTTGAAAGGTATAAACAAACGAGAAGATTGAAGTAAAAATAAAACAAAAATAAATAAATAAAAGAATAAAACGAACAAATAGATTTAAAAAATCAATTAATAGCAAAGTAACGAGTTAAAAAAAAAATGTTCAAAAAATATTCGAAATAATAATAAAAAGAACCGCTATCATTAACGCTTTTTTTTTTCAAAATTTGTTATTATTTGTGCCCTCGTTGCTAATTATTTTATTGTTGTTCATTGTTGTTCACTGCTGTTATTAATTGAGCTTTTTTATTTTTTTGTCTTATTATTTATTTTATTAAAGCTTAATAGTTTAAAAGCTTAATAGTTATTTTTTAACTAATTTAATTTACGCTTTTATTTATTTTGCTGTTGATTTTTTTTGTTTGTTTATTTTATTTAGGTGTTACTCCAATGACTAGTTTTTAACTGAGTGACACTAAACCTAATTTTGTGAAATTATAAAAAATTTGTAATTTTACAGTTTTTGTTTGAATAAATGAATTCAAAAAAATAATAATAATAAGTAAAAAATTTTTTTTTTATTACAATAACAATATATTGTTATTGTAATAAAAAAAATTATTTTAGTGTCAAAATTTAATAAATGTTTTAACAGTCCAGTCTCCGAGATAAGTGACCTTGAAATAGGGTACAACTAATATATAAGTATTGATGTTTCTTTTTTATTTACTGAATATCACTTGTCCTTATTGCAATCTTTATATAGCTCTATAAAAGTGAGTTTAATCGTGCCTGTATTTCTTTTACTGCTTGGGATAGACATGATTAATTACTACCATTTCTTCTACTAAGTTATTTGCTTTTAAATTAGGCACCTATCCAATTGTTTCAAAACTTACTCAACTCACACTTACTCTAATATAACTTTGTTTTTTGTTTCCCTTCGGTTGTATGGCTGTATGTGTTTCATAAAGTAACTGGACATCTAGTAGCAAAGTTATAAAAGAGTTTTGTTACATAAATCAAAAAAAATATTTATTTAATGTTCTAAAGTGCCTCATTTTTCAAAAATGATCCACACAAAATTTACTGGTACAGTCTGATAGGTAACGAACAATCTGAAAATGTAAAAATTTTTTTAACGAAACAAAAATAGTTCACATTTTTAGACAATGTAATCAATAATTACCCAGGTCAATGGTTCTCTGATCCCATAACGATGTAATTGATTACACATTAGCGGTTAGATACATTAAAAAAAAAAAATTATTTTCACGCGCTTAACGTAGTTAATCAATTAGTTTAGACATTATCCGGTGAAACAGTTTTGACAAAATTATAAAAAAATTAAAAAATTTCACTTCTTAAGGTAAATAAGTATTTAATTACAAGTATATGATAAATTATATATTTGTATGATTTTGAATAAATATTATTAATATTAATACTAAATAAATTATTATTTAAACAGTTATATTATTGAACTCAAAATAAATACAATTTATATATGTAAATGGTTGCTAGAAACGGGTGCCACGTGCGCCCCTGAACCTAATTTTTATCAAGTATACGTAATATATATATTTCTTTGGCTTTCCTGGCTTCACTTCACTTTTCAAAATAAATAAAATTTATATATATATATAAATGACTGCTGAAAACGAGCGTCACGAGCACCGCTAAATTATCTAGTGCCCAAATAAAAATAAATGCGTAAAAAAAGAATCTAAATACTATAAAATACGATAGCTATTAGACTTTGAGATAGTAATACAATACACCACAGTACTTATTGTAATTGTTTTTTATCCCAGCAATACAATACAATAGTTATTGTAATTGTTTTACATCACAGCAATACAATACAATATTTTTAGAGCTTTAATGTATTGTTAGAAAAAAAACAACAAAACAATAGTTATTGTAACTGTTTTTATTCACAACAATACAATAACCATAAATAATGTTTTAATTGCATCTCTGTTATTAAATACAATATTTTTGTATTGTAATTGTTATTGTATTTAATTTTATAGTAACAATAACAAAAGTCCTAACCCTACTCACGCCCTTCAGAAGATGCTAAAACACATCAAAAACGCATAATTAGTTTGGTTTATTCAAAACTTAAATATAGAGGAATAAAAATATAGAACTTGAATATAGAGCTGTATTTCTATTAAAACGCAGGGGCGTTTACAGGAAATTTTTTGGGTAAATCCATAAAAAAAAATTATTCCCCCCTCTGCCTCCCTATTTTTTTTAGGGAGAGGGAGAGGGGGGCCGGATTTTGACCAGTTTGAGTGTATTTTATAAAAATGTTTTAATTCTTTTAATGACTTGTGACATTGATAAAATGGAAACTAAAGCTCAAAATATGATTTTTGCAAACTAAAAAAACTATTTTTTAAAAATACTCAGTTTCGTAATGTATAATATATACATGTTAAAAATTTTTACAAGATTTGTGAAAACAATTTACAAGATTAATATAAGATTTTGCTGTGTAAATATTTTTATATAACTTTATAAATAACTTTTAATTATAAATAAACTTTATAAATACTTAGAGTCAAAAAACTTATTGGAATAACTGTACAATGCTAAATGTTTTTACAAAAATGCCTGGCTATGAAAATAGCTGTTTAACAAAAAAACAACTAAAACATTTGAAGTTATACTTTTATCGTATTTGATTTTTATTTAAAACACAACTCATAAGTATTTATAACAAACTTGAAAAGGTTTGTTGCTTGTAATGTTTCAGTATTATTAGATTAAAGTTCATATTTGAAATTCAGGCAGTTGAGTGAAATTCAACTAAACTTCCTACAGATCAAATTTGAGTAATAAAGCCTTTGGTTTGGAAATAATAAATAAACCTAATAAAGCTTTTGGTTAAACAAGACACTAAAAAATATGATTTGGTTTTATCAACTAGTATAAAAAAATATTGAATTTCTGGAATTGTTTTTAGAAGAAACTGAATATTAGAAAGAAGAAATTAAAGTACAGGTGCTTTATAACACTTCAAAATTGTATCAATCAACCATTGTATTAATCTCAGTAATCTAGATAAAACTCAGATAGTCTAGCAAAGAAACAGCGATAACCAAGTTAAAATAATTTGAAATGCAATTTTTAGGCTTGTTTAGGTGTTGATTAATAATATTTCAAACTATAGAGACAAAATCTTTTAATGCTTGAATAAGATTTAAACTATAAAAATTATCATTATTACTTGCTTGCAAAATTATGTAATTAAAAAAGTTATATTAAAAACATGTCTTGTTATTCACAGTGCAACAATAAAATCAAAATTTGTTATAAATTCAGAAGAAGAAGCAGTAGCAGAGGCTGCACCATTAATGACATTCTTTGAGACAGAAAACCACAGGTATAAAAAACTTTCGTAAAGTATCCATGCCACAATTTCACATTTCATAACACCCAAAGAAAAATCAGTAATAGCTTTTATGAAAATACTAAGAAAACAAGTTATTTCTTTAATGTGGTTCATCATAGTTCCTATTACGATTATCATGAATATCATAAAGGATAAACAATATGGCTAATTAAAATTATACTTAATAAGTCTAAAATCTTCTTCTTGATTATAAAAGAAAACCAAGGAACAAGTACTAGTTTTTATCGATGCAACTATAAACAACTTCTACTTGTAATAACTCTCTGTCTTCCTTTCTTGTATCCAAAGGATATCGTGATATCAAAAGTTCTACACAATTAAAGTAATATTCGGTCGCCTAACTTTAAAGGAAATGATGCTTTTCTTTAACATACTAACTTTTTCTTTAAAATGCTATATAAACTTGTGAATTAAGTGACATTTTGAACTAATCATCGGCCGGGCAGAGCAGATCATTATAATAATGATAGCGGCAGAGCAGATTATCCAATCAGCCGTTTTCTAATACGTGATCTGCCAAATGTTATTTGGCAGATCATGCATTATTAAAATATAATTTTGCAGATCACAAAATAGAAAACGGCTGATTGTCTGTCTGTGATAATCTGCTCTGCCGTTATTTTTATTACAATGATCTGCTCTGCCAATCTGCTCTGCCGGTTGCATTATGATCTGCCGAAATATTTGGCAGATCACACATTAGAATACGGCAGATCACTTTTTTTGAGGAAAAATATTCCGACAACAAAAAAACGTTTATGTTTAAAAAGTCAACTAATAGTTCTTTCTATTCGAAGTGCATCGTTTTTCATAAAAATATTTGTCAACCACATTATTAAAATTCTATTATATGATCTGCCGAATTATTTGGCAGATCACACATTAGGAAACGGCTGATTGAATAATCTGCTCTGCCGTTATTAATATTTCAATGATCTGCTCTGCCAATCTGCTCTGCTCTGCCGATTGTACCTACCCTCATCGGCCATGTTATATGTTTAATAAATTAATTTTATAAAACACAAATTTAGCAGAGTGCAGGTCAAAGGGGAAGTCCGAAATTTATTTCCACATTTGAAACCTTTTTTCTCCTTATTTATTACTTAAAATGCAAGTTATTAAAATGATACACTAGACTAGTGTAATAAAACTGGGGATGTCTATTGATATATTTTGATATATACTAGTTGTTACTAACTAATTTTACCACCTGGTGATAGTTAAACAATAAAACTTAATAAAAATTCTACTCAGGGTGTATGTCAAAAGGGAAGTCCAAAGTTTATTGTAACTGAAATAATCGTTTTAATTTTTTTTAAACCAATGAAAGAAAAAATTCAAAAAATAGAGTTCTGTATAACAAAATAAAATAAGGTATGTCAATTCAAGTTTCTAATTAAGTTATTTAACTCAAAAGTTAGTTTAACCTCCACCAAAATATTGTAATTATTATTTTTTAACAACCGCAAAATTTTGAAACCGGTATACTATTTTTCGGTTTTTAATATTTTGGAACTTGAACCGTTTTCCGGTTTTTAATTTTTTTCCAACCGTTCAAGATAATTAACCGTGCATAATTTGTTTAGTTTTAGCTGTAGTTTGGTTTTAATAGTTATATATAGTAAGACTTTTTTCAACAAAATAATCAAGTTGAAAAACTTTTATTTAATTTTTTCGAGTACGTCCAACGACGTAGCGGACATCCCCTAGACACGCCCCTGAAACGTATACAAATATTTCTGCGTTTAACCTCGAATGAAACGTTATTGACGTCAACTGCAATAGAGGGGTTTAAGTACGTCATAAATCGTCAGTCGATTTATGAATCGACTGACGATTAGGATTTGAGCATGTACTGCAAAACAACTTTAAAAATTTTTGTATTTTCAATTTTTCTTTTTCAAAACGTTTGATTTTTCGAATTTTTCTTTTTAAAAAAACTAGGTATAGTTACTTGAGCCCAATAAATCGTAGTAAATTGAGACATTTAATAGGCATTTGAATTGTAAGATAATATAGCTATTCAGAAAACACATTTTTATGTTATTTATATATTAAATAAGTTTGTTTTTTTTTGACGTTAAATAATGTCGCGCACAAGGGTGGATCCAAAGGAAAAGGGGGCGATCGCCGACATTGAATATTTTGGATTTTTTTTTTAATAAAAATGTATATTTAACTAAGCATATTGTTAAAAAACGGAAGTAAATTAAGTAAGGTTTTAAAATTGATATGAAGATGTGATATCAATATATGGCTTAATTTCCTACTTACATAGATTAAAACAGTTCAAGACTAATATTCTAAAAATTTTAACTTAAAAAAGCTTTATGATTTGTGGACTAGCCTGCTTACAAATCATTAAACCTAAATAGTCACCCTACTTTACTAAATGGGTTGGATCCACCAAATAAAAAAAAATTAAAAACTCGTCGCCAACCCTCTCCTCTCTCTCTTCTCTTTCTCTCTCTCTTCTTTCTCTCTCTCTCTCTCTCTCTCTCTCTCTCTCTCTCTCTCTCTCTCTCTCTCTTCCTTCCTAGATAGAGAAAAAAAAACTGAAACTCGCCCTCGTTACTAGAGGGTCTTGATCCGCCCCTGCACGCGCAGTGTCACTTATAAAATATAGCACAGTTTATGCGTTTTAGCGACATTTCTTGTTGTACGTAAAATTATATCAAGTTTAAGACATAAACCCAACAGCGTACTAACTAATTTACTAAATAATATTTAAGTCTAACTTGTACAGACCGTTATCAGACGTAAAATGCTAATTTAAAAGCGTTTATTCAACGTTAAAATTAAACCGCTTTTTAAACATTACATTTTATCTTTGAATAAGCGTTTAAATTAAAACTATTAAAATTTTTAGCTTCTTAAAAAACATTTTTTTTAACGATTTATTCAATATAAATAGACGTTTTAAAAACATTGCAAAAAATACAAATTTTAAAAACACGAAGTTTGAAAATCCTAAGTAATTTAGCATCACAAAAACTACATTTGATCAACATTGAATAAATGTTAACAATTACTTCAGGAACGTTGACAGTATGTACGCTTTATCAAAGTAACATTTTTGGCGCTTAAATTTTTAAAAATTACTAGCTTATAAAAACACGCTTACTCAACTTTAAGAAACTCCACACAGATTCATAGTAGACATTCTTAATTAAGCTTGTAAGTTTTTATAATTAATTTAGCGGAAAAAAACATAAAAACATTTTTATTCAAAAGATTTGAATGAGAATGTTATATTTTTGAATGAGAAGATTGAATGAACGAGAAGAAATAACGCTAAAATTTCTTAAAAGTTAAAAAGCATTTATCTACATGAGAGAAGTTTAAATAAGTAAATTACACGCTTAATCAAATAGAATTCCACTCGATTTGAAAAAATCATATTACCATATTAACAAACTTAAGAAACTCTTAGGAAATTTTAAATACTTAGATTGATAAAATAGGACTCCTAAAATAAGAAACTTTTTAGTATTAACCCATTTGCGTGATTTCTTATAAAAAAATATGTAAGCGGATATATATATATATATATATATATATATATATATATATATATATATATATATATATATATATATATATATATATATATATTGTTGTTTATTGTATCAAGTTTAGATACAACGCCTCTCGTTCGTCTAAAAGTGATCAATGCAATGCAAATTTTTTACAAAATAAATTATTATATATATAGTATTAAACTCGTGAAAAAATACAGCATTGTGATGAAACTTACAGTTACACAATATATTGTATACAAGGCTGACGTGAAAAGTGTGTGTGGAGTGTGTGACCTCTCAATAAATGAATTTTTTACCATCAGTTGGCAAATTGGGATTTTTTTGTAGATTCAGTCGGCAAATAAAAGCTATTTTTAGATTTAGTCCACAAAATAGAACTTGGAATATTTATCTATAGTCGACAAATAAGGGAATCAGAGTACCTTTTTTTAAGGTTTTTTTTTAGCAAAAACCGTAGCAAAAATACGTGTAAACTGGGGAGGGCGGACGAAGAGGGTGGTAATGCTTTTTAACTTACTGCATCAAGGTTTAATAAACTGAATTTAGGTCTGCATTGTACTAATTATATTTTGCTGACTTGAACTTTTAGCACGCCGATTTTAATCCAGATAGTTTTTCAGACGAAGCAGGAAAAAAAGAATAATCCAAAAAGAAAAAACTTTAAGGCTATTTTTGTGTGATGTATATGTGACGTTTCATGCTTATTATTATGCGTATCTAAATCTGCATTTATTGATATATATATTATGAGTATTATAATAAAGTGATGCTGAGGTTTTGCGGTTACCATGACTTAAAAACAAAAACTATATACGTCTAAAAGAATATTTTTACGCTAATTTTTGTACTATTAATCTTGCTGATATCTTTTTTCTTGTTAAGAACACATGTAATTTTTCTAGGTTTTTAAATATCGGTGCTATAAATATTTTTGTTATATGTTTTTTTAATAGAAACCAGCTTGGAAAAAGAATCAATAAAATGAAAGTTATCATAAATTAACCGTGTCAAGTAAAATAAGTTATGTTGATTTTGCATAAACCGCATTTGCGTAGTTGAGAACAATTATATATGTAAATTATTATAATAGAAACTATAAAATAAAATTTAAAATGGGCACCTTTTGTCGGATTGCTGGACCCAAGTTCAATTTCTTTTGATTGAAAAACACTGTTCCCTGTGAAATTAAAGTAAAACTTTATTTTATAAAAAAATCTTTTAAATGAAAACATTTTTGAAGACTCTAGTATTTTTACAAGTGAAAATTGAAATAATAAATTACAATAATAATAGTAAAATAATAAAAACAACAATAATAATTAAATAAACTACTAAACAAACAAAGGTTCAAACTTTGTTTAATTAAGAAATATTGTTTTATTAATTTCCTAGCAACAAGACCTCAGAAATTTCTAGCAACAAGACGTCAGAAAATCAGAAATCTAATCTTACCAGCTGTTGAGTTTTTACTGCATCTTGTTTACATTCGAATGTGACAAATGCAAAACTAAAGAAATTTTAATCAATATTTAATTAAAATAATTTCATTGTTTGGCACACTCTTATCTGCCTAATAAGACTTCGGTGAAGCTACGGCCAATTAGAACCATATGCAGTTTTTATACGAAAAAAATTCAAAACAGTTTCAAAACATTTTTTATTTTAATTAGTTATTTTTAAAAAGACTTTATAAAATTTACAAGTATGTATATAATATATACTTGTAAATTTACAAGTATATATATATATATATATATATATATATATATATATATATATATATATATATATATATATATCAAATTAAAATATATATAAATATATATATATATATATATATATATATATATATATATATATATATATATATATATATATATATATATATATATATATATATATATATCAAATTTACTATAATGATGCATTTGATTTCAATTCATTATTGATTAATAAAAATTTGCGTAAAAATAATTCAAAACTTACCCACGACTAATGCTTTGATTGTCTTTAATAATTTTGCATTCTTTTACTTTACCATACTGCGAAAAAAAATCTTTTAGTTCCTCTTCCTTTGTCTAATAAAATAAATTTAAGAACAATAATAAGTGAGGCATTATTCCTATTTATAATAAATGAAACTACTAAAAATATGACCGCGGCAATTTTAGATAATAAACAACTCAGTTAACTTAAGTTTAGAAAAGTAAATGATTAGAAAGTTATGAAATATCCAAATATAAATCTAAAGATATAACAAAGAAAATTATATATCTTATACATGAAAGAACACAACAACAACAATTGTTTAAAAATCAAGACCATTTTGAGACAACAACAACAACAATTGTTTAAAAATCAAGACCATTCTAAGACAACAACAACAACAATTGTTTAAAAATCAAGACCATTCTAAGACAACAACAACAACAATTGTTTAAAAATCAAGACCATTCTAAGACAACAACAACAACAATTGTTTAAAAATCAAGACCATTCTAAGACAACAACAACAACAATTGTTTAAAAATCAAGACCATTCTAAGACAACAACAAAAACAATTGTTTAAAAATCAAGACCATTCTAAGACTATTTTTATTTTAAACTTCTTCAGTGAAAAAAAAAAAAAAAAAAATGTTATTTCATGAAATGCTGCGGGCCATAGGTTTTTTAATGGTAGGTTACTTACAAGATTATTTACAAATATATGATCTATAAAATAAGCTAAAATTTTATAAACCTTTCTTCAAAACTTAAGGAAGTTAAACCAATCAAAAGTTCGATTTACTAATGTCTTGCGCATTTTTTCATAGCTTTGCTTCAAGAATATCTATCGAGAAAATCTTGTATCAGCATTAATTTTCCGTAAATTATGGACACGTGAAATTAAAAACTTTAATATGAAAAATCATAGTTTTAACACGTTTTAAAACTATAATTTTCTCATAACCATGAGTGAAGTTAAAGGTTTTTATTAAGTTTAAAATATGTTGTCTGTAAAACCTTTTTGATTTTCATGGAGGATTTATTTAAATAGACTTCATCTTGGACATTAAAAATATTATTACAAAATATTTTAGCTTAAAATAAACGAAGTAAAAAACTAATTAACTTTTTACTTCTTTTATTTTAAAAGTAATTTTTTAATTTTTATATGGTAGCAATTCAATTTTTTGCTGTTGTAACCTAGAATAGTTATGATAATTTAATAGCTTAAAACTCTGTGTGCAAAAGGAAAAGGGAACCATGAAATGTCACTTTACAGCAGAAGCAGAATAAAGTTGGTGCAGTTGCAACTTTTTTGAAAAGTACAATTTTCATGAACGAATTCCTTGTATGAAATTGAATCAAGTGCTCATTTTTTGAGGGGATATTTAAAATTTAAACTTTTTTCCTTGATACCTAATAATATTATAATTCGAATGCCGTATATTTTTTGAAATTTTTTTGACTCATCTCCCTTTTCCTTTTGCACACAGAATTAGCTTTAAAACGTTTTTAAAATAATTTTATTTATCGTATTTTTTAATAAATAATATACATGGATGTAAGAAAAAACAGAAACGTGTTTTTTAATTTATATATATGCGTGGATAAACGCAATATAATATGGACTTATGTTTTACTATACAAATTCATACTTAGCGAAATAATTTTTAATTTTATGAGTTTAAAACTGGAGAATGTCATATATAGGACATATTTTACTCTTCATTTAACAAAAAGATTATGAAAAATAAAATAAAAAAAGACCTGAAAAATCAATAAGCACGATCACAGAAATATTATTGAGGCAATTTTCCGTTTCCAGCATCACCAATGGCGTTTACACGACTCAAGATTTGAACCATTAGATCTTAAGTTCAGCACTCTAACCACTGCATACATTGTTTCAACTTATATTCTTTATATTCATGTTTTAATAAAATTTCTAGTTAGAGTCGGTAACGATAAACGAACTATATTGTGCACGTGCACAATGTAGTTCGTTTGTAACGATAAACGAACTACGTTGTGTGTATGAGCGTAAATTATATAACATTATAAGAATTTATTTGTTGTAAATAACAATTTTCTCTTTCCAAAGTCTTAGTCGTAATGCGTTTAATTTATTTGAGAGTTATTATTTAAATTAATATGTAATAAGTTGTTGTAAAAACAATAATAACGGATTCTATATTATTACATTATTGTTTATTAAACAAAAATATAATAATATGAAATTGGATTGCCGTTTTTAATATAAATCCAACATTTAACATAATAAATTAGTCTAAAAAATCGATAATAATAAGTTTCCTCAATAAATATAAAAAAACTTACATCAAAGGCAACTCCTCCAACAAAAACTCGATTGGCAATTTGAATTCCGTATTTCACAACGTCGGCCTAATTTAGGATTGAGGTTAATTAGGATTTTAATAAAATGCAAAAACATCACAAAAGTTAACCAAATAATAGTTATGAATTCTTGAAAAAATCATAAAGTTTATTAAATGGGTTTTAATCTAAATTAGCAAATTAGTGGTAAAAATAATCTCTCACCATTTCAAAAAATATTAAAATCGAAATGTGAATACAGTTAGCTAAATAAAGCTTCTTATCTAACAGTATTTTACTAAACTTCCATTAAATTAATAAAACCATTTGTAAGGTACACAATGTATGAATTCATTTTAAGCAATTAAATTTAGTTTAATGCGTCTCAAGAGATTCGAATTAGCGCAAAAAAATGCTGTGTTTATTTTTATTGCAATACAAAAATACACGACAATTTTAAAAGCTTGTAATTTGTGAAAACGGAGTTAAAGATTTATTTTTAAAAAAATATGCTATGTTTTAAATTAAAAAAATACTTCAAAGGTTTGTTGCATTGAAATTACTGGATTTATATTTTTATACTAATTCAATAATAATTTGTTTTATAAACAAAGTTAAAAAACAAAATCTTAGCAAAATGTCAAACGTTAAACACCCTAAGATAAATAAATTTGTCACGTGAGAAAATATCTTTCAACACAAGATTCTTTTTCTTATAAAATTGCAATATACTTGTTTAATTTTAATTACTCCAAAAAAAATTTAAATTACAAAAGTTATTCTCGCAGACAGAAGTTATAAAAGTTTAAAAAATCGTATTGCCTATTTATTAACCCTATTTAGAAGTTTTTAAAAAGCAGCAACTTAAAACCAAACTTTTACACAATTTTTTAACATATCATGCTAAGCTATATATTAGAAATGGTAGAAGACACAACCCACCAATCTGATCAGCATACATACCAGTTTCAAGTTTTCTATAAACTTAGTTAAGTTAAGGTTAGTTAAGTAAACGAGTCGGTCAGATTAACTTAATTATTTTTATCAAATTATGCCCGTAAGTGAGAAATAGTTTAGCCAACCACCTAGAATCAGGTGGTTGCGTAAACTCATTTTCGCAGCTCCATGTAACTAGCGATTTAGCCTGGTTCAGATTGAAAAACGAACTGGTTTATCCGGGCCGCTTGCATCTTTAACTATCCGCATTGCAAGTTAGTTGGCGCAATAGCATTAGATAAATAATATCTAACTAATGTGATTGAGCCAACTAACTTGCGATACGGATAGTTAAAGATGCAAGCGGCTTGGATAAACTAGCCTGTTTTTCAATAATACGATTAGTCTAATTGTATATTATACAATTAGACTATTCGTACTATCCGTATTATCCAGTGCGCGAATGTTTCCCCAATAAAAAAAGTTTAGAACGGCGTCTTTTTGAAATTTAGCGCTTTTTTTAAGGCTTTACAAAATGTACAAATTAAAAAAGATTTAGATTTTACAATTTTCTTTGTCTTTGTAATATCTTTCAGCCGGTGGAGATTTAGATAAAGGATTTGTTCAATTTTTAAAAGTACCAACTGCAAATGCAATTGGTATTTCTAAACAGAGCTGTAGGTTATTATTTTTTTTGTTTATGTATTCTTTTTACACTGTAATTCACGTAAATTCATTCACGTATGAAAAGAGCTTATGGAGAAGACCAACATACCAAGTTTTTTAAAAATGCTTTTATAATAGAAATATTGAGAGCGATAGACCTAACCTCTCTTTATTTATCGAATGCACGAAAAATATTTTTGGTTATTATTGTTAAAAAATCAGTAGTAGAACGAGAAGATTGAAATCTCTATTGATGATAAAAAAGTAAGTTCAAGATGAAAGATTAAGTGTTTGTAAAATAAAGAATCAAACACTTTGCTTATAATAGGAAGAAGAATAATGAGACAATAGTGAGACGAGTCAGATTGCTCTTCAGAATTTTTGAAAATCGGGATAAAAGATGCTGCTTTCCAGCTAGCTGAAAAGCAAGGTTCTGATAAGCACTTGTTAAATATTTTTGAAAATAAAGACAACAGCTCCGGAGAAAACTTCTGCAAGACTCTAACAGGTATGTTGTCCGGACCACAAGCTGTAGAAAAGTCTAAGCAGGAAATCACATGAGATACAGAAGCTGGAGCGATACGAATGTCAAGCAATGGTTCAACCTGTTTGACGGGTCAATCAGGTTGGATGTGATTTGTCGAATCAAGAGATGAGATTGATGAAAAGTGTTTAGCAAACAGCTCAGCTTTGTCTTTAGGTAAAGTAACAAAATTTGAAACATAAAAGAGAGATGAAATGACAAATTTGCCCTTATTATAGACCCTGTTAAAGATTCTCTGGAAGTATTTGGAGCATAATTTTTAACATGAAATACAAGATTTTGTGACATGAGAATAGCAGATTTTAGCGTCAGACAAAACCTTTTTACAGTGGTTTCTAGCAATAGTAAAAAGTAGTCTGTTTTTTAGAGAATTGTTTTGGCGATAGATATGGAAGTAATGGTTACGATTGGAAACTGAAGCAGCATAGTGAGAGTAAAAAAATGGAGTAGGGTGAGGCTTGAATTGGAATTGTCAAGAGAAAATAAAAGATTCCATGCCAGCCTAAATCCAAGAAGTTACAAAAGTAGCACATTTGTCAGCAGGAAGACGAAAGGTTTCTACTCAAAGGCCGTCACAAAGAAAATCACGGAAAGAGTTCTAACCAGCTTTAAAATAGTTGTAAGAAGTATGATGATAGGGGATTCTGATAATAAAGAAGAACAAGATAAAAGTTTTAGAGAGATCAAACCGTGATCAGAAGCACCTAAAGGTGAATGTGAATAAACTGAGCAATGACTAGGATCAGAGACAAAAATCTAATAGAGAAAGTAAATGATTCAGATTGTTTGAAAAACAAATTGGAAAGTTGAATATTTGTGATAGAAATTGAGAAAGGCAAAAGTTGTGGCCCTTAACATATGCAGAGTCTTAGAACCTAAGTCTTGATCCATTTTTGGATGTCTTGGTCTTGGTCTTGAACCATTCAGTCTTGGTCTTGAACCCAAATGTTTTGGTCTTAGTCTTGGTCTTGGCCTTTACTGTCTTGTCTACATCTCTGGTTCTAAATGGATTTTACTCTTCTTTTTTCTTTCTTTAAAATATATCACGGCAGAAATTTTTTATGGTCAGTCACACGACGGCACAAATACCAGGTCTGGTGAAATTTCTGGGCTGCAGAAAGAAATCAAAGAAGTTGCATCGTATGTTTTATTAACTCATAGCTCTGCCCACAATTTGAACCTTATGGTAGTTTATGCTATCAATTCTAAGGTGCAATTGAAATTATTTTTTCAAACTTTAGAAACCATATACAAGTTTTTTACTAACAGTTTGCCTACGTTGACGTTATTCAAAGAAGAGCAACGTCAGAGTGTGTAAAAGTTTGCCTTAAGCCTAGAACGTCTTAGTGATACAACATAGACATCTAGGAAGGTAGCGGTGGATACAATTGAACTTTATAGCATTGGTAGTAGCTTTAAATAAAATTGGTGCATGGAAAATAAAGAAGTTATAAGTTTAAGCACCTAAATAAAAAAAGAGCGAATTTTAGCATCTTTTGAGAAATCTAAATTTGCGCTTCTTTTAGTGCTTTGGAGCTGCTAACAAAAGCTTTTATATTATCTCAATAGTTACAAAAGAGTTCAATCAACACGGTTGTTGTCAACCAATCGACACGGTTGTTGTTGACCAATCGACACGGTTGTTGTCAACCAATCGACACGGTTGTTGTCGACCAATCGACACGGTTGTTGTCGACCAATCGACACGGTTGTTGTCAACCAATTGACACGGTTGTTTCTTTGAGTTATTTGAAAGTATTTGAATCTCAACTTTTTTTTTTAAATCTACACTTCCAACAAGGCTGCAAGCAACCACTATTAAAGTTGGAACTGGAAGAGAAAAGGTGAAGATTATCAAGCAAGATAACGATTAGCAGACGAAGTTATATAAAGACAAGTTACGTTAAGTTATATGAATCAGGAAAAAAAAAAAGAAGAGAGCAAATTCCAAAAAACTGATGTTCGAGCAAAAAAACTAGACAAATAAAAATTTATGGAGCACTTATTAACAGTCACAGTATAAGGATAATACTTAATTGAATGACGAGTAACACAATAATTTTAGTAGATGACACAAGAGACGCTAGCTTTTTAGAGCAGCGCCCATTATAGTTTTTATAAAAAAGAGAAAGAGAAGCAACATTAAGACAATGTGACAATGGTTGAAGGCTGGCTGAAAGCGCAGGTCTAACTATGTTGACAATGCGTTTTTGCTCCTAGTCTGGAAGAGAAAGGGCATCCTACGAAGATTCGCTCTAGATATGACAACAGTAATACATTCCATTTCTGGGAGATCGTTAATGTAAATTTAAAAAAGTATAGGGCCAAGGATAAAACCTGAAATTGGAGGAAACGAAGAAAAGTGCTGTCCATCGAGGACAACTTTTATACTACGATTGGTGATAAAAAATTCAATAACCTTAAAAAGTTACCTAATACACCATAAGAAAACACCATATGGAGAAGACCAGCATGTCAAACATTATCAAAGGCTTTAGAAATATCGAGAGCGATAGCTTAACATTTCCACATCTATCTAATGCACAATAAAACCTATTAGTTATTACCGTTAACAAATCAGCAGTGGAACGAGAAGACCAAAATCCATATAGATGATCAAAAAGAAAGTTATTAGATTCAAGATAAGAGATTATGCGTTTCGTAATAAAACACTCAAAAACCTTGCATATGATAGTAAGAAGACTAATGGGACGGTAGTTAGACAAATCAGATCGCTCTCCAGAATTTTTGAAAATAGAGATAACAGATGCTACTTTCCAACAGTTTGAAAAACAAGACCCTGATAAGTAATTTTTAAATAGTTTTAAAAGCATAGTCGTTAGCTCTAGAAAACACTTCACCAAGACTATAACAGGTATGTTAATAAACCACAAGCTTTAGAAGAGTCTAAGCAAGAAACCATTACATTAGATTACAGAAGCTGGAGTGATTCGTATGTCAAGAAATTAATTAACCTGCTTGTTGTCTGTATCAGGTAGAATGTGATTAGTGAAATCAAGAAATAAGATTGATGAAAAGTTCTTAGCAAGCAATTCAGCTATGTCTTTAGATGAAATTAAAAAATCTCAACCATGCAAGAGAGAAGGAAAAACAGATTTGCTTTTATGATTGAATATTTATCCAAAAGTCTCGGGAGTCTCAATTTGAGATGAAATACAAGATTTTGTGACCTTAGAATGGCAAGCTTTGGCGTTAGACAATACTTGTTTATAATGGTTTCTTGAAATAGTAAAAAGACAGCTGTTTTCTGGAGAACTGTTTTGGCGGTAGATATGAAAGTATGGTTACAATTAGAAATTGCAGCAGCAATTAGTGGAAAACTATGGAGAAGAGCAAGACTTGACTTAAAATTGTCGGCAGATAATAAAAGATTTCATGCCAGTCTGAATTCAAAAAGTTACATAAGAAGCATATTTGTTAGAAAGAAAATGAAAGATTTCTACAGAGTTGAGTAGAGAAAGTAAATGATTTGGATTGTCTAGAAAGCGGGTTAAAAAGTTGCCTATTTGTGTTATAAATTGAGAAAACAAAAGATGTGAGCCTGCAGAGTCACAGAAAAGAAAACAGAAAGCACTTAAAAGTAATTAGTCTCTCAAAGAGCATGTAGATCTGGTAAACTTTGCTGGAGGTAAGACTCAACAGAAGAAAAGTTACTTCGAAGACCAGGAATATTATTGAATGATAGATATAGAGAACTTGGTAATGACATTGGTTTTTTTTATGTTTTAGCAAAGGGCTCCAAGTGTAGCCGTGAAAATACACATCAAAAGTAAGAACAGAAAGACCATCCATGAGAGCTGGCACAGAGAAATCTGACTACCAGCCGGCCTCATAACAATAAAACTACTTTTTGAGCTGTACCCTCATTAGGAAATAATAGAATAAAGTTGGCTATTCATTAATTAGAGACATAAGCAAAACCTATGCAATTTTATTTTATTTATTTTTTATTTTTGCCGTTTAATATTACAATAACTAAATATATTTTACAATTTTTTACATTAGTAACGACAGGACTTCTAGAAGATCATGAGGATCTTGTCATGAAGCCCTTTACAATATATGGTTAACTTTTAATAAAAATACAATGTCTGTAGTGAAATAATAATACACCTCTATGCAAAAATATTTAAAAACCAAGATAAAATGTTAAAAAGTCAAGATAAAATTTTAAACCAAATAATATACAAAATAAAACAACAACAAAAACAAAACAAAAAAAAAAGGCAATTAAAAATAAATCAAGATATTTTCAATTAAAAATATAATTTTTTTAAGTTTCTGTTTGAATGAAGCAAAAGTCATTTGGGTTGAAAAATCAAAATTTGGTAAGACTATTTTGTTCCAGAGATAAGGACCTCGGTATGAAACAAAAAACTGGTCTTTGCTTTTACGACAAAAAGGGGCAATAAGACTGTTATTAATTCGAAAATTATATTTGTTTTTAGGTTTCATACAATAAAAATTTTGTAATACATTTGGCGACAAATTTTCTCTACATTTAAACATGAAACATAAAATATTAAAGACATTTAGTTGATATACATTTAAAATATTCATTTCTTTAAAAAATTGTTTCGTGTGAAAAAACCGATTTTTAAAATTTATTACGCGAGTTGCGTGTTTCTGATGAAGGTAAAGAGATTTTAGCTTTGTTCTGTGAGTGCTTCCCCATATAATATTCGCGTAGTTTATATGACAATGTATAAATGAATAATATAATTGTGTTAATTGGTGTTTACTTAATATATTTCTTGCTTTATAGAGAATTCCGATGCATTTAGCAATTTTGTTGGAGGTATTATCAATATGATTTCTCTAAGATAGGTTTTCATCAATATATACTCCAAGAAATTTAGTAACTTTTTCTCTTTTTATTATTATATTATCAATTAAAAGGTCTGGCATGATATGGGGCAGTTTCTGGTATTTTAAAGGTGGATAAAAAAGTGTCCATTTAGTTTTTTTCTATATTTAGAGACAATCTATTTTGTTTAAACCAAACAGAAACTTTTTTTAATTCATTTGTCATATTTGTAAAAAGCATATTAATATCTTTATGAGACAAAAACAAATTTGTGTCATCTGCAAAATTTATTGTTGTTAAATTAGATGATTTATGAAGATCATTTATGTATATTAAAAAAATAAGAGGACCAAGTATGGATCCTTGTGGAACACCACATGTTATATTCATTAATAGATGAGATATAGAATCTTTATTGTAAACAAACTGTTTACGGTTAGTAAGATAACTTTCAAACCATAATAGGGTTTTATCTTTAATACCATATGATATTAGTTTTTTTAACAGGATTTGATATTGACGGTATCAAATGCCTTGGACAAATCAATAAACACTCCTAGTGTAAAACAAGAGTCTTTAAATGAGTCGGTTATATTGCGCGTAAGTTGAAGAATGGCATGCTCGGTTGAATTATTTTTTTTGAAACCAAATTGGTTTTCGTATAGAATTTTATTTTCAAGATAAGAGTAGATTCGGTTGTACATTATTCTTTCTAAAATTTTTGAAAAAACTGGAAGAACTGAAATAAAGCGATAATTGGTTATATTTGTACGATCCCCTGTCTTGAAGATTGGAGTTACTTTCGCTATTTTTAGTTTATCTGGAAAAGACCCTTGTGAAATGGATGCTCTGAAGATTTTATAAAGAATATCTTTTATAACATCGTATGAATCAATCACAATATTTGTGTTAATATCATCATACCCAGTAGCTTTATTTCGTTTTAATGACTTAAAAGCAACCTCAAATTCATTAAAAGCTAACTCAGTAAAATTTAGATTTAGACTTATTCATGTTTCGAACTCGTCAACAGATTTATCTTTAATGAATGAAATACTATCGCTTAGTTTTGTCCCGACAGTGGAGAAAAACTTGTTAAATTCAAATGCAATATCATTTGGGTCATTTATTAATTTGTTTTCAATTTGTATAAAATTTGGGAGTAAATTTTTATTTGGTTTAAGTTTTCCAGACACCTCCTTCATGATTTGCCAGACGCGTTTTGAGTTGTGCTTATATTTATTAAGCAAGTTTGAATAGTAGTTTTTTTTTTTCATTTTTGCGAAGCTTTTCAAATAAGTTTTTATAAGTTTAATAATTTTGTTTATGTTTTTCTGATTTTGATTTTAGGTATTTAATGTATAGCTTCTGCTTAATTTTTGATGATTTTCTGATACCTTTAGTAATCCAGGGAGATGACATTTCTTTATCGCTTAAAACTATTTCAATTAAAGGAAAGTTGGAATCATACACTTGGTAAAAAGTTTTGAAAAAATTGTCGTAGATTATGTTGATATTATCATTAAAATTAATATAACCCCAATCTATATGTGATAATTGTTCTCTGAAAGAATTTAAATTATTATTGTTGATAAGCCGTTTTTTTATTAATAACTTTCCCTGCTTCTCTTTTTTTAAATTAACACGTATAGAAAAAAAAATCGGGAAGTGATCGGAAACATCGGTTTTTATAATTCCCTTTTTTAGCGACTTATTAAAAAAATCGGTTGTTAAAATGTTATCAATTAATGATGATGAATGACTTGTGATTCTAGTCGGGCGATTAATTAAAGGTATTGTTCTAGTTTCAAATAAACCATTAAAAAATTTTCTCGAACTTTGATTTTCATAATAATCAAAGGAGTTTATGTTGAAATCCCCGATCAAGTATTTTTTTTTCTTTTCAAGATCAGTTTTCTTTATTATGTTATTTAGTAAAAAATTGCCAAAGTTTTCAATTCTTCCAGTTGGTGGCCTGTAACAACAGCTTATTAGTATATTTTTTGAACGCTTATTTATAAGTTCTATTTTTAAAATCTTTTTGTTTTCATCAGAAACACACATTTCGCTTCGAACTTTATATAGGAGGTCATTTTTAACAAAAAATAAAACTCCTCCTCCTCGCTTATTTGTACTTCGTTCTAAAATTACTGGATCAAAACCTGGGAGATGGAGATTTGAGTTATTTTTAAAATCCGCATGTAAACACAGGTTTCAGTTAAACAAATTGATTGCAATGAGTCAAGATGATCAAGCATTCAACATCCTAAACTGAAAATAATGTATTATATACACATATGGGTTACATGTTATCAGTAGCAGAATAATCTGACCTGACTTGTAAACTTAAGAATATGGGAAAGGACTATGAAACTAGAATAAAAAAAAAAAACCATAACTTTGCTTTATAACCCAACATGAAAATAGCATATCAATGTAAATTCGTCAGCTGAGAACCATGGGTCCGTATGTCCATTTTTTGTGCTTCCGAGAAAATCAAGTTTTAAAATTTAATTTATAAAGAATTTCTGCTAGAATACCCGACTATTTTTTTAAATATTTTTAAAAGTTGTATTATTTTTGAGACTATATTTATTGGATACATTCTACATTGATTATTGAATATTTATTGATAATAAACAGAAAAAAACACAATATGTGGACATACGGCCTCTTGGTTCTCGGCTGACACACTTGTTTCTCGGACACACTTGGTTCTCGGCCGACGAATTGTTATTGTTGTGGGTGTGTGTTTGTGTGTATGTGAGTGTGTGTTTTTCTATCAAACTTTTTTGTTTGCAATTTGACATAATTTTTCTTCATTCTTATTTGACTTATGAAAAAAATTATAGTTTGTCCATAACTATTTTAAAACGATACCTAATGTCTAACTCGATATGTTTGATCGATCAAAATTAATATTTAGATTTAGAAATGACCAATAATTTGCTGTAATAACAAATGCAGTAGCGTTTAGTAACATGTTTTTTTAACTTTGTTTTACTGTGTTTATATAAAGGAAAATAATTATGTTTGAAAACATGTTTATGTTATATTCCATACTACTACGAACTACAAAAAAAAGTTAAAGTTCCCTATGCGGAAAAAGCCTTGCCTCCGCCCGGCATTTTTTAAATGGGCTCATTTTAATTAAACGTTTGCTCCCTCTGTTATCACACCCTGGCTATGCCTCTGATGTAATTGCATAGTCAGTTGTGTTATTGCTGCAACTTTTGCCGTGTTATTGCCATTATTCAGTTGTGGTTGGGTAAAACTGTGTTTGTATAAAACAGTAATTGCGATTAATACATTCAAACGTTTTAAAAAATAAGTTGCTTTATCTATCATTTTGTTGATACTTGTCAAGATTGTATTTGGTTGAAACTAGAAGAACGAGAACTGACTACTCTAGTAATTCATTCCATGCGTTTGTGGCTCGATTACGGAGATAATTTCATCTAGAAGCATTTTTAGCATCTCAGTTTGGTATCTAAATTTGTGTCCACGTGTTTGAATCTGATTTCTCGGATATTTAATTGTTCTAAGAATCTATATCTATTTAAGGTTAGATTTATATTATCTATTTTATAGATTATTTTAAAATTTGTATCAAGTCGTCTCTATCATCGAGTTGAAATTTGTGTTAAATTTAAACTCGTGATTTTTTCTTCGAATGTCATATTTTGAAAAGAGGAACTATTTGATTTGTTATCTCTGTTCTCGTTCCAATTTAAATATATATCCTCTTTAAGGTAAGAAGACCAAAAATACTTTAATTAAGATGTAGAAGGGCAATTGCCCCATAAAGAACTTTAAACATCTGTTAATCATTAACTAAACTTAAGATTTGTTAGAGTACACCAAGCAAATTACTTACGCTATAATAATTTATTAGTTTTTGATAAAATAAGCTTGTTTATCGGGAAATGTAAAAAGAAATCTTTTTAAGGCTCTCTCTGAGTATATCGAGCTTCTTGCAACGATTTGTTGGTTAAGCGAATTGTTTATAATAAATTCGATATTTTTACTCGATAACAGCAAGTTAATAAATATCTTTGTTAGTGTTTTTACAATTTATTTTTAGTTTTATTTGCTATAAAACCATTACAAGTTAATAAACCAATTACATTTAGTAAAATATTAATCTTTTCAAAAATGGTTAAAATTGATTGGTTGTATATGATAAGCCAAGAATTGCAAGTTTTTGAATTGAGAAAAATTATGTTCAAAATTGCCACACCTTAAAACGCTTATATAAATTGGAATTTTTCAGACCTCACGACTGAACTACAAAAGTTCTTTCGAAAGTATGTTTTGTGTTTTGCTCCATGGTCTATCTGAGTTAAATAATAATATACACAAGCAAATGGAGTTAATTTGATTAAATATTTGGTTGTTCACTTTCAAGAAATTATACTGAATTATCTATATTTTGTATTTTAAATAAAGATGATGAATAAACTAGAAACAAGTTAAGAAAAGTAGTTTCACGTGACAGAGTTCGTATACGGTTTATATGTATGCCATATAAAGGTATACATGCAAACATTTTATCAGCTGTATAACTAGATGGATGTCCACGTAAATAAATGCACGCTATCATATATTTACAGTTAAGATTTCAAAGTTACACTGCAATGTATGATGATATACGTTACTAGTTTAGCTAAATTTTCCACAAATGCTTTCACTGCATGTTAAAAGATTCCTTTGCTTTGGAAAAAAATTGAAATTTGTAAGTTAAACTCTTTAAAAGTTGTTGCTGTAACTTGTGATGAATCTTTTACAAGTTGCAAGCTGTTCAAAATGCATTGTACTTGAAACATAATAAGTAAATCTGAATTCTTAAACAACCCATTTATTTTATGCCTGATCCACCGCACTTAAATAAGAGATTTTATAACTGTTTATCCAACTTAAAAATACAGATAAAAAAAAGTTATTTGTAGAACGGTTGTATGCATACAGTAGTATTTTTTGAATCCATTTCTACAACTATTTTACCTGACATTGCAGCTGTTTAAGTGCCAACTACGATCTACAATAAATCATTTACATCCAGTTATTTGTCTTGTTTAAACCCCATTGAACCAAATAGCTCAGCTGAATCATGTGTTATTTCCTTTTCAAATTCTGGTTCTCCATCTCTTGGTTCACAACTATTGTTGCCCAGTTTTAGAGATGACTAGCTGACTCCAAGAAAAAATGTTCTTAAACAGAAGTTAACTATATTGGCGAATGAAGTTATCACAAAAAGACTAAAACTTAAAGGGAATTTTAAAATTTGATCATAACCATATAGGTTTTTAAAAACTTAATCAGACTATTGCTCGGAAGGAAATAACAGTTCATCAACTGCATGAGAAAATAAATAAAAATTATTCTAACTTAAAGTTAAAGCAACTTCTAAATGTTTATTTAACAAAGCAACTAGCATCAGCCAAGAACCAGCTCTCTTCTTCAACGGCTATATTACAAAAGCAACTTGTTGACAAAAATGCAGAGATTTCAAGTCCTGCATATGTTGATACTACAGGATAAATTAGAAATTATACAGCAAATAGAACAAAACTCAAAACATTCCAAAATTTACCTATTAAGTGTTCGGGCGCTAATTTACGATATGCTTATGTGCCATGTTTCTTCTCACAGTGGGCCACCACTATTCCATAAAATCGGAAAACACAATTTTAATACATATTCAACACTGCACAACTATTTTTTGTTTTTTTGCAATTTTTATTGCTGCAAATTTTTATTGCCACAAATTTGATTGTCAAAAATGTAAAAAAAGAATAGTGTCGTAAATTGTCACATTATTGATTGTCGATTAACAGAATATGGAATTATGTCGCAAATGAATTTAATGAGTAGTGTCAAAAATAAAAAAAGGAGTAATGTTGCAAAGGAGTTTAATGAATAGTGTCAAAAACAAAGCAAAAAGGAATTGTGTCACAAATGAATTTAATAGTTTAGTGTCAAAAATAGAAAAAAGGAATAGTGTCCTAAAGGAGTTTAATGAATGGTAAAATAATAAAAAAAAAATTTTCAGTACATACATCAACTATCTTATAGCCTGCTGCCTCAAAGGAGTGCCGCAACATCAACTGAGGGTTCGGGGTTTATTATTTTTTGTTTTTTTCTTGTTTTTTCTGTAAAAGCCGTATGCTATTAAGATAAGAATAACAAGTAAGCAATTGCTGAAATTAACTATTTGCGACACTATTCCTTTTTTTTTGTTTTCAACACCATTAAATTCATTTGAGATACTATTCATTTTTTTGTTGCATAAGGCTTTTTTTATATATTCGACACTATTCTAAAGTTCATTTTTCAACTCTATTCCTGTCAGGTCTTGGCGGGTCTTGCCTATCATGGACAGGTTTGACCTGCAAAATTTGATCTAACTTAGATTATAAATTACTATAGCGCTCTTTATATAACAATATGCTACTTAATAGTGTTAGTAGTATTGCTGTTAGTGACCTTTCCTGGTTTTTTTTTGTAGTATTGCTGTTAGTGACCTTTCCTGGTTTTTTTTAGTAGTATTGCTGTTAGTGACCTTTCCTGATTTTTTTTAGTAGTATTGCTGTTAGTTCCTGGTTTTTTTAACACAGAGACTTTTAGAGAGTTAAAAGCGCGAAAAAATTATAAAACAGAACTTTAATTATAAAAATGGGAAAAAAAGAATTAATTAGATATAAAAAGCCTTTTTTATTATTACTAAACTACCCAACTTACCCAAGTATTTTTAAATTTATATTTTGAAATATTAAACTTTTTTAATAATTAGTTAAAAATATCTAACCGAGGAAATATAGTGTATATTTTTTTAGGGGATGATGGGGGTGCAGGGAACTACGCCCCTGAATATGCTACTGTTGTGCACGACCTGCAAATAAGGTCTGGACACGCCTATGATCTGGAAGGTATTTTTTTAAATTACACAAACCACGTTAAGGTTCCTTCTTATTCATATGTACGATTTATGCAGAACGGTTGAAGGAATATGACAGAAAAATATATCATCAATTAGCAAGCTGCTTTTCTATGTACATTTCCATTTCTGGAATACCAAAAAACTACATGTTTTGTTTAATGGCAAGTTGGCTGGAGTCGATTTGCTTACACCTTGTATAATGATATTTTTGATATGATTTCGCATCCTTTTGACTCTTTGGCTATGTTGCCAATCATCTCAATTTGCTGTTAGTCTTTTTTAGAAGTTTTAGAGTTTGTGATGACAATCTGGTTCCACGGGGGGTTGGGGAGGAAAGTTGCTTGTATTGCCCGTTCTTGTGTGGATGCCGTGTTGTGCAATGATGGCTTTCAAGTTTGTGATTATTGTACCCTGGATGATTACGATAGAATTCATGTTTGCTTATTTGGTCTTCTGAATGCCTATTAAACGTCTAGTGGCTATAACTTTTGTAGTGATTGCGTCTAGTTATTTTGTCTTACTGTCTCAGAGGGCAGATACCTAATGGTGCTGTGGTAACTGTTGCGTTGGGCATTTCAGTGAGTTTGCGTTTCCATCTTTATATCTTAATATGAATGTTAAACTTTATGTTTAAGATTCTTAATATGTATGTACATTTTTTTTTATTTTTTCTTAAATTTCTAATTTTGTCTTTGCAAATAATAATGATTTTTTCTTTTTGAGTAACAAACAAAAAATATTACTTATTGCAAAGATAAAAACTCTTTTTAATAAACAGTATTTGGAAGCCTATATTTATCTTTTTTTTTATTCATTTTTTAATTTAAATCTTAAAACACGTTTATAAGAAATTTAATTTTTAGAAAAAAAATGAAAAAGAGGGAAAAATACTAAAAAAAACTTGCATCAAAAAAAGCTAATTTTTTTAACGGAGTGTCTATTCGCACGTTTTTACGAACGAATAGACTATATTTAATTATAGTCTATTTGCAGAAAATATTCTAATCAAATGAAAATTGAAAAAACGTAGATCTTTTATTTTTAATTTTTAAATTTATATATATATATATATATATATATATATATATATATATATATATATATATATATATATATATATATATATATATATATATATATATATACATATATATATATATATATATATATATATATATATATATATATATATATATATATATATATATATATATATATATATATATATATACAGTGGCGGATTTAGTATAAGGCGTGGAGGGGTGAGCTGTCCCCCCACGCCCCCTAGAACGGTCTAACGGCGCCCCCTAAAACAATTAATATATATATATATATATATATATATATATATATATATATATATATATATATATATATATATATATATATATATATATATATGTATATATATAAGATTAAATTACAGAAGGCAACCCCGGTCGCCCCTATTTATTGACTTGGCCCCCCCGCGACACTAAACCTCAATCCGCCACTGTATATATATACATATATATATATATATATATATATATATATATATATATATATATATATATATATATATATATATATATATATATATATATATATATATATATATATATATATATATATATATATATATATATAAGAGAACTTAGTTAAACTCTGAGTGTAGAGCCATTTCCCAAGAAGTCAGGCAGAGAAAAAAAAAGAAGAATGCTTGAGTAGAAGATGGTCCTACGCAGAATCTGCCAAACAAACGTTTAAAGTGGAGTATTTTTTTGTAATTGCAGATACTGCAGCACAGTTGTTGAAAAGAAGGTTTGAACAAATAACTAAGTACTATATTATGTTTGGATTTTTGTATCATGTCAAAGAACTAATAAACAGTAAATGAAGACAAGTTGTTTCAAAAGTGTAAAGACCTAGAATTTTTCCTAAGTTTCGAAGAAGAAAAAGATGTTTGTGGAAATAATCTTTTTTCTGAACTTAAGGTTCTTCAAGAACTTCTACCGACTGAAGTGAAAACAGCTGCAAGGATTTTGAGATTTCAAACCCACTTCCGAACGCATTTACAGCGTATAATATTTTCTTGGCTATACCTATAACTCTGGCAAGCGCAGAAAGGAGTTTTTCACGCTTGAAACTTATCAAGACATTAAGGTCGTCTATAGCTCAAGAAAGGCTATCATCCCTGGCAATGTTATCAATTAAATCTGACACAACAACCAAAATCAATTTTGATGACATTATTAACGACTTCACTTGAATGAAAGCGAGAAAAGTACAGTTCATATAAGGTGAGTCTAACCATGAACAATTGTTTTTACAGTATTAATAATACTGTATTATTTTTTTATTGGTTAACAAGAACTAGTTGTTTTTGTTAACTAAATTTCGAGGATTCTATTATAAAGTTATGTTCTATTATTTTACAGATGTGAACACTTATTATATAACATTTACCTCACTATGATCACCCGTCATATCCCAGCTAACACAAAACGTTCAAGAACGTTCTACGAACGTTGTCAACGTTCGAGTACGTTCTATGAACGTTCATAGAACCTTCTTGAACGTTTTGTGTTTGCTGGGATCGATTGCCGAAAAAATCATATGTGCAAACAACATTACTATTTTGTAATAATATGTTATGTTATTTACAGTTGATTATTAGATAATAACCCAACAAAGATAATTTAATTTGTTATTCTAATTCATTTATTTCTTGTCAGACAAAAATTATTATTTACTTTACATTATCAGACTTATAATAACTTTAAGAAAAAACTTTATTGTTATTATTTGATAAAGCACTCACTCACCTTTTAATAAACCTACAGGAAAATAACAACTCAAAATTACACCAACCCAAAATTTATGTTTTGCACTTACACAACCCTTTTCAGACAGTAAGAGATAAAACATTTACTTCGTCAAAGCGCTTAAAATGACAACTTTCAAGAAGACCTCTAAAAAATATTTTGTTCCAGGCATCACATTTTCTAAGGATGGCTCTGATAGTCCCCAATCAAATTATTAACCAACTTTATAAATTTTATAGAATTTCGATTATTTGATGGTTTAGGAGCAGTTTAAATTGGCTTTCAATATCTTAAGTTAAGCTAGTTGATAGCCAAACACAACAAAGTTTGCCAAATAATTAATATTATAGAGCGGGCTAGACACTCTCTATACCCCTCGGCACAACCCTGTACTGGGAGTGGATGTGTGTGTCTGTATATGTGTAGGGGTGTGACACCCCACAAAGAAGGTAATTTTCAAGTTATAGTCAATTTTTAAGGAATATAATTGGTTAATCGACATTTGAAACATTTCAGTTAGCAGATTTTTAGTTCTTTTTTTAAGAATTTGCTCCCCCATCCCCCATCCCCTTAAACCCCATTTTATTCCTAGAATCACGCAGTGGAGTGTAGATACATCAACGAGTGTTTTGGCTTAGGCAGAGCAGTCTTTTAATTAAACTTGGTGCTTCTCAAAGTTTATTTTTTTTCTTTACACGTTTATTATTTTGAAAAACGAAAATTTGTTTATATTTTGGTAAATAAATTTTTTATTACTACTATAAATTAAATTATTCTCTAAATATATGACAAATTATAAATAATTGTTTTTTGTTAGTTTTCATTATAAAAAATCTTAACTTTAAGATGTTTTTTTTGCGAGAGTATAGACTATAATAAGATATCATCACCCTTTTTTTAAAAGCAAAAATAAAACTTTTAACATTTTGTAAGTTTATTACATTAATGCTCATGTCATATATAATTCTCATTCAAACTTCTGTAATTATTTTTTATATTTGTCATTTGGGACAACTAAATAAGCGCGAATTTCATAAGTGCGAACTGGCTTAAGTGAAAACTTGCATAATTGTGAACTGGCATAAGAGCGAAGCATTGCAAAAACTGGCATAAGTGCGCCGAACAAATTTGCAAACATTGATATAAGTGCAAAGAAGTTGTAAAAATTGGCACAAGTGCGAACTGGCAAATGTGAAAATGCGCTTGCCTCAGAAGCTAGAGATACGTGGTTCAACGTCCACCTCTAGGCAAGTTTTATAAAATTGATAAAGAAGGAGGCGGGAATCTCCATTCAAACGCTCTTCCGCGGTGCTCTGTGATAAGACCGTAAATATTTCTTGCGAAACATAAAATCAAAAAATAAAAATTAGCAATACCTTTACGTTTAAAAATTAATTTCAATTTTAAAATATCTTAGAACCAAGTGGTTGGAAGCTCGATGATGGTTCTCGTCTATTAAACAACAATGGTAAGGAAGGAGGCATGAAATTTTTTCCAAAGCTGAAATTGTCATATCTTAACTAGCTTTTTTTTGCCAACAACTGAACTTGCTCATTTCTTCTCTATTTTTTCTTTAATCTTTTTTTTTTATTTTTATTTTTTTTTCTTTGCAGTAATAAATTCTTAATTAAAAACTTAAGTGTATTACGGAAACATGTTTTATATGTGTGCTGTTTTATGTTATTTATAATGTTCTATTTTCAATTGTGTTTTTATAAAATTTGTTATATTAAACATATATTAAAAATTTTTTTCTTTTTCTTTTTTTTTACTTTTTATCAATATTATATTTATTAAAAAAGAATAAAATGCATGGTAATATAAAAATGAGCTGAGAAGAGAAATCTTTAGTCCCTTAAGTGATCTTTAGTCCTTTAAGTGATCTTTAGTCCCTTAAGTGATCTAAGAAGTCATTACAAGGTTTGAACAGCTTCATGTCCTTGCTAAAAAGTATGCCATTCATACTACATCAAACCTTTTTAATGATAAATACAAATCTCATTTTCTTGATCATAATCATGATAGTCATTAATAAAAGAAGGTTCCTTGTTGAAATAAAAAAACTTAAAGGTTTTATTTCTGTTGTTGCATTACAAGACAAAACAAAAGCATGAATAGATACAAATTAAATTTAGCTCTGGGCAGCATAAACGCTCTCTACGCCATTGCTTCAAAAGATCAAGTTTTAAGTAATCAAAATAAGGTAAAAATGAATTATATATATTCAAAATAAACGAGTTGTAATCAACATTGTAGCATAATTAAGTTTTTTATCAAAAATAATTAACCAAAGACAGATGAACCTTTTGCTTCATTTCCGTACTTAACTTCAAAAGTTTTTTTAAATAAAAAAACTGTATTTATTTAATTAGAAATTTGTCATCCATAATTACTAAATGCTATAAAATGGTAGAAACCTGTTTCGGGGGATAATGAACGTGGTACTAGCCTTATTAAGAGTTAAAATGGAATTTTTTAAGCTGAAACTAACTTGTGTGTTTCCTCATACTTGTTAGATAGACTGATAGTTTAACAAATAGTTAGACAGTTTTTTTCTCCCGTTTATAAACTAAGTATTTTTAAAACTACAATATTACATTTTCCTTGTTTTATATATCTTGTTAAAGCTTAAATTTTTAATTTATAAACAAATCTTAGTAAGTTATTATGTTTTTAATTATTTTAGTTGTTACCTAGTTAAATATTTTATCTCAGTAAGGTTTGTTAAATATAAAGATATAAAAAAAATGTAGTTAATAAGAAATCTTTATATTTACAAGTTTTAATTTGTCAATTTAAAAATATTAACTGCTCTAAATTTTGAGTTCAATAATCTCGACCAAGATTTAAAAAAAAGATATCTTTTACTATTTTTGCTATTTTAATTTTGCTTTTATTTATTACAAAGAAAGAAAACTCTCCTAAAAGAAAACAAAATATGGAATAAATATAAAAACCATTTCATCTCCACTATTAAAATATAAAAACTACTTTATCTCCGTAGACGAAGTTTTACATTTTTTACTTTCAACTATTCTTTTTTTCTCAGTCGGAAATGATATTTTCAGATAATGGAGTTTTCAAAATTAGGGAGATTGCTAAATTTTTTGAGATTTTTAGCTGAGCAATTTAATTTCTTAATATGGCAACTTAAATATTTGTTGACAAAAAATTGTCTAGAAGTTTAATTTTATCGGTGTTTATTTATCTCATTACACAACAACTTTGTATTGATGTTTTCCAGTTTTTAATATAGCATTTTAAAGGTTTATTTTAATATTTCTTTGTATATTTTAAAAGGAAAAAGTTTTGAACTCAGAAGTTCATTTCGCTTTTTAATTAAATTAGATTTAAAATTTTAGTGATTCCTCTTTCTTTTCTTTTTCATAAAATAGAATAAATGTAAAAAATGAAATTTTTAACATTATAAATAATTTAAAAAATTAATTCCATTAAGTTTCTTACAACTTTTTTTTAAAAAAAATTATGATAACGGACCTAACGTGTTTTTACAGAAATTCCTTTGAAATATACTTAAAAGTTATGTTTTTTTAATCAGTTATGGCTTCTCTACCAATAAATACATCTTGCAATAGCAACGTAACGTGCTCAACAATGATGCCCTTTAAAATGGCAATGACATGGTTGTACGCAACAATTTTTGTGGTTGGTTTGCCTGGCAATATACTGGTAATCTTAACCATTATTAGAGTAAAGCAATTGCGAAATGTAAGAAACGGGTTTATAGCAAATTTAGCTGTAAGTGATTTAATTAATATTCTTTGGTGTTTACCAACTTCTCTTGTTTCGCTTTATGTGCCCTGGCCTTACGGAAGGTTTGTTTGTAAATATATTTTTCCAATTTCTGATGTCGTGATTGCAAATACAATTTTTACTATGATGCAGATCACCATAGATCGTTATCGAGCCATTTGTTACCCATTTTCAAGAAAAGTTTCCTTTAAAACTACTTTGTATATAATTATTGTGACGTGGATTTTTTGTTATGTCTGTTTTGGGCTTCCGTTAGTTGGATCTTTTGAAATTTCATCTGGTTATTGGGTCAAAAAAAGCTGCAATTTGAATTTAAAAAACGCAGAGAAAATTGCTCATCGAATTCTACTTTTCGTGATTTTGTTTATTATTCCATTCATAGTGGTATTATTTTGTATATTGCACATGCGCCGTGGTTTAAGTAATATGTTACAACTGACAAATGGGTCCTTAGGAAAAATGCAGCTGGTTTATCGAACGCAAAAAAATAAAAAAATTTTGAAAGTTCTACTGATCATTTTTTCAAGTTTTACTTTTTGCATTTTCCCAATACAAGTTTTGTTGATTGATAATGTATTTAAAGGACCAATTAGTAAATGGAAATATGCTTCAATTGTTTATCAAATAGCAATTGCTTTGTTATTTTTCAACTCAATAATGAACCCTATCATACTTTACGCCCTTAGCACAGACTTTAAGCAAGGATATAGGAAACTTTTAATTTGTTTTACAGATAAACGTGGCAATAACGAAAAAGTACAACAGAAAAACTTTAAAAAAATGTTACCTTTAGTCCCGGCATATTAGGGATGCAATCTGAAATAAAGACTTTCTTTGTTCATTTGTTATAAATTTGATTGGTACAAAGAGATAACGAGTAGATAGGACAAAATTAAAAAAAAATAGTAACATCAAAAACTCAAAAAATCTGAATTTGTTATGTACCCATTTATATTTTCATATTTATAAATAAATTTTGATTTTATTAGAAAGACACTTTTTTTGATTTAAATAACTTTTTTTGTGTGAATATTTTCCTTTTTGTATTGGCATATTTTATTCTTCAAATTCTCATAAACTATATGTGAGGATAATATTTTAGTTTTATGAATGTTTGTGAATGAATGTGAGGATAATAATTTAGTTTTATGAATGTTTGTGAATGAATGTGAGGATAATAATTTAGTTTTATGAATGTTTGTGAATGAATGTGAGGATAATAATTTAGTTTTATGAATCGCTAATCCTTTGAGGCTTAATTAGGTTAAATTTTTTTTTTCTAAGATTGTTTTCTTTTTATTTAATAAAACAAATTTCTAAATCTAAATTTATACGTTTTCATTTTTAAGTTAAATATATTTACATGACATGATATATATAGTACAGAACATAAAATCAGAGTCACCCTGAAACCTTGAAACCCTAAAAAATTTGATTGTTAAATTGAAGTAAAAATGAAAAATAGTTTTATAATCTTTCATAGATTATATAATTTTTACAAGATTTTAAATGATCTCTTTTATAAACTATTTTTGTTATTTTTTTTTATAAAATTGTTTTGAATTGCTTTTATTTATTATAAGTAAATAAAAATCTCCTTAAAAAAAACAAATTATGGAATAAATATAAAAACCACTTTACGCCCACTCTTAAAATATAAAAACTACTATTGTAAAAACTTATAAAAATCTTTTATTAGTTTTTATTTAATCTTAAGTGTTTACCAACAAATTTTTAAAATTTTGCTTGGGTCTCTAGAGAAAGTTGGCTACTCATACAATTCAATCAAGGTTTTCAAACCCAAATTAAATAATTAGAAAGATAAAAAAATAAAATAAAAAATGCTTACATGCTTTTTGCAGCCTAGTCAAGGATAATATAAGTAACCGTAAAATAAATATTGCTGATTTCTAATTGACTGCATTTTGAGCAAAAATGCATTTTGCTCAAAATGCAGTCAATTAGTTGGTCCTAATATTTCGCAACGTTAGAATTGAACGCTGTATTTCCAAAAGGTGACGAGTCACACCTTTTTCAAAAGTTAGACACGCAAAATCAAAAAAATAATAGTTTTTAACTCATCAAGAAAGTTGTCCAGAAGGATTTTTTTAAGTAGAAGAAGGAGGGCGGAGGAGCATTTATCCAAATCTTCTTCCCCTCCCCCATCCCCCCTAAAAATAATCATAAAAAGAATAACTTTTAACTGAAAAAAACAAAAAGCCAGGAGAGTTTTTTTTGAGGTAGATAAGTAGAGAAGGAGGATAAAAAAGAAGCTTGCTTTGTTCCTTTTATTTATTCGTTGCTAGAACTACTCGTACACAACTCAATATCTGCTGCCAGGAACAGCACAAATTTAAAACTTACTACAGAAGAAAACGCTCATCTTCTATGTGTGTGTGTGTGTGTGTGTGTGTGTGTGTGTGTGTGTGTGTGTGTGTGTGTGTGTGTTGTTTTATGTAATTTAAGTAAATGTTGTTTTATGTACTTTATGTAAATGTGTAAATGTGATTTTTGTAAATGCAATTCATTTTAGTGAAGCTGCACCGAGCCGTGAACGCCATAGAAATGCATGATAAGTAAAAAAGAGTGTAGAAAAGTACAAAAGGACAGCAGAAAACGATGAGCCTTTAAAAAAAAATACTGAAACTTAATGATAGTAAAAGAAGTAAGTATAAACACTAATAATAAACAATAGTCGAGGAAAGTAACAGTCATTAACTGTTGTGTTGATGAAATGTTTTAAGTGTCGAGCATAAATATGGTATATATAGATGGAGGATATAAAAAAAATGTTAGCAAATGTATGTATATACATAAAACAACACACACACACACACACACACATAAGCACGCCTAGACCTCATGCTAAAGTATTACGCGGAGCTAGAAAACACCATTGTGCAAGAATTAAAAGATGCTATAGATTTTTGATGTTCGATAGTTCCAAAATTGTAGCACATATTTAAAAATCTACGTGTTGAAAACCAAAAGATTTTGAAATGTTGCGCACATGTATTACCTGGTATGGATCATACCATCGATAAATTTTCTTGTGACAGAAAAGATAGTAAGGGAGTAAAAGATAGTAACAAGATAGTAACAAGATAGTAAAAGACAGTAAAAGACAGTAAAAGACAGTAAAAGATAGTAACAACTATAAATATCAGTTGGATAAAAAGCGGTCAACTATGTTGACACCGTTGAAAGTACTTTCGCACGAACATAAATATTTTTGAACGTTTTGTATGTTGACACCGTTAACGTACACAATCTTAGACAAATTGGCAAGTCATGATACTCATTCGGTATCTGTGTACAATAGATACCGAATGAGTATCATGACTTACAATATAATCTGAATACAAAGGCTGAATTGATCTTCTAAGCATTAACTATATTGGATTTAAAGGTTTTGTTTGTAATGGTTTTAGCCGAATTTCAGAAGTAGCAAACGAGTTCGCAACCAAAAGAAATTCATGACTTTTTTGAAGCGACTGTTTTGAAGCGACTGTGAACTAAAACAAACTTATTTTAGCTGTATCAGGTTATATACAATGTATGCCAAAAAAAACAAAATGATTATTTTTTCTACCATGAAATTACTAAAAAAAATTATAAAAAAACAGACTAACAAAAAATATAAAAATTATTTAATCAGGAACCCTGTGTGGTAGTATTTCATAAACAAAAAATCTTAACTGAAAGAAGTTAACGGGTGATACATAAGTTATTGGGCAAAACAAAAACTTTATTATGTTATTATTAATTAAAAAGAAGGATACTTTTCTAAATTAAAGTACTTATTTGTGAATAAAAATCAGTTATTTCTTAAATGAAAAATCACCATCACCTGCAATTGATCTCAATTTTGCTTTGACACCTTGCATAAGTAAGTGTTAAAATTTTTAAATAAATTTCTTTTAGTTTTAAGTTGATGCGATCAATCAAGAAATTGTCTCCAACCTCTCTCATAAACCTTTGCACCCAAATGACCCCTGATAGTTCTCAATTGGTTGTGCTTGAGGCACATTTGATAGGTTGGATTTTTTATTAATATAACTGACATATTTGTCCAATTTACAGAACCTTTAGAATAATAAGAACTTGCTAAATCTGACCAAAATCGTTAAAGTTGCCATGATGCTTCCGAATGAATAAATAAAGTTGTTTTTCTAAACATAAACAACATAAATTGATGTATTGAGTTCTTCAGCTTCTGAAATGCAAAACAATTGCTCATACAAACCACGGAAAAAGCAATATTTCAATAATTTTGTTTAAATTTTCTCTTTGCTCACAAAGCAAACAGTTTCTGGGAATGTTTCTTTAATGTCTGAGTAATATACAGATTTTCTAGGCATGTCTTCGCCTGCAAAATAAAGTTCACCATCGATGACCAGAAGTATCTTCGTGTTATGATTAACAAGTTTTCTGCTTCGTTTTTTTTTTCTTTTTATTGTTATTTAATGGTGTATTTGGACGTATTTTAATTTTTCTATATTAAATATTTATTTTTTATAATTTACGATCAATTGATTTACGATGATTGATTTACACCAAATTTATAACCCAATTTGTTTGAATCAGCAAAACACGGGGAAAGGAGCAAATTCCAATTGATGTTCCTATTAGCAAACGTTTTCTAATAGCAAATTTTATCTTTAAGAAAAAAATGTAATAAAAACGAATTTTTTATATATTTTAATATAGTTAAAGTAGTAAAATTAATAATATAAAATTATAGAAAAGAGAAGCAACATTAAGACGGTGTGACAATGGTTGAAGGTTGGCTAAAAGTGCAGGTCCAACTATATTTAAAATGCGTTTTGCTTTTTTTTAAAAGAGATATGGAATCATTCAAAGATCCGCTCCAGATATGACAACAGTTTTCCATACTGAATGGATTTGAGATTTATAGAGATAAAAAATATAATCAGGAGTAAGAAAGTGGCAAGTATGTCAAAGAGATGCAACCTTAGCAGATGCTAATTTTGCAATCGATTTGAGATATGATTTCCAAGAAAGATCGGAAGTAAGAATTAATCCTAAAAAAAGAATGATGACTCATCGAGTACATTACCGTTCATAAATATAGAAAGATCTAGATTATTACGATAACAGTTAGCACGATAAAACCTATTGGTTATTACCGTTAACATATCAGCAGTAGAACGAGAAGATCAAAATCCATATCGGTGATCAGAAAGTAAACTTACTTTCTGATCACCGATATGGATTTTGATCTTCTCGTTCAGATTTATGATGAGAGATTAAGTGCTTGTTAATTAAAGACTCAAAAACCTTGCTTATGTTAATCCAGTTGATTTTGTGAGTCGTGAATTAATAAATTGTCACATCCTTTTTTCTGACCAAAATTGTCTTCTTTGCTTCAATTTCTTTCCAGAATTAAGCTCTTTGTTACATTTTGATTCAGAAAATACTCTGTAAAGTAGAAAATTCAAAAAAAGGTAATTATTTATCTCACCATAAAACGGCATAAAACTGAGTATTTTTAAATAAACTGATGTCCTTTTTGTTATTGTTTTAATATCTAAAAATACATTTTTGTACTGATTATTAACAAGTATATAAAATAATTGAAAGTTAAAAAGTGCAAATATGCTAAACAATGCTTTTTTTTTCATATAGAATTTCAGAGATAAGTAAATACGTAGAATACGGAAATAAGCAATTAAAGCAATCCAATGCTACATGTGGTCCAGAATATCGATTAGATATACATTAGTTAATGTATTGCAGAATAAAATGTAAACGTTAACTTAATGCTTCACGCTGTGGAATTATCTCACCTTGTTTTCTTTTTTTTTCTTTTTTATGTCGCATATTGGTATTTACAATAAACTAAAAATGAACACATATTATAAATACCTAGAGCATAAAGAAAATATAAGCTGTCATATCATCAAAAACTGTTTACAGTGATGATATGACATCATTACATTCCTTTTTTTTCTAAAGTATAAAAAGTACATCTCATTCCTGATTTGCTTTTCATTTAACGTAATATAGGTTAACTCTATGTGTTGGAGTTCCATACCCCCTGAATTGTAGACAGATATCCTCTTCGATTGTACACCTTTGCTTGTTCTCTTCGTATTCAAATAAATTGCTTAAATAAAAATACAAACTTAAACATTTTTATAACTTTGTCTAAAGGTAAATAACGCAAGTTTTGAATATCTATTTTATTGTTCAGACAGCTTAGGTATATTTGCTCGTAAGCTATAAGATTAATACTTTGTTTACGCTTATGTTTTATCTGGTGTGAAAGATGAACCTTAATTATAAATTCTCTTCAGCTACTGAGAAAGCCTCAGTCAGCCATGTATTTAGAAAAAACATAAATAATCTTTAGCAATTGGAAAAGTGTTAAATTTTTTGAAACAAGACTTTCTTAATAATAATAAATTCTACTTATTATATTAAATGTTGGGAAGTTTTATTGATAACATCACGCGCTTATGAGTTTATGTGAAACAAGTAATAAAGATTGTTTATAAAAGAATAAACAAAAATATGTAATTTTACAAGCAATCGTTTTTGTTATTGAATGAAAACTTAAAAAAATATTTACTTGTTGATTCGGCGTCACAACTTGTTTAACATTGCCTTGTATAGGTTCCTTAGTGTTTAAGTATCTTTATTTTATGTTTATGGTATGGCAAATGATTATAAAGTAAACGGTTTTCAAAAATCAAAAGTACGATTTTCAGATGACGAAGAAATTAAAATTGATAGTGAAAATGAAAACGAAAGACTGGTTGGAAAAACTCGATCTTTGTCTTATGTTCGGCCTCGAATGGCTTCTGTCTTTTTCATGGTTGATTCGAGTTTTGCAGGTGGGATTATCAGTCGATCAAATTACATGACTCGATGTTTTATGTATGCATGGGAAAAAAACAAAGGTGACATAACTCGCTTGTACATGTTACTGTGGAATGGTGAATCCTCTAGACAAACAATGTGGAAAGCTGTTTTGGGTTTACTGTTACAGTTTTTAGTGGCGCTTATTCCTGTTTTTTTATTTTTCAAAAATTTCCAAATACCGTCAATTAAATGGATTTTCTTTTTTGTAGAACTGTTATCTTTAGCTTGGCATGTGTTTGTTGGATCTGTTTTAATACATAACAAACGTTATTGGGAAATGTCATGGTTTACTTTTAAAGTACCATTAGGGACTATTGGTTTAGTCGATTCAGGTGTATCTAACGAATTAACGCTTTTCCACTCCAGCGCAAATATACGTTTTACAAAGACTAGTTATTCTGAGATATGGAGATTACATACTTTATCTTATACAGAACAGAATGTTATAAAAGAAAACATGAAGCAGAGAGGTTTAGATGAATGCGAAATTATTCTTTACACTGATAGTTTTATTAATTGTTATAGTACTTGGGCTATAAAAATGGCAAGTGCATTGTTTCTATGTTCTTGCGTTGGTTTCATAATTGTCTTAAAATTTTGTATACAATAAAAATGAATTTTTGACAAAAAAAAAACACTTTTGTTATAGCTCTTGAAACGATTTTTGGACATAAAAAATATTTATTAAAAATTGAAATATTGTTGAATGTTAGCATTTTTAAACATTACATTATTGAAAAATAAAATTTCTTAAATCTCTGGATTTATTAATAATTAGTGTCAACTGGTAAATCAAGTAAACATTTTTTTTCTTGAAATGAAAAAAATTGTTTTAATGTTATACTAAAATACATAAAAGGTATAAAGTAAACTTTACAGAACATTTTTTTGATAAGAATATAAACAAAATGAAAAAAAAAAAAATCAAGAAATAAGAAAATAAATGACTTTTATTATTCTGTAAAATATTTTTTTTAACTCTAGGTTTTTAGTAAAATATTTTTAATTAAATATTTTTTTTGTTTTGTTATTCCTGCAGAATTTTCTAGAATTTTGATTAAAAACATTTAAGAAAACTAGTTGTTTCTGAAAACCTAACGTTCTACGATCGTAAATTGACGTATTGCCAATTCACCGATTTAACCAAGTCTTTTCCAACTGCAATGATTGTACAATTTCCTTTATTTTAATTAAATTCTTTTTTATGTAAAAATTTAAACAGAGAAAAGTTTTGGTCTCCAGTACATTTGAAAATGAAACTTTGTTAATTGTTTCATAAAATTGGTTCGTCTAAAATGTCTTTAAGCTAGTCATTTGTATTGAAGTGCTATAAATGTCATCTATAATATGACTTTCAAATGTTTACATTCTTTATTTCAAAAAAAGATGCGCGCGCATACTTGTAGACAGAAAAAACGGTTCAGGGTCGTTAAAGCGATAAACGGTTTCTATTAGCAAATTTTATCTTTAAGAAAAAAATTTAATAAAAACGAACTTTTTATATATTTTTGTATATAGTTAAAGTAGTAAAATTAATAATATAAAATTATTGGTAAAATATTTATTTAATTTATTAATAAAAAGTTATTTAAATGCAACGATTAAAGAACAGAGATAAAAACCATTGTTATAAAGTGTATTAAAATCATTGCTATAAAGTGCTATAAAAGGGGCTCTTCATTAATTACGTCAACAAATTTTTTGAAATTTTTCCCCTCTCCCCCTTGTCATTAATTTGTCAAATTTCCAGAGACCCCCCTTATAAAATTATGTCAACTTTTGATTACCCCCCCCCCCCTATACAAAGAAACTACGCTACAAACTCAGCCTAATTTTCCGTTATTTATGCAACAAAACTCAAAAAAAAAAAAATGTTGACGTCAATTTTAATTGACCTCCCCCTCCCCCGTGTCAACAATTGTCAAAAAAGTTCAGACCCCCCCCCCCTATTTTGTTGACGTAATTAATGAACAACCCCAAAATGTATTGCTTAAAAAGGAAAAATTCGCTTAAACATCTTATCGCTTTAATGACCTGCTACAGAAAAAACGAATATTCGGAAATTTTCCAGTAAAATCATTGTGATATTTGTATGATCTTGTTTTTTTAACAAGAATTAAAATATTTCAACAAGTTGTTGTGTAGCTTGATACTCAAAAAGATGTGAAAACAAAGGTGGATTTCAAGTTTATCCCTTAAAGGACGGCGGGGTATTTTACTACCCCAAAAGAGTTTACTTTTAACTGCCACATCAACAAATTTTGTGTGTTTGAACTGCCACTTCAGAACATCTTTTATTATCATTAAAGGAAGTTTTTAGTGTAAAATGTTTTTGTTTTACTAATCAATTGACAATAATATTGTTAGTTAAAAATTTAATTACGTTAAAGACGGTTGGGGTATTTTTAAACCCCATGCAAGTTTTCTCATTTTTTAGTTAGTGAATCAATAAATAGCTATATAAATCATGTTTATTTTAACACTTGCTTGTGTTTAAGTAATTTTTTAATAGGTATGGGGTATTATTTATCTTTTTTATGAGTAAATTATACCATATATTGATTAAATATATACACTCACTGTAACAACAGTAGTCTGCTCATGTTGCATATATTTTGTTTTTATGTCAAAAATATTTATATTATTGGTACAAATTAATAATGCCTACAATATTTGTTATATATTTTTCACATATTTGGTTTAATAAAGACTGAAATTATTTTTAGAATAAGTATAATTTATATAATGAGTCGCCCAAGACGAAATGCTGCAGTCGAGGCTAATAATATTATTTTTGGTTTAAATGACTTATCTTCAAGTGATGACTCAGCTGATGAAAACCTTACAGACTATGAAGAAGATGTTGTTACAGTTGACGATGAATCAGATGCTATCATCTCTGATCAAAGTGATGAAGAAGTTGTTCAGGAAAATCACATTTTAAATCAAAACATGATTTCAAAGAATGGTGAGGATATTTGGAGTAAACTTCCATCTGTAAATGCTGCTCAGCCATGTGCACACAATATTATTCGACAACCAACTGGCCCAACAAGGTTTGCAGCTCAGGTTTGCGGCCAAAGTGTGGATACTGCCTTTAAACTTTTTATAACATCAGAAATGATTAAAATCATTGTCAATTGCACTAATGGTGAAGCTCGTAGAATAAGACTAGAAGGATGGGTTGACACGACAGTAAATGAGCTTTATGAGTTTATTGGAGTTCTTCTTCTAGCTGGAGTGTTTAATTCTAAAAACCAAAGCATAAAAGAGCTTTGGAGTAAATTAGATGGCATACCAATATTTTCTACTTCAATGCAAAGAGATCGATTTGTTAACTTGCGACGATGCATTCGATTTGATGAGAGAGAAACAAGAAATCAAAGACGGTTTGAAGACAAATTTACACCTTTAAGAAATATAATGGAAATGTTTACTACTAAATGTAAGAGCAACTACAATCCAAGTGCATATCTTGCTGTTGATGAGCAATTAGTTACATTTAGGGGACGTTGTCTATTTAAGATGTTTATACCTACTAAGCCAGGAAAGCATGGAATAAAGATATGGATATTTTGTGATGTTGAAACTTCTTACTGCATAAATTTGCAACCGTATATTGGTAGAGTAAATGGAGTACGTGATGTTGGACAAGGTACACGAGTAGTTCTTGAACTAACTGATCACTTAAATGGAAGTGGTAGACACATAACAGCTGATAATTTTTTTACAAACATTCATCTTGCACGTGCATTGCTAGGACGTAAAATGACATATACTGGCACCATTAAAAAAAATAAAGGAGAAATACCAAAAAAGTTATTGCCAGCCTTACATCGACCAGTTTATTCTAGCAATTTTGGTTTTCAAAATGACTCTACTATTGTTTCTTATGTACCTAAGCAAAACAAAGCAGTAATATTATTATCAAGCTTCCATCACAGTAATGACATTGTTATGGACCATAATGAAAAACCGTGTATTATTCTAGATTACAACAAATATAAAGGTGGAGTTGACACATTAAACCAGGTTGTCAGGTGCTATTCGAGTCGCCGAAAAAGTAACCGATGGCCATTTACAATGTTTTGTAATATTTTGGATATTGCAGCATACAATGCTTTGATTTTATTCTTGTCAATTCACCCGAATTATAAAAATGGAGTCTCTCATAGAAGAAGAGAATTTTTAAAAGAATTATCAAAAAGTCTTATAAAAAAGTTTGATGCAAATGACAATCTTCCACAAATAGTTGCAAGTAATAATCTTGGCCAAGTAATTGTACAAAATAACCTATTAAATCAAGGTCAACCGAATCAAGAGCAGCACATAAAAAAGTGCTATATGTGTCCTCGTGTTCAAGACAGAAAAACCCGTCTTCAATGTGCATCATGTAGCCATTCTGTTTGCAAGGCTCATAGCAAAATTGTTTGCAATAGTTGCCTTATTTAGGAGTTATATTTCGTTTTTATTTGAATAAATTGTATCAAATATCACTTTTATTTAAAAAAACATTGAGAAAATTGATATTTTTGTTGAATGCACGCATTTTAAGTTAAAAAGCTCAACATGTTTTCTATAAAAACTTATACTTTTAGTTGGGGTAGTTTAATACCCCAGGCGTCCTTAATGTAACTTTTTTCCCCCGTCCTTTAAGGGTTATAGAGTTTTTTTTGGAAAATCAATTTTTGAAACTAGAAGACGGAGAAACTGTATTAAAGCTAATGGAATGCCCTCATCCAACTTATTTCATAACTCCAATTTCTAGTTTGATCCAACTTATTTCATAACTCCAATTTCTAGTTTCAACTAGGGTTGTTCGCCGAAAAACAAAACTTACGAAAATTTCGCATTTTTATCTTCCGTAATAGAATTGTTATTGCGGAAGTTGCACATGCGAAAATGCACATTCCGTAACGCTCTATACGAAAATATAAATAAATAAAATTCCGTAATAACGCATTACGAAAGAAGACTTGCGAAACAAATCATTTCGTAAGAATACTTACGAAATAGTTCATTACGGAAGGAGCATTCCGGAATGTGCAGTTACGAAAAAGACGCAAAAGATTTTATGTTACGATATATTTAAGATATTAACTGTTAACAGTTTAAATAATAAATAATAAAATTATAAAAAAATGTTGTCAAATGATTCTTCAAATGTTTATACAAATATACCTTATATATATATATATATATATATATATATATATATATATATATATATATATATATATATATATATATATATATATATACATATATATATATATATATATATATATATATATATATACATTAACGGGATTTTACTGTATATATATGTATATATATATATATATATATATATATATATATATATATTCATATATATATAAATATATACATATATACAGTAAAATCCCGTTAAGTTGGACTCTCAATGAACAGATAAACAGTATGCCTTTCTTTTTAAAAAGTATAAAGAGGATGTGTGATAAACAATTAAATACTTTATTATAAAGAACGAGAGATCTCTCTAAAGGTAAATGATATCAGCAAAGAGTAAAAAGAGAAGAAATATATGTGAAACAGCGGGATGTGAACCTGGGTCTACGCGGCCAAATGTCTTAACTGAATGAGCTATACGTTCATTCAACTAAGTGAATAGTAATATTTATTTAATATACAATTAAGAAACTATATAAAACAGAATTTACAGAAAGAGATACGAATGCAAATAGGATTCTATATATCAGGAAAATGAATAGTAATGTGAACCTTTAGATGCTTGTAATTAATATCTGGACTCAAAAACTAGTTACTTTTAATGGAACACATTAGGCTGTAGGAGCCTCAGGGAAATTATATTCAGAAATGGTTATATTAGACTCAGAGTTAGCTAGAAATTATTACAAAATATTTAGGACAGATGTCTAGTACAAAAAGCAAAAGATTTAAAGGAAAATGATTTATATTATTTGAAAAAGTTGTTTTACGTACATTTCATCATAATTTAAGTAGAACTTAGTAAAGCAAGGGAAACGTGTTGAATTAAGCACAATGAACTCAATCTTAAAAGAATAACTAACAGAAGAGAGGTTGTCACTATTGTGAAGGTGACGAAAGATCTGTAATATAGAACATGGAGGTCAAAAAATGCTATCTTAAGTAAAAAGAGTTTGATGAACAAAAGTTACAATGGCTGCGGGATGCGAACCGGGATCTCTGCGGCGAATTATCACGTATCTAACTGATTGAACTATACAATCTTATACTCAAATTTATATCTTATTAAAATTAAAAAACAATATTTTCTAAGATCTATACTTCGAAAAGCGTATTCAAACAGGACTCTACATATCTTTAAAATCTGCTAGAACTTTAGTAACGTGAACACTTTTAGAAATTATTGAAATAGGTATATTTTATCAGAAATATGCTTAAGCTAAAGCATATTTTTGAGCCTCTTTTTACTATTTGCTTAAGCATATTCGAACCTGTTTCAAAAATTTCATATGCTATTAAAAAAAAAAACATGTATATTCCTACCCATCATTCTTATTTTTAATATACGTAATGAGTTCAAAAAACATCGTTGTATATATTTATTATGGCACGTTTCGTAAGTTGATTTCCGTTAAGAATTCTTTCGTATGTTGTGATCCGAAATACTTTCGTTTCGAAAGAAATTTTATTTTTTATTAATATTTCTAAAAATAAAACCATAAAAATTTAATAGTTATTATACTGAGTTATAAAAATTCATTATAAACATTTTGGGATTTAAAGATGTTAATTTTTACAATTAAAATCAGTCTGGCAAACAAATTTTCTTTATAGACTTCAAAACGTCGTTTGGCGAAAATGTTTGTTTCGCAAGTGCGACTTCCGAAACCGCTACTTTCGTATGTTGCAAAATAGTTTTGTTTCGTATGTCAACTTGCGAAATGCTAAATTTCGGAAGTGGCTTTTGCGAAATGAACATCGGCGATTTTAAATGTTTTGTAACATTCGGTACGAAAAAATGTAATTCCGCGTTCTCAATCTCCTTACGAAAGAATGTTGTTTTTCCGGAATTGCACGAAATCCTCCGGTTAACAACCCTAGTTTCAACCAACTTATTTCATAACTCCAATTTTTAGTTGGATAAAAAAAGAAAAGAGATTAAATAGTTTTACGTCATATTTAATTACCGATGTCATCAATAGAAAAGAAATTAAACTACTTAATTGGCGACATAAATTTAAACGCATTTGAATATCAAAATAAATAGGTTTTATAATGATTTATTTGAAAGCGGTGCATATCTGTTAATTAATAAACCAATAAGGGTAACTTCAACGTCTGCTTTCTTATAGATAACATTATGACAACGGACACTTTTAATGTGTCCCTCAAAAAGGGTTTAACTAAAAACGTTGCTTCAGATCATTTCCCGATTTTTTTCTAGATAAATATTGATATTGAATTAGTACTGAAACAAAATCAAGTTTACTTCAAACGATGCTTTAGCCAACCAAGCATAATGTCGTTTAATGAGCAGCTATCTTTACTACACTGGAAACATATAAAATTTTCATCTGAAGTTAATCTAGTTTATAACTCGTTCTTTAATACATTTTTTAAAGTTTATGACTCAAACTTTCCCATATGCGAAGTAAGCCAAAAAAAAAAAAAAAAGCATTAAGTCGTCATGGATTACCAAAGAACTTAGAAAATTGTCCAAAGTTAAACAAAAATTGTATATTAAGTAGTAAACACGAGCAATCAAAACTTTTACTTATTGTTAACGAGAGTAAGGCCTCACGCAGCAACGTGTTACTCTTGTATAAAAATAAAAAGCGTTACTGTTGTTAAAAAATAAGAAAAAGTTCTAGTTTAATGAAAATAATATAAAGGTGAGTTTCCACTCATCCGTTTTTTCACGAGAACGGGAAAGGGAAGGGAAAAGTAATCACGTGGGCATGCGTATTATAAGTTTTAATTTGGCCGAAGTAAAACTGCACATGCTCAAGTGATTATTTTTACCTTTCCTATCCCGTTCCCGTAGAAAAACGGATTTTCCCGTCCCTTTCCCGTTCCCGTGAAAAAACGGATGAGTGGAAACTCGCCTTAACAATAATCTACGTAGTAATATAATCAATAATCAAAAATATCTAACTACCTGCGCAATTATTTATTAATTAAAAAAATATCAACATAGTTCTCCTTCGTATGTGATAATAGTGAATAAAAAATGCTAATCATTGTTTGAAGCTATGGCATGTGCGTAAAAATTTTAAACTACTTTTATTATTTATTATTATATATCATTGAAAAGAGGCTAAAATCAGCATTACATTAGTGAAAATTTCATAACAAAATAACAATTCTACAAACAGTCAGTGCTGGATCAAGGGGGGCTAGGGGTACTATAGCCCCGGGCCCCGCAAAATTAGGGGCCCCCAAAAATTTTAGATTTGTTATGGAACTTTGTGACAATATTTTGCTTTATTTATAATATTTTAACTTAGGTACATATTCTGCTACACAAAATTAGGTGTCTGCTACATAATTTTTTTCAATAAAATTTGGCATGGACGTAGAAAATAAGTTTTTAAATTTTTCTCAATATTTTCTAAAATGTTCTCAGCATTCCTTCAATATTAGTTTGACGTGTGATCAACGACAAAGTTTTTAAGAAAAGTAAATTCAATAAAAGCGGTTGTAACTACAAAACAAAAACTATTTAAAAATGAAATTCCACTTTTTAAAAAAAGTTATGCTGATATAAAATCTTAAAAAATAACACAACAAAATTCTTACAACTCAAACGCACGCTTTGATAAAATGGTCGAAGATTTTGATTACATAATCGGTGCCGTAACTCATTGGATATGTACGTATCTAACTGAAGCTCTTCTATTAAACGGCTATAAAATACTTTTTAAAGAGTAAAAAAATTAAAAAAAAATTAATAGATCAGGCGAATATTTCATTTTGTTTTTCAAAACTAAAAAAGAAGAAAAAACAAAATATTTAAAAAGAAGAAACGAGAACGAATTAAATGAAAGAATTTAAAATAAAGTTCGAAAGTAACGTAAGTAAAATAAAATTAATAAAAAAAGTTAAATAAAAGTTAGTTCAAAGGCGAGTTTAGTTTTTTTCAGAAACTTAGATTTAGGTTTTATGGCAGGAACATTGTTAGCAAAAGAACTTAGTGAAACTCTTGGTGTAAAGCCAAATTTTAAAGAGGCCAGTCAGAGAAAGAAAAAAAAAAGAATGTTTGAGTACGAGTGACATCCTATGGCAGGATCCGCCAAGCAAATGTATAAAGTAGAGTATTTTTTTGTTATTGGAGAAGATTTGAACGAATAAATAATTACGATACTATGTTTGGAATTTTGTATCATGTAAAAAAACTAAAAGTAGTAAAAAAAGATAAATTGTTTCAAAGGTGTAAAGACCTAGAATTATTCCTAAGTTTTGAAGAAGAAAAGAATGTTTGATTATAAAAAATTTATAGCGTATAGAATTTTACTGACTATACCTGTAACTGTGGCAAGCGCCTATGGGTCAAGAAAGGTTATCAACTGTGACATCTAAGTTTTCATCCTTTTGACGCAATTTTAAAAATTATCTAAACCTGGACAATTGTTTTTACAGTATTAATAACACTGTATTATTTTATTATAAATATTTTCATTCTGTTATAAAATTAATGTCTATTATTTTACAGTGTGAACACTTATTATATAACATCTACCTACCTATAAGCATCCATCATATCGATTGCTGAAAACATAAAATGTGCAAATAAGATTACTATTTTGTAAAAATATGTTATGTTATAACTGATTATTAAATAATAACCAAAAAAGGAAAAATTTATTTGTTATTCTAATTCATTTATTTCTTGTCACACAAAAATTATTATTTATTTTACATTATTTGGCCTTTAATAACTTTAAAAATAAACTTTATTGTTATTATTCTAGATTATTTTATAAAGCAAACTGTTCTTTTTATAAACCTACACGAAAATAACAACTCAAAATTATACCAACCCGAAATTTATATTTTACATTTACACAACATCTTTTCAGACAGTAAGAGAAAAAGGTTTTCTCCGTTAAAGCGCCTAAAATAATGACTTTCAAGAAGGCCAAGCAAAAATGTTTCGCTCCAGGCCTCGCAAAGTGTTTAGTTGCTCAATAAAACAAGGAATATTTGCTGACCAACTAAAGATCGCCAAAATTACACCAATATAAAAAGGTGGTGAATTATCAAATATAACTAATTATCGACCAATATCTGTACTCTCTGGCTTTTCAAAGGTTTTTGAAAGGATTCTTTACAACAAAATATATGAACATCTTTCTAAAAATAAAATAATGAATAATATAAATAAATAAAATCTTTTTTTTGTGTGTTTCAGTTGAAGAGATAAGACGTATTTTATTTTGGCGTAAGTCTTCTTTTTTTTTTCCTGCATTATAAGTATTTTGCTATTAACTTTTTCACTCCAATATATTTCATCTCTATTTATATATCTCATCAACTATATTTCATACTTCTATTTCTTAGTTTTGGTATTACTTTTACTTTTTTAGTAATACTTTTTTAGTATTACTTTCGCTACTTTTCTACATTTACTATTATATATTCACGTGCTTTTGAGTAATTTAATTATAGTATTTTGTTTCTTAATATTTACTCGTATATACATAATTATATACCTCTATTATATGTTATTGTTGTGAACATTTATTTAATTAACGGTTTTATTTTTTCTTAAATTCAGTGTTATTATTAGGGATGTACCGAAGCTTCGGCTTCGGCTTCGGTTCGGCCGAAGCCATGGGCGTTTTTTGCCGAATCATTGGCTTCGGCAAAAAAATGGATATTACTAAGCTGGCATTCGACTGAGGAAGACATTTTTTAAACGTTCACACGTTGTCTGTTTTCCGAATAAAACGTAGTTGAACGTTCAAAATTCTTCTTTTTCTTTTCTTCTTCTAAGAAATTTAAATAAGCCTCTGATTTATACAGTTGCGAAGATTAAATGAATCCAGCGACGGCTTTTGGAGGTGGCAAGGCCGCGTGTAGGGCGGCCAAAAACGGCACGATAGCAAATAGAAAGTAAAGTTACTTAATGAAACACATTGATTTTTTTATAATCACTCAATATAAGCTGATTTAAACTGTAACATTATAGTAAACTTTATATAATTAAATACCATAACCCTAATATTTAGTTATGATCACTCGAGCTTAGCAATAAAATTTATTTATGCATTAGTTGGTAGTAAAATAATGAAAAATTATTAAAATTTAATTTTTTTAGCATTTAGTTATTAGTTAGCATCAACTTCTAAAATCCGAGTTATGTTAAATTATATATTTTTTAATATTAAATTAAAATTAAAAATTAAACCTGGAAATAAATCTTCATTTAAAATTACTAAGATGTAACTAAAACATAGCGCACGAGAGTTAAGAGAGTTAACTATTCTCGAAATTTTTAAAAATCTATACAATAAGAAAGTTTGTTTTACTAAGTCACAGACAGAACACAGAAAGACACTACACAGAAAGACACTACACAGAAAAGATACTACACAGAAAAGCACAATTGAAATGTAAGTCAATTGCGTTTGTTTTTGATTTTGTACGCTGGATCATTAGTAAAAGTAAATATACCTGCTCTACAAATATAGGTTAATTGGTTATTTACGACTTCGATTTTTTTTAATTCAAATAATATTTGAATCAAAAAATTGAACGAATATTGTTTATTTCAATAAATATTATTAAAGGTAAGAAAATAATTAAACTTTCTATTTCAATTTTCAGAATTGTTATTATAACTTTAAGTTATCCATTAGCGCATTATGGCTACCTCATCGCGAAGTAAAAATCCATTATGGAATTATTTTAAAGTGAGTGATGAAGATGTTGGCAAAGCCATCTGCATACTTTGCAAGAAGATTTTGTCTAGAGGAAGTAAAGACGCACACAATATGTCAACAACAAATTTACAAAACCATCTGAAAAAAGTACATTATAATATACATAGCATGATTCTTTCTCAGAAGAAAATTATTAACCACGAATCTTTACCAAATCCAAATGAAAAGTCTATAAAACAATTTTGCACTACTCGAACAATATGCTCAGATAGAACAAGCTCTGCTGAATCAGTGCAAATCATTACCAGCACTGCCACAGATGAAACGCAGGGAAGCTCGCGTGTGTCTAATAACACAATTGCCTTTTTTCAAAAAGCATCGACACAGGTAACTCAGCTAACTGTAGCTGAATTCATTTACTATTCAGTATTTATGATTTTGTGACTGGATGGGGGCATGTCTTGTCGAAAAATTATATTTTGTATAGAAAAATGTTAACTTGACTTATCTAAGCTTATAATATTATAATAAATGTACTGGCGAGGGAAGAAAGATACATACCTCTATCCGCCACTTAGATCCGTCGCTGGCCATTGTTAGTTACAAGTTGCTAAGTAATTTTTTTAATTCGTTGAATTTGTTTCAGGTCTCACTGCGGGAGATTTTGCAAAGAAAAGAATTGTGGCAACTTGATAATCCTAAGGCTCAAGCTATTACCAAGCTTATTGGAGAAATGATATGTTTAGACTTGCAGCCATACTGTATTGTTGAAGATAAAGGTTTTACCCGACTTTTAAAGAATTTAGCTCCAAACTATACAATACCTAGTCGAAAGTATTTCTCCACAAAAGTCATTCCACTGATGTATGAAACCATAAAAGCCAAAGTAAAATATGAGCTTGATCAAGCAGATTTCTTAAGTTTAACTAGTGATGGTTGGACCTGTCAGCACACAATTCAATCGTATTACAGTTTAACAGCTAGATTTGTAACGCATGAGTTTACAGTTAAACATGTCATCTTACAAGTTACACACTTCCCTGAGTCGCACACAGGGCACAATATAAGTAAATTCATAAATGAAGCGCTACAATCATGGGAAATTCCCCATGAAAAAATTCATGCAGTTTTAACTGATAATGCAGCCAATGTAATGGCTGCCATTAAAGAGTCAAATTTAGGCGATAAACATCTTCCATGTCTGATACATACTTTACAATTTTGTATTCAGAAAAAGATTTTTAGAGAACAAAGAACAGCAAGTGATACAATAGCTGTTTTTCGAGCATTAGCAGGACATTTCCACCACTCATCTAGTGCTGTGGCTAAACTAAAGGAAATTCAAAGTCAACTAAAATTGCCAGAGCATAACATAATTCAAGATGTTTCCACAAGATGGAATTCGACATACTATATGCTTGAAAGGTTTCAAAGAAAGTTTTGTGCGCGCCTCCTTCATCTGTAAAAAGTGAACGCTTATTTAGCACATCTGGAAACATATTTGAGGCAAAAAGAAACAGACTATTACCCGAACATGGAGAACAGATTGCATTTTTAAATTGTAATATGCCTGCTTTCATTGAATAAATTTTTATTAACTAAATAATAGACTGTAGCTTCTTAGTTCAACTGATTCAACTTTTTAACAAAATTTAAAACAAATACCAAATTTTGTGTTCAAATTCAAATGACTACTTTTATATTTTTACATTTTACGTGTTTACATTTTTATAAATTCTTTCAAAGAATAGACCATAATTTACCTTAAGTATCAGTAAATGTCTAAGATTTAGTGATGTAATCTTTCCTATACCTGCTAGATATATAGAGTTAAGACTCTAAATTTCACTCTCTAAATTTTTGTACAAAATTTGTTTAAATTTTTTATAATATTGATTTTGTTTTATAATTTTCCTAAAATGGGCATGTAGGCCAAAACATTGAAACCTAAAACATTGATATATAATTTTGAAAGCAACTTGATTATTCAAACCACCGTGGTGAAGTAAATTGAGCTTTAAATTACGTATAGCTTAAGCCGAAGCTTCGGCTTCGGCAAAGTGGCTTCGGCCGAAGCTTCGGCTTCGGCAAAATTGCAGCTTCGGTACATCCCTAGTTATTATCTTAGAGAATTTTTTGAAAGTTTCAGCGACTTTTTTTTTTTTTTTTTTTATTATACTCAAGTCGTATTCTAAACTCTGAAGCTGCTTTTCTATCGTTTTCTAACCTTTTTGTTTATTTTCACTAAGATAAATAAGTCATTGTTCGTATAGAGAGACTATTGCATTTATTGTATTGTAAAAAAATTATAAAAAAAGTTATTTATAAAAAATTTATATAAATTATATGATATTTATATTCGTAATAAAAATACAAATATATTATTATATGTATATATATATATATATATATATATATATATATATATATATATATATATATATATATATATATATATATATATATATATATATATATATATATATATATATATATATATATATATATATTTATATATATATATATATATATATATATATATATATATATATATATACATATATATATATATATATATATATATATATATATATACATCAATATACATATAATTTAAATTTTATATAAACTATATATACTGTTGTTTAAACATATTCACGCTAAATTCCGACATTTCTGAGTTGAATAACAAGTACGAGACGCTTCTAAAGAAAGTAGAAGCGTTATCAAAAATAGTTATTGAACAAACATCGACGATCATCGCCCTCACAAAGCGAATCCAACAACTTGAGGAAAAACCCATTGCTTCCTCAACTACAACGGAAGCATGGAACGTTGTGGTCGGAAAAAAATTGACTAAAACGCCAGCTCAATTAGATATGCTTAATTGTGTAGCTAATGAGAACAAAGATAAAATGAAGCGTGACAAAAATCTTATCGTCTTTGGCATTCCAGCATCGACTAAAAAAGAACCTAACGAGAAGCAAGTAGACGATGAGAACAAAATAAAAGAGCTTCTAACCAACGTTAAAATTAATTCGGACAATATAATAAAATTTTTTCGCTTACGGTCAAAAGATCCGAATAAACCTCCACCTATTATAGTTGAGACGACAGACACTGTCACCAGAAATAATATTGTTAAAGCAGCCCGGTGTAAATTTGAAAGCATCTATGTTAATCCAAATCTGACAGAAACAGAAAGAAGCCAAGATAGACAATTACGATACATGTTGAAAAAGAAAAACGAGCCTTTTAATTTAAAAAGCAACTGGGCAAAGGCAAGTTATTACTACGTTATTCGTAGTAATGCTTTAGTTAAAGTAGACAAATAGCAATCAACAGTAAGTAACTTAAAACCATATAATGACAATTTAAATATAAGCGAAATTTCTTTAGAGCGTAAGTCACTTTCAACTATCAGTCTACTACAACAGTCAGCTTTCCATAAAATGCCATGCTGTTGTACCAATGCTACATCCCTTAACAATAAAATGCCAGAATTTCTAGCATCAATTGAGACATACAAGCCTAAAACAATCTTCGTTACAGAAACTTGGTGGCATGAATCATCGATAACTAACATTGAAAAATATATGTTATTCAGAAAAGATCGCGTGTACAGTAGAGAAGGTGAGGTGGCTATTTATGTCGACACTTCATTAAAACCTAATGAAGTAAGAAAAATTGTTTTATTAGATTCCCCTGAACAAATTTGGTGCGAAATATCGTACGGTTCCGAACACATCCTTCTGGGTTGCATATACAGGCGACACATGCTAGATCCACTCGAGAATATTGAAACGTCCATTATTAAAGCAAATGAACTTCTGTCTATTATATACAGTGGCTTGTTAATTTGTGGAGACTTTAATTTGCCAGGGATTAACTGGGATTTTAGCAGTATTCCAACTATCAGCAACACAGATACCTTTTCAAGTAATTACAATTTGTTACTAAGCCCACTTTTCAGCTTGATGAAATCACATCGAGTAACACTCTTGATCTAATTATAGCCAAAAATGAAAATTGGGTCCTCGATATTATTTACCATGCACCTTTAACGTCTCTGAAGAAATCTCACCAAATCCTTCAATGGGATTACGTTGTTAAAAGCGCTGCAGTTGTAGAAAAACACATTGAAAAACGCATTTATCATAAAAGTAACTTTTAAAGATATCCAAATATTTTAACAATATCAACAGGCAGATGGAATTCAATGAACGCAATACTGATGACTGTTATAAAATTTTTCTGAACCACTACGAGGTTGCATGCAAAACTTATATCCCAGTGACTAACTCAAAATGGATTCGTCGTAGAAGCGAACGGATGAATGATGACATTAAGAATAAAATAAAAGCTAAAAATGAACTAAGGTTTTGATGTAGAGCGAATGGGTATAAAAATCTTAAACTAGTCAACGAATACAAAGCGTGTAATAATCAATTGAAGAAGCTCATATATAAAGCTTGTTGTGAGTTTAAACTTGATTTAGCGATAAAATCGAATCACAACCCAAAGATCTTGTTCAAGTATGTTAATAGCAAAAACAATGTTAGAATTACAATAATAGCAATGGTGACACTATCACAAACCCAATAGAAATTACAAATCGGCTGAACAATCACTTTCAAAGTGTTTTCAACAAAAATGAAGACAATGAAGTGCCATATTTTATTAAACAAACTGAAGCCATCTGCAAATACTCGCAAATAACCTAAGATCTGGTTAAAAACACGCTGAGCTATTTATCAGTTGATAAAACCGTTGATTTGGATGGTGTAAGCGCATATGTACTGGAGATCTGTTCTGACAGTTTCTCAATACCTTTAAGCGCAATTTTTCAGAAGTCGTTAAATAGTGGGTGTTGTTCTGAAGTATGGAAAAAAGCTAATGTAATAGCACTGTTTAAAAAAGAAATTAGACTTAACCCAGGAAATTACCGGCCTATATCCTTAACATCAATTGTATGTTAAGTGATGGAGAAAATATTACGTGACACCATGGTCAATCATTTAGTTGAACATAGCCTTATTTTAAAAAATCAACATGGTTTTGTCAATAAAAGAGCTTGCGTGACTAATTTGTTGGAGTCGATTGACATGATGGCAAAAGCATTATCTGAAAAGATTTCTATGGACGTAGCTTTTATAGATTTCAGTAAAGCATTCGATATAGTTCCCCATAAGAGACTAGTTTACAAAGTTAAGGCATATGGTTTTACTGGAAATCTCCTGAATTGGATAAAATTGTTTTTACATCAGCGTTTTCAACAAATCGTGATGGACGATTATGTTACCTTGTGACTTGAGGTATTTAGTAGCGTCCCTCAAGGATCCGTATTTGATCCAATACTTTTTATCATTTTTGTGAACAATATATCCGATATTGTTAACCATCCATGTAAAATGTATGCTGATGATACTAAACTGCTGGCCCGTTTAGACCACCAATTAGCTTCACAAAAGCTTCAAACTGATATCTACAACATAGCCGATTGGTGTAAAACCTGGAAAATGAAACTTAATCTCGATAAATGTAAAATCATGCACATAGGTAAAAAAAAACAATTTTTATGTCTACTCAATGCCAACTAATAACAATAACAGTGTCGAACTAGCATCAACTTTAGTCGAACGTGATTTAGGCATCATGATTACGCCAGACTTAAAATGGCATAACAATTCAACTTTTGCAACCAATAAAGCTAGTCGTGTATTCGGCATGTTGTACCGTACTTTCAGCCAAATGACTCCGCAACTACTTAAAATTCTATTATATAAAATTATTAACAATATAAACATTGTCTCATGGAGTGAACCCCATGTCCTTCGTGTTGGAGAGTCAAATAAAATAAAAACTAGAGAATATCATCTAAAAATGACTAGAGAATATATTCAAAATTGCGAGCAAAGGCACCAGTTTTTTACTAATCGAATAGTGGATCATTGGAATGCATTGCCGTCAGAAGTTATATGCGCTTCATAAGTTAACAGTTTCAAGGCTTAGCATGATGCAGAAATTTCAAATAATCCGCATAAGTATCAAGATTATAACTACAAAAAAACAAAAAAAAGCAACAGGAAAAACAATAAAGTACAAACTTATACTTCATAATATATATCTTATTGTAAATTTTTATATATTGATATGAAAATTAGTGTAATAAGTAGATAAGGCTGACAAAACCTGTAGGTTATACAGGGAAACCTGTTGCAGCAATTTTTTCTACAAGTACTACTAAATGCCAGTCGATATGGATTTAAAAGTAATAATTCCACGGAATACGCCATACTTCATGTAATTAGTAAAATTGCAGATTCTTTTGAGAAATCACATTTTACTCTTGGAGTTTTCATTGATCCATCAAAAGCCTTTGAATTGATAGATCATGAGATTCTTATACAAAAACTTAAAAACTATGGAATCAGCGGAAATTTCTTAAATTTGCTAAAAAGCTATCTAAGCAATCGTAAGCAGTTTGTGCAAATTTACGTACCCCCCTCAACAAGTTTACTAGATATAACATGTGGTGTTCCAGTTTCAAAAAATATTGGAGTAATGTATAAAGCGAGAAATTTTGTAAATAGACATTCATTAATTCAACTTTATCACTCGCTAATTCAATGCCATATAACAATTTTAAAAAAATAAAATATTTCACTTATGATGTTATTTATTAAGTTTCGAAAGAATTTCAAATAGCAAAATTTAAAAAGCTTATAAGAATTTTGTTGTTTTTGTTTTACAAGGCCAATCTGAATTTAAAATTTTCAGAAGAGCTACTTGAAATTGAACGAAAAAAAATGCAAAAAACATTTGTGTATTTTTATATAATAAACTTTTGCATGTATTCTTATGAAGTTTTGTTTTCCGCTCACAAGTAGGCGCGTACATGTTCTTTACAAAAAGTGACGTTGCACGATAAGTCGTCTATTTCTTGGTAATTTTTGACTTTAGGTAAAATAAAAAGGGCGATGTAATTTTGTGAATGTTGTTTACAAACAAAGTACTAGCATATAAACACGTCACAAGGAGAAGTAGTTTCCAGTTCTTTACACAGATCATTCTATTTAGAATACTCTAAATACCGTCAAACCGGTGGCATTCCGGAATTTTTGTCGAGTTACCCACTTTAACAATATATTTTATTGAAATCTTTTCAAATAATGATGTTACTGTTTTGGCATAATGCGATAAGGCCAAGTCGGACCCGACGAAGCCAGATTGGACAATATTAACTCAATAATCAGCGTTCACACTGGCTGGGTTTAAACGTAGGAGAGTGCCGAAAAATTCTTATATAAATTTGCTTCAGCGCATTAATTTATATAAGATTTTTTTGGCACTCTCCTACAAAAAAACCCAGGCTGTGACAACGCTGTCAATAATATATTAAGAATAGCTAGATGTATAACTCAATGATCTTGATTTAACTAATGTCTAACTTCGTAAAAATTCTGTTAAAAAAACTGAAGCAGTTTTTTAAGCTTGTAAGCTGTTTACCGGTATCAATAAAAAAATTGAAAACAAATAAAAATGATAACCTTCATTTTGTATATAATAATGATTTTAAAAGCATTAGTAAATAAAAAATACTAAAGAGTTTTAGTTTGGCTAGTTAACTATCTAAACTATAATATATATATATATATATATATATATATATATATATATATATATATATATATATATATATATATATATGTGTGTGTGTGTGTGTGTGTGTGTGTGTGTGTGTGTGTGTGTTTATATATATATATATATATATATATATATATATATATATATATATATATATATATATATATGTGTGTGTCTGTGTGTGTGTGTGTGTGTGTGTGTTTATATATATATATATATATATATATATATATATATATATATATATATATATATATATATATATATATATGTGTGTGTGTGTGTGTGTGTGTGTGTGTGTGTGTGTGTGTGTGTGTGTGTGTGTGTGTGTGTGTGTGTTTATATATATATATATATATATATATATATATATATATATATATATATATATATATATATATATATATATATATATATATGTGTGTGTCTGTGTGTGTGTGTGTGTGTGTGTGTTTATATATATATATATATATATATATATATATATATATATATATATATATATATATATATATATATATATATATATGTGTGTGTCTGTGTGTGTGTGTGTGTGTGTGTGTGTTTATATATATATATATATATATATATATATATATATATATATATATATATATATATATATATATATATTATATATATATATATATATATTTATATATATAAATATATATAGGATCGGGTTAAGTACTTCGTCGCCTCCCGGCACTTTAGGCTTCCTGGCCTCTGTTGGCCTCCAAGCATTCAAATTTAACAGCGGTTTAAAATAAAAAAAATCTTTGTAATTGTTGCGCTATGACTTTATGATGTATTTTCTTTTGTATTTAAACAAGATTCTTGCGTTATTTATTATTAAAAACACGTCGCAACTAGTATAGGTTTTAAAATACCTTTCGTCTACATTTTATGCTTGCAAATGCTGATTTTAAGTAGATTGGAATCCAATACCCAGTTTTTTATTTGAACGAAAGAAAAATCTAAAAGACATTCATGAAAAAGGCTCCAAAAGGAAGACATTCGTTCAATAAGTGAAAGTTAAGATCAGTAGTATAACGGTCAACAAGTTGTTGTGCACTGCAAGTAATCTCCAAGATATCCACGCTGCGGAGATTCGCAAGAAAACCAATCAGAGAGTTCAATTCAGAACAGACTTTCTTTTTTTCATCTATATCACTCATTAGTTTTTCTGTGATCTCGTTAACGTCGGCAATCATTTAAAATTGCCCAGAAAACACTATAGTGTCCCCACTTTTAATTTCATCATCGTAATTCCTTTTGTGTACTCTTAGGAGCCTTTGAACATAGACCTATTCATCCGTGTTGACCAAAGACCCGGCTAGCTTTTTTAATAACTCGAAATTAGAGCGAACTTGCTGCACGTAATGCTCCAGGAAGTTGTAAAGTTCTTCAACCATACCTAAATCAAGCTTTACGAACTACAGTTTTTTGTTAACTTTGTTAACCATTCCATGATTCTATTCCAAGGTCTCAAGTTGTTCCATGTTGGTCAAAATTCCAAAGGCCTTTGCTCTTGATTTTGATTTCTGATTGTCATTAATTTTAAGAAGAACCGCCCATATAGAAAATATTTGTTAATAAGTGTGCACAACTACACATAAAAGATGTTTTTATTCGATTTTCTAAATTATTCTTAATCACCTTGCAAATAGAATAACCCTTTTCAATTGCTTAATAAGCATCAGCAAGAGCTGACCAACGAGTTTGTGAGAGAGTTTAGGGAACCTTAAAACGTATTCCAGCTAGGAACTTTGACTTTAAGATGCGTTGATGCGTCAATGCAAAGAACTTTAACTTTAAGACATCGATGCGTTGTTACAGAAAAAAAAGTTACACATTTTTTAAAGAAAGCTAAAGTAATTAACAGCAGCTCCCTTAGAATCTGCGGCAATCACTCCTACAAGGTTCAAATTGTGAGCAACAAACGGAATCTATTCGACGAGAACGTTGATCTCTTTAATTTTTGCTTGTAAACCAAAGTAGATACCAGACATATTACTAGAATTGTTGTGTGACTAACCACAGCCATTTTGAATGTTGGTTGCATACTAATCTAATTTTTTCAAAACCATTTCAAGCATAGAAGTTGCAAAATGATTATGCATGGGAATAAATGCTAAGAGCCGCTCAACTGGGTTTCCGTTTTGTACATTGGGAGTTGAATCAACGATGAACGTTACTTAAGGATGATCATATTACCTATAAATTCCATAACCTTGGCGGCTAAGTGAATGAGTTCTTTGCAAATCTTTTTAGATATGTATGACATACATTTTTTTTTTTTCTTTATGATTTAGCAAATGTTGGGCGAGGAAAGGATCAAGTTTTACTAATACATCCTATGCTCAATACATCCAATAAAGTTTCCGTTGCGTATCGATCATAGTTTTTTGTCTGATCCGCAGAATAATAATTCTATGAGAATGAGCAATGAATAAAGTATCCAAGTATATTAAATTTCTTTTTTTTATCATTATGTTCGAACTCAAAAGTTCTTTCCAGTCGTTAAAAAAATAAAACGTCCAGTTTGCAATACGTTGTATGCGCTGTTATGCAAAGATTAAAAATCTCTGGGACATGAGAGGAAGATATGATAGAGGCCGATAAAAATTTTTCTTTTAAATTTATCTCTCTCTAAATATTCACTTAAATGCTCTGGCCCCTTGAACTTCGTGGCCTCCCTGCACGTGTCAAGTGTGTCCAGTGGTTAAACCGGCACTGTATATATATATATATATATATATATATATATATATATATATATATATATATATATATATATATATTTTAAACAAAATTTTTAAACAAAAGTAATCATTGGGTTTAGAAGTTTTAAATTTTGGTTTTAGAAAATTTGGGTTTAGAAGTTTAAAATTTTGATCTATAGTTTAGAAGTTTTAAATTTTTATCTATAATGTTATTAGTGTTACTTTTTTGTTTTAAATTGCAAATTAAAGTCATGCCTCCTATTTTCTATATAAGTGGTAGCTAATCTACATTTTGATAAAAGCATAGAATTGTCTTTGTAAGTAACAATAACTAAGTTGATATATAAATAAATAGCTATGTGATGAAATTTAACATTATTAATATTGTTGTTATAATAATATTTCTTCTTATTGTTTTAGTTAATAAAAAGTTAAAAAGTAATAATTCAGTTATTGCTATTTATCCTTCGAGTCTACAACAATTTTATAAACTAGTAAATCATTGTGTAACAAAGAACAAATGGACAAAGCTCTACGACCAGCACGATTTGAATCGCCTCCAAAAACCATCAAGTAACCAAGAATTCAAACATCGGTTTAGAACTTTTGAATATTATTTATTTTTATTTTTTTTATTTTTTCAATTTATTCAATTTTTTATGCTATACTTTTCGACACAATGTGCTTATATCCAAAGATATTGTTGGCTTAGCATAGGAACAGCCACAAATAGTCATTAAGACTAATCCAAAGTAGCGTCCGTTATTGACCAACATTTTTGCGTACTCAAGTACTACTCGAGCGCTGAGTTGACGGTGGCGGGATTTGAACTCGTATCATTCAACAGTCCGGATTTTAACTTTTTCTTTCGACGCTCTAACCAACTGAACTATCCTGCCACAAGATGTGTTACCTCAACCTGTTTAGATCTGATACCTCAAAAAAACATTGACAAACTTAAAATTCTAACTAATTTTCTTTCTCTTCATTTTTGAATACATCAGTTAATGTAACACCTATGATTCTGCCAAAGAAACCTAGAGTAATCTCTTCATTAAACCATTAAACACTATATTTGCTCAACATCGTTTGGCAACAAGTCGATAGAAATCAGGTTAATCATTTGATGATTATATTAAAGCACTAAAAATACTTGCCAAAGATTGTAACTTTAAAGCAGTTACTGCATTACAATTCCAAGAGGAAGCAATTCGTGACTCCTTTATCAGTGGTATAATTTCTAATGAAATCCAACAACGACTTTTCAAAAATAGAGGCATGACATTAGAGGTTATGCTTGACAAAGCTAGTGTAATACATTTCAAAGCAAAATAACACTAACTAAAGAGCTGCATCTATCTTAAGACCAACATTAGCAACTACTACTAGTAGTATAAATTCAATTTTTCAAAAGTCTAATTTTAATATCACAATCAATAAACATTCAATAAAAGCTCTTATTGAGAGTGGAAGCTCTGATAGTTTTATTCACCCTAAACTAATCAACCAAATCTCTCTCAAAGTATTATCAACTCACAACTCAGTTCAAATGGAATCAACTTTGTCAACCCCTATTGTTGGGACTTGTTGACATGAAAATTTATGACTTAAACTAAACCAATGTAAGACCACGTGGACAATTTGTGTGCTGATATTATTCTTAGTATTGATTTCCCGTCCCAGCACAAAAGTGTAATCCCTAATTTTTGTGGAGTGAGAGCACTTCTTGCATTTGGACTTTAAACACATTAGATAAACACATTAAATGTAAAGCCTCTCAATCTGTTCGAAAACCTGTTATCTGACTATAAACTAACAGCCTCAAAATCTCGCCTCTGCAGTGCTGAAGACAGAAAATTTATTAGCTCTGAAATACAACGCCTTTACAAAGAAATAATTATTGAACCTTTTACATCACTATGGAGATCACAAGTCATTGTAACAAGAAATAAGAGATCAAAAAAGCGCCTAGTCATAAACTATAGTCAAACTATCAATGGTTTTACTTGTCTTGATGCCTACCCTCTACCACGAGTAGTTAAACTTGTAAACAAAATTTTGCAGTTAATACTTTAGCACCATTATTTTCAAATCAGCCTATCAGCAGATCCCAATTAAACAAGAATATTGTCTGTATACTGCACCTAAACTGACAGAGGTTTACATCAGTTTACGCGTATGCTTTTTAGTATGACAAAAGGAGTAACTCAATTTCAAAAAACAGCGGACAATTTTATTGCTGATAAGATATTGAAAGACACTTTTGCTTATCTTGATAATTTGACAATCCGTGAAAAGACGCAAAAGGATCATGAATACAACCCTAAAATGTTTCCTTTTAGCTGCTAAATTCAAAGAATTTAACATACAACAACAAAAAATGTGAAAAAATTAAGACCACTACTAATAAAACTCCTCATGTAGAACTCTTTACGTATCAAAGACTGATACGTAAAAAGACTTTTGGTGGAGAATGTCATGAAATTGATCATTATTATTATTGTTTTATAATATTTCTTTTCATTGTTTTAGGTAATAAAAAGTTAAAAAGAAATAATGTAGTTATTATCATTTATTCTTCGAGTCCACAACAAGCTAAAACAATCTTTTGAACAATTTTACGCAGAATAATAACTACTTAATTTAATTTAAGAAGCCAGATTATTGTAGGTTAAATATTTGGCTTGAAATATTCAACAAAAAACAACAGGTTTAATGCAATGTTTTATCGCGTCCCGTAAGTAACATAGCATATAATTAAATATAATTTCTAAGGTTCTAATAATAGAACTAAATTTCAACATACAGGAAAACAAATAAATGATTTTGGAATGATTCATAAATAAACATCTAATCTGTTAAAAATTAAAAAATATATAATAAAATGTTACATTACAAAAATCAAAATGTCCCGTAAGTAAGAGTGGAATTGCTCACCAACATTTAACACCAACATATTGTTAAAAGAACAGAGTAATAAATTAATAGAAATTATGGATAGTAGTATTCGATATACATATATATCGAATAGTAATATATCGATTGAAATATTCAATATACATATATATCAAATGTATAAATATTTAAAAATGCTTAATATATATATAATGCTACTGTTATTATATTTATATCAATACTAATTAACATATTTAAAAACAAACACTTTTGGAAAACATCATATTGAAATGTTTTTTCCGTAACTCGTATAAGTTGTTCCAAGGGAGTTAAAATATTATGGGGAGTTTATTTGTTTCGCCAACTGGGATTAATTTATTTCAAGGGGAGTTAATCTATTTCGAAATAGATTCTTTCCCCGCATACTTTTTTACGCTATGGGAGTTAATTTATTTCATGACACTGGCTTTCAATACAAAAACTTAAAATAAAAACAAATATAGCAGATTATATGGAACTGTGAAAATAAAACGAGCTTATTGGACTGTTGCCGTAATCCAATCATTCCCTTATACAATTTATTTCTAGCGTACAGCTGACCATATGAGTAAAGACGCAATGTTAAATTCTTTTCTATAATTTTTTTTAAAAGCTGTGAAGAACGCATGTCTTTAGTCAATATCTCATGTTATAAATCGTACATATTTAATTCAGGAAACAGTACATCATTTGCAAGTTGTTGATTTATGAATTGCACCATCAACATTTTAAGATTATTTCTGGAAAATATTTCCAGATTGTATGGATCTGTTCCACACACCAAAACTTTACAAACGTGCTTACATTTATCAACAATCTTAAAGACACTATAGGATGGAAATATTAAACCACCACGAGTTTTAAAAGCTATAAAACTTTTTTTTTTTGTAAACTGCGAAATATAGAGTAATGAGAATAATTTTTATAACATTTGTAACAAGACAACTTATATCTGTTGCTGAAATTTTGTCACATAGTACATAGCCTATACGACATTTCCAATTACCTTTTATACCTACTGCCATAAAAACAAATAATTCTGTTGCTACTTTATCTCGGTCAGATGCTAGAATTTCCTAAATTCGCAAAATCTTCATATGATCCAGTAATATTATCATATCGCAGAGCAGCCCTGATATGAATAGAATCAAATATTAATGCACAATCTTTGTATAATGAAGATTTTGCTATTAAAAAAAGTAGATTTCGTTAATAAAAATGCAGCGTTAAAGCAAATTTTTTAATTTCTTCAGAATATCTATGGCCTATTTTAGCAACATTATTGGAAATTATATATATATATTTTTTTCCTAATTTTTTAACTACTCTGCTTAAAGAATCAATTTCTTCTTCTTTCGTTTAAGCTATTGTTTCAAAGTTTTGATTTTTTTAAGCAAAATTTTTCGTGGAAAACTTTGTTTAGGTAATTTTTGGTATATTGCATTGTAGTTATAACCTCTGTTAACTCTTTATTTAAGATATGGGTTTTTTAGTGTTTGCTTAATCATCATTGTATAGTTGATTCCAGTTGTTAGCTCTCTTACTTTTCATCATCACAACAAATGCAAAAATTGAAGGTACAATATCTTTTTTTACCTGTTTTCCGTTTTCTTTGTAATGTATGTATGTATGTATGTATGTATGTATGTATGTATGTATGTATGTATGTATGTATGTATGTATGTATGTATGTATGTATGTATGTATGTATGTATGTATGTATGTATGTATGTATGTAAGTATGTATGTATGTATGTATGTATTTATGTATGTATGTATGTATGTATGTGTGTATGTATGTATGCATGTATTTACAGGGTTCCACTTTTAAAACTGAGGCTGAATATAAGGATTTTAAGGAGACTTAAGGAGATATTTTCCTAATATTTAATATTTTTTCCTAAATTTGGTCACAAACGACACTTTTTAAAAAAAAAAAGTAAGGAGAATTAAGGAGAAAACATTAGAAACAGAATCTTTTTGTTTTCAATAAATTTTAAATATAAACAGAAAAATTTTGTAAATTAATATATTACTTATATATTATACAATTTCTATTCAATAATATTATACAATTTCTATTCAATAATATTATACAATTTCTATTCAAATTGATAAAAAATATTTTTTTGTTTGCTATTTTAATATTTTTACGGTTCCGCCATTTTGGCTGGCAAACAAATCTGGCTGGCAAAAAAGTTTGCTTTACAACGGAGGCGCAAGTTACATATCTAGGAAATATATATCTCATTAGTCTAACTTCCGAGCATGGCCGCCGAGAGCTGTCTCTCTGAGGTGCCACCTGGGACAGAAATCCTGATTGGCGCTCTTACTTATCAAATTTTCCCCATATTGTATATAAAGGAACTTTTTTTTTTAAGGTACCTACATTATATTTGGCCCCCCTTGAATATCTGCCGCCCGGGACAAACTGTCCCTCGCGACCTCCCTCTCGGCGGCACTGCTTCCGAGTATATTTTGAACTCATTATGAGGGCAAATTTATAAAATAGTAAATCACGTTTGTTTGGATCAAATAATACTGAATATTCTAATTTTATAAATCATGGTTAATTCTTGTGTTGTATTAGGTTGCACAAATAGAACAATCAAAATTAAAAGCAAAAAAAGAAAATTCTTAAACAAAAGTTGTGAAGAAAAGAAAAAAAAGTAAATTCATTAAAAGTTATGCCAAAAAATCAAAGCAAAAAAAAATGTATCAAAAGATACTGCTAATGTTCTTTGTGAAAGCTTTAGTGGGTAACTTTTGATATTATAAAAAATCACTTTAAACAATACTTCACTTCCAAGAGGGCATAGGTACACTGATGAAATTAAAAAGTTTGCAATAAGATTTTTATTTGCCCAAAGCAATTTACAATTTTCTACGTTCAATACTCTATATACCTGCTTCAAGGTCCTCAATTATTTTGGTAACTTACCCAAGGTAATTTAATAATGGTACTACCATAATTCCATGACATGGAAATATTAACGCACAATTTTTGTAGTTAATGCCTCTGCCTTTATACTAATATAACTTGAAACATCTTTTAAAAAAGGTTCACAATCTACAGAAGTTGTCCAGTTAGCTAGAGAGCTTGAAACAGGTAAATGGAGTAAATTATATGCTTTAGGCTTACAGTTACATCTTCAGACACATTTTTTTTTTACACTTTTGATTGCCATATTGACAATAAAAACATCAGTTTTAAACAATAAAAAGACAGGTCGATTGGTTTTATTTAAACGATAAAAAAATATTGGCTTTACAGATTATGGAAAAGATATTGTTGCAATTGAACAAGACACACCAGCTACAGTAAGCATTGGAAAACACCTATTTGCTATAAACTGTGTTGTAAAATAACAACCGAACCCTCTTTCATGTCTTATTAAAAAAGTATTAACAGTTTATTCTGATAAAATAAAAAAAAATGTAAGTAGCATTACATTTTGTAAATGTCAACTTTAATTCTGTTGTATCATTAGGATGTACATTTGGGAAAAGACTAGAAAAAAATAATGGAAAATTTTCTTTATGAAAGCTATAATCACTACTTTTATGTAATCCATGACCCAAGTCATATGCTAAAATAAGCTAGAAATGCGTAATGTGATTTATAGGTACTTAAGGATTGTAATGGAAAATACATTAAATGGAGTTATATAAGAGCTCTATATGAAATATAAGAAAAGGAAGTATTGAAATTTGCAAAAAAATCTCAATAAAACATATTTATAAGGGCCGACAACACGGGGAGGGGGGGGCCAGGGGCATTTGCCTTTCCCCCCCCCTCCCCTCTCCAAATATCGAGCGTGCTGGAAGAATTATAAACTTTAAAATTGTAATTTATTCAAATTGTTCGATATGCTGAACTCTAAAAAACTTTATTCAAAATCATATAAGAAAGCTCTTTTTTGAAATGACTATCTATATTGGAATGCAACTTTTGATCAAAAAATAAACTACTTATCCAAGTTGACAGATGCTAATGGTACTCCATTATTAAAACTTAGAAAAAAGACCTTTGTATTAGGGTTAGTTCTGGCTGCAAAAAGTCTTCAACACTTAGTCTAAGAGCTTTTAACTTTAAATGTTCATCCTTTTAAATTTTGTTTAACACCAGATATATATCCTAGCATTGCTTATTTGTTGATAGAAGTCTTATCAAGATAATTTTGAGTTGTAACAATATCAATATCAAAGTTTGAAAAATCTGTTTAAGGACTTGAATAAATGGCAGATTTTTTTTTCACAACAATGCAAAAATAGAGCCGTTTGCAATATCCTCAAATGTTACACAATTAGCATGTTTTGAGACTCCAATAGAATTGTGTAAAAGAATTCTTTTTAAAGATGACTTAAGTTGGATAACATCTAGATTGCTATTAAATCCATTCATTCCATGAATACAAGAGAGCAGTAACTCAAGATGATCTTGTTTTATATCCTAGTATATGGATTTATTGTAAGAAGATTATTATCAAAGATAACATGTTCTGTGTGCGCAAACTCACTTATATCCCAAAACAGTTTTGTGAAACATTCTTATGGAACATCAGTTCTTTCATTGATTGACGTAAAAAATAAGGGTGGACTTATTGCTCCAAGAAATGATGTTATTTAAACTATAATAGTATGCAAGAGCGTTTTTAAAATTTATGTCAGCGGTGACGATTTCAAAAACCGAAAATGAATGTGGAGCAAAACCTTAAGATGATAATGAAGTTTATGCAGTTATTAAAATTATTAGTGAAAAACATTTTTTAAAGACCTGAATGAACACGATGCGGAGCATGAAGCTATCACTGAAGACATGCATTCCACACAACTAATAAAAATGTTATGCAACATACTTTATATTAATTATGAATGCAATCTTACCTAGTTTGTAGCATTTTCAACTCTCTACAAAACTTGTTTTATTTTAAATTAAAATAATTTATTGTTACAGAGAAAAAAGAAAAAAAAAAAAAAGCTTGTTGAGAGCGTTTGTACAGCTTCTATTTGAAAAATTGATCTAAAGAGAAAAGTTTACAGTTTATCACTTTCTTGCTGAAAAATTTTTTATTAACACTATCTATACCATTATTTGACGCGCTGAAAATAATTCTGGGCACCAGAGAGTCCCTAGAATTGCTAAAATAATGACAAAAAGAAACATCGAAAGGCTTAAAACAATGTTTGTCCACAAAGACGGCGTAACGCAAACACAAGCAGCTTAGAAATTTAAGTGCATTAAAAACTTGTGATCAAATAGAGACAGTCAAATTCAACCCTACTGCAAAATATGAAAAGAAATTAATATTTTAGATTTGCTTTTCCCATAAAAGAATATCTTCGCCAATATTCAGAGAAAGCAGCTTTGCAATTAACCAGGAACTCTACAAAAAGGTTTGTATAAAGAACAAACTAATTCCATTTATCAAAAATCATCATTCTGATGGTGAATACTTATTTTGGCCTGATCTGGCATTGTTTCATTACGCAAAATCTGTAAAAAACAACACGAATGAGAAAAAGATCATTTTTGACCAAAAAGAAGATAACTCTGCAAATGTGCCTAAAGAAGATTCTTCCTGATAAAGCTACTGATGGAGAAACAAGCTGTCAAAGAATAAAAACTAGATAAGTGTTTTTACTAGTATATATATATATATATATATATATATATATATATATATATATATATATATATATATATATATATATATATATATATATGTGTGTATATATATATATATATATATATATATATATATATATATATATATATATATATATATATATATATATATATATATATATATATAATATATATATATATATATATATATATATATATATATATATATATATATATATATATATATATATATATATATATATATATATATATATATATATATATATATATATATATACATATATATATGAAAATATTATTTAAAAAAAGTATTACTTGAAGTTTTGATTTTTCTAGGTTTGTTGTTTATATTGAAAAACTTGCTTTTTAAAGGAAATATATATTTTATATAACTTAACATAAATTTCTTAATTATGGACGGCGAATCAAATATAGAAAATAGTAATAATGACTTTTATATTATATTAATAAGAAAAAAGTGTTTAAATATAAATAAAAATTAAAACATTTCTAGAAGAAATCTTTATTTTGTGTCCCACAGAGCTTAGTTAATAGTCAAGACAGCTTTATAAAATTTTTCATTACAAGTTTTAACTCTGTTTACCTTGCAATTATGTATTAATACCTAATAATAGCATTACTGCAGATTGTAATTAATGACTAAAAAATGAAATGTTAATAGATTATAGATTAAAATCCAACCAAACCTAAGATTTGAGTTGAATGTTAAATTCATAGAGATTTAAATAAGTATGATTTTAAAATGTTTAACAAAAACAATGCATAATTTACATAGTTATTCAAATATCATCAAAATTTTCAGATATCTGTGTATTTATTATTGGTTACACTAAATTAAACAAATCATAAACTTCGTATTTGTAAATAGTGTACAAATTTTACCCTCTCCCCCCTCCCTACCCCATAACGGCCAATTTTTTCTTTTTTTCCTATACTGATTTGCGGCAGTTAGACATCTAGTTATTTCTAATATACCATTGGATTAACTACTAATTGTAATTATGAAAAAATCTTTAATAATTGTTTCTTGATGCAATGCTAAGAAAAGGGAACTTAATTCTATTAAGTTCCCTTTTCTTATATATTCTTTTCATTATTATTCTTAAAAAAAATCCAAGACTTTTTATTCGATTTTCAAAATTAATAGTTACTTTTCTTGAATTATATTGAGTGGGTGTTTGATAAAATATATAAAAATAAATTATATTAAAACATAATATAAATCATAACAATTGAATACGTTATCATAATTAAATATGATAACGTATTGAATTATTTTTTTAATTTTATTTTTCAATTTTTCAATTTTTATTTTGTTGCAGTTAAGTACTTTTATCTTGATTAGTCTTCTCAAGTGGTCAACACAACTTTTTTAGTTTGAGAGTACATCACAACTGTTTTAGTTTGAAAGTACAACACAACTGTTTTAGTTTGAAAGTACATCACAACTGTTTTAGTTTGAAAGTACAACACAACTGTTTTAGTTTGAAAGTACAACACAACTGTTTTAGTTTGAAAGTACAACACAACTGTTTTAGTTTGAAAGTACATCACAACTGTTTTAGTTTGAAAGTACATCACAACTGTTTTAGTTTGAAAGTACAACACAACTGTTTTAGTTTGAAAGTACAACACAACTGTTTTAGTTTGAAAGTACATCACAACTGTTTTAGTTTGAAAGTACAACACAACTGTTTTAGTTTGAAAGTACAACACAACTGTTTTAGTTTGAAAGTACAACACAACTGTTTTAGTTTGAAAGTACATCACAACTGTTTTAGTTTGAAAGTACAACACAACTGTTTTAGTTTGAAAGTACATCACAACTGTTTTAGTTTGAAAGTACAACACAACTGTTTTAGTTTGAAAGTACAACACAACTGTTTTAGTTTGAAAGTACAACACAACTGTTTTAGTTTGAAAGTACAACACAACTGTTTTAGTTTGAAAGTACATCACAACTGTTTTAGTTTGAAAGTACATCACAACTGTTTTAGTTTGAAAGTACAACACAACTGTTTTAGTTTGAAAGTACAACACAACTGTTTTAGTTTGAAAGTACATCACAACTGTTTTAGTTTGAAAGTACAACACAACTGTTTTAGTTTGAAAGTACAACACAACTGTTTTAGTTTGAAAGTACAACACAACTGTTTTACTTTGAAAGTACAACACAACTGTTTTACTTTGAAAGTACAACAAAACTGTTTTAGTTTGAAAGTGCTTCAGAAAATTGTTTTTTAAAAAGATTAAGCAGAAAAATACTAAAAGAACCGTTGTGTTTATCAACATTCAATTTATAAATTAACTTTACAAAAAGTTAAAAAGAGTAATAGCATAACTGTTCTTAATTTGATAAAAAAATAAACTAATTTTATTTAAAAGAAACATCGTACGCCTCAAATGGTGATGAGTCATAAAACACATCGACGATATATTTTTTTAATCTATTTACCTCGTTCCTAAAATCAATAAATTTAACAAATTTTCTTATTAGCTTAAGAGTAAATTTGTAAATTTTGTGCAGTTCGGTAAACATTTGTTGCAAACATATAATTGTAAATTCTTAACAAACGCTTTTCGGCAAAATAGCTTGGCTACTCAATTCAACTAGGCATATAACAAACAAACTCGGAAAAAAAAAAGCCGATATTTTAAATCAAATCCGATTGGTTGTTAGTGGCAAACCGAAAAACCTTTTAGATATTGGTATTTAATTTATGCAAACAAAGACTTAGAATTGAAAGTAATTTATTTATAAAGTTTACCGCCTCTGTTTTTTGATTGTTTACGGAATAATTTATTATTTCAATATGGCCGAATAAGTCCCGAGTATTCCAAAAAATGATACTAAATACCGAAAATAGTTTTTTAAATGGCGCTAAAAGTTATGATTATTCAAAAAAAAAAAACTAACACTACCATTAAAAAACTAACACTACCATTAGGTTATCTAAATCTAACGTGACATTATAGTTAAACATACTCATTTAGGTGTGGTATTTAAAATAGTAACTTCAATTTTCATAAAAAAATGGATAATTTTCCCAAATAATGTCTGATTAGAAATGTTAAGTTACATTCATTGAAAACAAGCACCAATATGTGCTTTTATGAAAAAATCAAGTTTATAGACTTATCTATAGCCAAGCCCCAAGGTACTTTATGTTGAAAACTGCATCTTTTCTAAATAAAACTACAGTAACAATTTGTTATAGTCGCATTACTTTTATCAGATTATAATAGATTGAACGGCATAATAAATAGATTTAATAGATTATAATGGATTGAACGGCATTAATTAATGATTGATGATGGATTGAACGGGATGATTCTGTGTTAAGTTTTAAATCTTGTTTAATAAGTATAGTAGAAACACTTAATTTGATATCTCAGTGGAATGAACGGGATTCTTCAACAAAGGCTATATTACTAAAAAATGCAATAACTGAGCCCTTATTTTTAATAACACTTTGTTCATTACTAATTAACACTAATGTGTTAAATACCACAGTCTCTTCAAAAAAAATTATTGGATAAGGAATATGCAAAAACTATTCTTAAACATACCATAAAGATATTAAATAAAAGACGACAGAATGAAAAAAACTTTAACTCTATATTTATGACTGCATCCAAGTTACTAGAAGACTTTGATTTAAAATCAAGATTCCACGAATTACAGGAAAACAAACTAATCACGCAAACCTCAATATCAATAACCCTCTAAATTACTATAGAGTCAATGTTTATTTATCGCTACTTGAAAGCATACTTCTAGATTTTGATTCTAGTTCAGATTTCCTGATGAAACTTCAAACTCTTTTGAATTAAATGTTGAAATACCTATAAATTTATTAAATAAAACAAAGATAGAGTAAACAGCATCCATAACTAACATACTGAGTTTTATGAAAGGGCTGCCCAATATAAATACTGTTGATGAGAATGTCTAATTAATGAAAGTTTCTTCAGAATTTGAATTTTGGGAAGCCGCATAATGGAAAGCCGCAATCAAAAAGCAACAAGACTTACCTGAATGTGCATGGAAGCATACAAGCAATGTGATGGTAATGTCTTCGCTTTAATTAAATGTATTTAGCAACTGCTTTGCACCCTACCCGTTAGCGTTGCTTTGGGAGAACGGAGTTTCTCGGTTTTAAAAAGACTCAAAACTTGGTTAAGATCCAATATAGGACAAGAACGATTAAATGGCTTAGCTATGATACATATCAATAGAAATTATATCATAAATGTTGAAGAGATTATTGATAGTTTTGCATCTTCGAAAACTAGAAAGCTCAATTTTATATTGTAGTTTGTTAAATTTTGTTAAAAAGTTTTTATTAAAAATATATATATATATATAAACATTATAGATATTATTTTGTCTTTTATTGCACATTACAGACAGGGCCAGATTTACCTACAGGCAGACACTACTGTAGCCAGTGCACCATGATTTTAACGGGCTCAATTTTTAAATGTATCGTGAAAATAAAATCCGTCGCTTATTACAAACTAAGTATTTATTTTCAACTTTTGATTTTTTCAAGATATATAAATACAATTACATTCAATATATTTAGTAACAAACTTTTCCAAAAATAATCTTAATAATCAAATAAAAAAGAGGTTTATTTGAAGAAAATAAAAGCGAAATTTTTTTGTTGGCTAATTTACCTTACCCCCCCCCCCCCTAGGACAATGACCTGGATCCGTCACTGATTGACTTAACGTATATAAAAATGTATAACAATTATACTGCCATCGTTGGAGCAGCAGTCTGACTTTTTCATATTGAGACCTAGTTTGAAATTTGAAGAACTTTTTTTTGAAAATGTAAAATGTTCTTGAATATCTTGAAATTTCATGTTCATGTTGAACAAGTCTTGAAAATATTTTTTATTTTAAAAATTTTTAAGTTCAGTGTTATTTTATTATATCGAACACATTTTGAGGGTTGGAACAAAATTTTTCAAAAAATACTGTTTTTACGAACCACTCTAATATTTACGTATCACTTCAAATAAATGCCACAGCATTGCCAAAACGTTCTTGCCGTTTGTGTAACCTGATCCTGTATTATTTGTTGTCTACTGATATTTACACGATTTGGTAGAGCTATATTTTCCATCAACAGCTTTTGAACAAAGATCTTTTTTAACAATATCACTTCGGCGCAACATTTTGCACAAAGTGGGGCACTTCAAAATGAGGTATATACGTTAATTATTAAATAAAAAGTCAAAAAAATTGTATACATTATAATGAGGAAAACTAGAGAAGAAAAAAAGTTAAATAGTTAGAAAGTGTCATAAAATATAAAAATATTCTTTTACATATATATATGGTCAACTTGCCCACTCTATTCAAACGTCATTGAAAAGCAGAAGTATTGCTTGGAAATATTAAGCAAAGATTTCCACGATCAACTCATAATTAGGTGTCAGTTATGTGATAAGACGGTTTTAAGAGAAGGAAAAAGTGGATATACGTTTACTATATACACCAACAGTATTATTATATCACTTTAAGGCAATACATAAAGAAAAGTTACTTAAAGGAGAGTAAAGCGAAGACCAAGAAATGTAACATCTATCAAAGAAGTTTGAAAAAAATAGAAATTTATTTACTCTTCTACTACTTTTACTGGTTCATGTTATTTACCAAGAAAGAGAAGAAGGATATATATCAATTCTTCAAAAATTGTTTATCTTAAAATAGTTGCAAATAAATAGTTTCTAATAAAAGTTATAAACTTTTTTATTTATTATTAAGTTTTACTCATTAAACTTGTGCCATGTGTTTTTCTAAAAAATGTTTACAGATGAACTACAATTAACTCAGAAAACATTGTAATTCTTTTAAAATAAAGAAAACTTAAGGTATCGATAGTTCTCGATAGTTCTCGATCTTAAGTAATTCATAAATAAATAGGATAAATTATTGAAATAGGTTATTGGTCGTTTTTAATTGTTGAAAACTTAGATTTCAACAGGCGTATGACCAAATAAAAAATTATGTTTTTACCTTATATACTTTGCTAATAAAGTACTATAATCAATCTAATCGATAACAATCGATGAAGTTAAAAAGTTAAACAGAGTAGAATTCCTAAGTATTGCTGCTGATAAATTCCTCTGGTTTAGGGCCAATAAACTGTCTTTGAACTGTGAAAAACTAACTTTGTTCTGTTTCATAAAACAAGACAAGCTATTAATCTTCCATAAAAGTGACTAAAATTTTTTATTAATAAAAAGAAATACTTAGAGAAAATTATCCAAAGTTTTTAGGATTTTTGCTTGATGAAGATTTATCATGGAAAAACCATGTAGGCCTAATAGAAACAAAATTATCCTCTTCAATAGGTGCGCACTTCATATAAATAAAAATCTTTACTTGTTATTATATCACGAAAAATGTTGCACTTTAGCCTTATCCATGGCAATCTTTCAATATTGTATGAGCTCTGAATGGTTCAATGAAAAGTAAATTCAAACAATACACTAATAACAACAACTTCTTAGTTTAATGCCACATATAAACCAAATTTCTTCAAAAGGAATATTTCTGAAGAAACTGAAATAAAAAACGTTGTAATTAATATTGTAATATTAGATAAATAAAACAAGATTTTAAAACAACAACTATCGTAATAAATATTTGAACTTGAAAAAATACAAATGAAGGATAATGAAAATAACACCACCAATTCTTAGGATAGTAAATTTGGCAACTATAATTTTAAATGCCGAATGAAAAGGTAGATTTTTAAATAGCATTACCAAGAGAACTGGTTGACTGTTTGGAGCCTGGGAACAATAAGCTTGACCAAAAAATTTGAGAAATAAGAAAATTTTTAGAGCAAAAACTTTCTTAACACTATAAATGCTTTAGAGTTAGGGCGATTGCACAAATTTTTTTTTCGACAATTCGAAAAGCCACAGTAAAAGGATTTTTTTTTGCACTTTGTGTAAAGGAGAAAGAACATGATTCAAATATCCGCTACAGATATGGCATCAAAGATGAAGGGTAGTTAACTTATTGAGTACATTACTGTTCATAAATATAGGAAGATCTAAATTATAGCAGAAACAAATGGCTGAAAAAAATTGGATTTTATCTAAATTAAAGTTCACTTGAGCCACTGTGAGCTTCATGATGTAACAGGTTGATGTACCACTGATGTAGTTCTGCTTTATGATGTAACAGAAGTTAGATCTATTTCAAGCTCAAATGACCCCTCCAAGCAATCAGAGTGTGTTAGCTTCTTATCAAGACAAGAATAAATAGTAGTATCATCAGCAAACAATGCCACCTTTGATGTGAGAATATCTAAAAGATTGTTAATATAAATTAAAAAGAGTATAGGGTCAAGGATATAACCTTAAGGAACCCCTGAAGTTACAGGATATGAAAAAGAGTGCAATTTTATACTGCGGACAACTTTTATACTGCGATACATCGAGGACAACTTTTATACTGCGATTGGTAAGAAAGGATTCAATAATCTTAAAGATGTTACCTAATACACCGTTAGAAAAGAGCTAATGGAGAAGACCAGCATGCGAAGCTTTATCAAAGACTTTAAAAATGTCGAAAACGATAGTCTTAGTCTCTCCACATCTATCTATTGCTCGATAAAGCCAACCAGTTATTACTGTTAATAAATCAGCAGTAGAACGAGAAGATTAAAATCCATATTGATGATCAGAAAGTAAGTTATTAGATTCAAGATAAGAGATTATGTGTTTGTTAATAAAACAATCAAAAACTTTGCTTATTATAGTAATAAGTCTAATGGTAGTTAGAAGAGTCAAGTTGCTCTCCAGAATCTTTGAAAATAGGGATAACAGATACCGCTTTCCAGCAGACATGGAAAGCAAGACTCTGCTAAGCACTTGTTAAATAGTTTTGAAAGTATAGACAATAGTTCAGGAGAACAGTGGAATCAAGAGATAAAATAGATGAGAAGTTTTTAACAAACAATTCAGCTTTATCTTTAGGTGAGGTGAACCATACAAGAGAGTTGGAATAACAGATTTGCCCTTATTATGGCTACTGTTAAAGGTTCTCCAGAAATTACGAGTGCCTAATTTCTGAGATGAAATACAAGATTTTGTGACCTGAGAATAGCGGGCTTTGGCGTTAGACAAAACCTTTTTACAATGCTTTCTAGCAGTAGTAAACAGATGTCTGTTTTCTGGTGAATTGTTTTGCTTATAGATATTAAAGCAAAGGTTACAATTGGAAATTATAGCAGCACAATAAGACGCAAACCCTGGAGAAGAGTGAGGCTTGACTTAGAATTGTCGAAAAGCAATATAATATTCCACACCAGCCTGAATCCAAGAAGTTACGTAGGAAGCACAAGAAGACAAAAGATTTCTATCCAAAGACCATTACGAACAAAATCATGAAAAGAATCCTAGTCAGCTTTAAGGTAGTTGTAAAAGGTACAATGATAGAGGGATTTTGATTATGAAGAAGAATGAGAAAATAGTTTTAGAGAAACCAAATTGTGATCAGAAGCACATACGGATGAATGTGGAGAAACTGAACACTGACTAGAATCAGAAGTCGAGTAGAGAAACTAAATGATTTGGATTGTCTGGAAAGTTTACATTTGTGTTATAGATTCAGAAAGGCAAAAGTTATGGACCTTAATGCCTGCAAAGTCACTGACACTAGAACAAAGCTATTAACTTTAATGCTTATTAAATTCATCAGCATCAACGATGTTTATGAAGAATAAAGAGAAAAGACTAGGTCAATTTGATCAGAAATAACGTCAAAAAGTTCCTAAAAATGAAGGAGAGCGATATTAAACAAAGAGAAAGGCAATAAAGTGAAGTGGTGCTAAACGAAAACACTTAAAAGAATAGTTGGTGGATTCAAACCTAGTTTCTTGACAAATGAGTGAGTTCTTACGAATTTAAATGCTCTGGTCTAGCATGTGACTATTGGAGTCTTGACGAATTAAGGAAGATAACCATCAACACTAAGATCACAAGATTAGACATTTGAACTCAAATTAGTCTCACAAAGAGCAAGTAGGTTTAGTGAGCTTTGCAAGAGATAAAAATCAAAAGAAGAGAAGTTACTTCGAAGACTACAAATGTTAGTGAACGATAAGTTTAGAGAACTTGGTGATGACGATGGTCTTTTGTGTTTTATAGTTTTTGTTACTTTATTCATTTTTAAATTTGTTAAAGAACTTGAATCAAAGCACAGATAGTCTAAGCAATTGCGTCATTACTAATAATAAACCCTAAGCCGTAACAAAGGGCTCCAATGTGGCCTTGGCAATGCACACCAAAAGTACAAACAGGGACACCATCCATGCGCAACATGGCACTGTTAGTACTTTGATATTTTTCAGCTGTTGATGGAATCAGTCTCTTTGAAAGCTACCACAAAGTTTAGGAAACCTGACTACCGGTAGTCAGGTTTCCTAAACTTTGTGGTTGCTCTCAAAGATATGAGGCCACATGGTTCTGAGGTTTTATGGTTCTTTGTGGTAGCTCTCAAAGATATGAGGCCACATGGTTCTCAGTTTTATGGTTCTGAGGCCGGCTGGTATACCAGCCGGCCTCAGAACCATAAAACTGAGTTTTAGAGTTGTACCCTCATTAGGAGATAATAGAATGAGTTGCCTAGTCATAAAAACAAAGACACAATTAAAACCTATGCAATTAATCAAGAAGATCTAGCATTCAATATGCTAAACTGGAAACAATGTATTATAAATACATATAAGGCTGGTCAACAAAAAGAACCTGTTTACTCCTTAAGTCTTGGCCTAGGAGGTCTTCTACAAGATAGCTGCCGGATGCATCTAACGTCTGCCCAAGATGAGTATTTTAATCGAGACACTATCTCTAACCTTTACTCAACCAAGAGCCTCAAGGCAGCGGGTGTTTTAAGTTGAAGTTACCTAGTCAAAAATCTTATAAGATCTTATAGCAATTTTATAAATCCTATAAAATTCCGATAGGATCTATAGGATTACTAAAGGATTCCTGTATGTATCACGTAGATTTTATAGGAAACCTATAGGATCTGTGGGACTGCAATAGGAGTCCTATTGCAATCTTATAAGTCCTATAGAATTGTTATAGGACTAAAATAATTTCTATAGGTATCCTATAGGTTTTTTTAGGAATTCTATTGCAACCCCATAGGTCCTATAGGGGTCATACTTGTATCCTATAGGTTTTTTGATTTCTACTGCACTCCTATAGGTTCTATTGGATTCATATATGTATTCTATAGCTGCTATAGGATTCCTATAGGACTAATATGATATCCATAAGAATGCAATTGCAATCCTATAGGTCCTATACGATTCAAATAGGAAGAATAAAGCTGTTATAGTGTTAATAGTGTAATCCTATATAAATCATATAATTTCTAGATGATTTAAAGGACTTTTATAGATATTAACCAATATCCTTAAGAAAGTAATTATCTTTAATAAGTCATGTTAAATTTTATAGCTTTTATAAAAGTAAAATACTGTAAATTTATAGTCAACTAACAACGTGTATTTGTCCAGCCAATTTCAACCAAATTAAAACCTAATTAATTTAATTAGGTTTTAATTTAAATCATTAAATATTAATTTAAAAAATTGAAATGCTATGAATGTAAGAAAAAATAAGTAATATGCTTATTTCATCCTAAAATACACTAATATAATATTTATTTTTTTAGGTGAACATAGGAAAAAAATACCCAATTGACTTCAAATCAGCATGCTGCTATTAATTAAGGAAGCAGTAGGTAAGCTGTCGAAGATTTAGTAATTGAGGTTTTTTGGAGGTATGGTTTTATCAAATCGTTCATCGACATGAGTTCGATATAATTCAGCCGAAGGTAGTATATCTAAGCTAGCTTTGGACTCAAAGAAGGTTTAGGACATATTAGGTATTGATTTTATAATATCTTATTTAGAACTACTATTTTCTCTAAAAAAAGTAATAAATATATTACTTTTAGTTTAATATAAATATATTACTTTTAGTTTTTTTCATATTTTTGTTTTTAGACTTAAAATATAATGCATGTAGAAATACCCTAGAGGACATTCCTATTACGCAATTCCACAGCGTGCGGTTTTAATGTATGACTTTTTCATTGGTAATAAATGAACGAAATGGCGGCTTTGTTTAGTTAGTTATAAAAGGTTTTTCGTTGTTTTAGATTTTGTAAATGAGTTTGATAGTCATATACAACAAGTATATGACTATGATAGACTACAAGACGTCATTATTGCCTTTTATTTTGATTTTTATGCACGGAAAGGATACTGTTTAAATTTATATATTTTGATCCGCAACTTGTGTAAGGTGCAACTTGTAGATGAGCAATGGTCTAAAAATCATTTTATAAAATTGTTTTTTATTTAAAATTATCCATTGTATCTTCTTAATTGAAAAAAACATTCTCTGAACAACTGGGATTGATTTTGTTTATGAGCATTTATCCGCTATAAAGATGGCATCTAAATATCATATGCCGAAACCACCCCTTACGTAAGTCTCTAGTTAAATATACTTTGACAACAGCAAATGGCAATCTTATAAGATTTCAAACAGGATTGAATAGGATATCTGTACATATAAAACTATAAGATATTATTATCTTATAGTTTTATATGTACAGAAATCCTATTTAATCTTGTTCCAAAACCTTATATGATGTTTTAGCCTATAAGACACCGAATGAACAGTTTCCTATAGTTTTATAAGTACAGAAATCCTACTCAATTGAGTAGGATTTCTGTAAATGTAAAACTATAGGATATTGCTAAATTGGTGTCTTATATGATAAAACTCCTAGAAATCCTATTCTAAAGGAAGTTTTAGAGGTTGTATTTAACTGCATTATCCTGTAAAAAATCTTATTCCAATTTCTTATAAAAATCTTTAACATTCTTTTTATAGGATATCTTATAAGACTTTTGGCTAGGGTGGCTTCTCCTAGTCTTTGCATAAAAAAGTGTATCCAACAAGGCAGCAGGACATGAAGGTCTAATAAAATAAAAATTGGCATGTAGAAAAAAGATTGGTAATCTTTTTTGGTATCTGCAGTATCGGTATCAGGAAAATATTTGGCATCGAGATTAAGAAAAAAATTTATCTCAGGCACAGCTCTAATGTCATGTTATATTTTTACAAGTATAAAAATATTTTATGCAATATTAATCTTTCTTTAATAAAATAATGGTGGTCGAATAAATTTCAAATACACATAGCGTTTCTGAAATTTATTCGACGACCGATTGCCTTAGTACGTGAATCACTCACTTTATGAAAAAATTATTATTTTGGACATCGACAACAGCAGTCATAATAGCTTTCTAATAACACTTTGGTACTTCTGTCTTCATTCAGCTTAGTTTACAAAGTTAAAATATATATTTTTACACAATATATTATTGCAATTATTATACAACCATTTTTGAGAAAATTTTGTTTTTTTCAGTTTTGAGAAAATGTTTGAATTTAAATACCGCAGTATAAAAAAACTAGACGGTGCTGGTTTTTTTATACTGCGGTATTAAAACAGTTTCATCTGCTGCTTTTATGTTTTTTTTTGTCATAAAGAGTTCATTAGCAACCTTAAAACTTATTTTTCATCTTAAAATTAATCAAAAAACATTGTTTAGAGAAATCAAAAAAATTAATATTATGAGCGTGTTACATATAAGTTATGAGTGATATCTTATAAGATCCATCATAAGAATATAAGAGCAGTTCTAAAAAATACAGTCAACTATGAGTCAAATGAGGTCCACCACACATGTAACTTAAATGAACGTAAATTTTTAAAAGCTCATCTAGAAATTTTGGAGAAGTTTCCTGTCGATTAATTTTTTTAACTCTTCTGGGGGTAGGTAAGCTTAAAACCAAAAGTTTTAACAAAGGATTTTTTCACTTATTATTTCCTCATACTTAAATGCTGCTTTAAAAAAATAACTAAAAAAATGTACAGAGAAATACTTAATAATTATAAAAAAAAGAGGCAAGAAGAAGTATAGGTTTTCAAGATGTTTTTCTTTTTAATTTTATTGCAAAACCCCATTATTTTCTTATACATAATATACTTATATACATTGCCGTACTTATAAATAAAATTAAAAATAAATTAAATATATTTCTTTTTTATAAGTTCGAAAAATTCAAAAGAAATTTAAAAAAATTTTAAATTATACTACTAGCTGAAGTTTATAATCTGAGTCTACTAGAATATATACACACTGGCGGTTAAATGTGAAGTCTATAGTAGAATCCACTAGAGCGTATGAACACTGGCGGTTAAATGTAATGTTTTAACTTAAAAATTGACATCTTCTTTTATGACGTGAAAATTGTTTCTTTTTTAAAGTTATGAGACAGTTTGGACAAGTTGTTAAGTCTTGCTCTTCAATATTATTTTTAAAATCAAACTTAGATCTTCTTTCTGCTTGATAAACGGGGATAGCTTTTTTTGCTTCTTCTCTATTCACTGCTATAATTCCTTCCCTTCTTATTAACTCAAGTTCTTTTTTCATGGATTCATTATTTAGGTTTTTCAATCTGGGTTCGTCTTTGTGTTTTTGTTTAATATGACGTGAAAGAGCAGCATATTGTCTTTTACAAAATATACAAAATCTCTTCCTTCTTTTTTTTTTCTAAAAATTATTTAAACAAAAAAAGATGATAATCATTATGATCATTATAATAAAATAAAAAATGATAAGTGATAATACTCACGTTCTCAGAACATCGCGCTATTCGCTGCGCTATTCGCTTTCATCGCGCTATTCGCTGCGCTACGCAATAACACAGATTAAGGAAAAATCGTTAAAAAAAGTAGAATATTTATTAAAAATAATGTAAAGCTATTATAAAATATTTCTTTATATAATTGCGTTAGTGCAGCCAACGTTCTTATACTGTTTTAATATTGATTAAAAAAATAACGTTAGTGTAATTCATGTTATTTCAACGTTATAATTCTGATATAAAATAACGTTAGTATAACTATCGTTAACATAATGTTGTAATTCTGATGAAAAATAACGTTGTGTAACTAACATTAAAATAACGTTGTAATTCTGATGAAAAATAACGTTAGTGTAACCAACGTTATTACAACGTTAGATTTAGTCGATGTCGCCCAACATAACCAAAAAAAAAAATCCAACGTTGGATCGACGTCGTAAGCCCACTGAGTAAAAATACTAATTAAAAGAAAAAATTAATAAAGAATTAATTAGGTTATAGTTTATAAAAAAGGCATCAAGCAGTAAAATGCATATCGCTTGCATTGGAAAAAGGCAAAATAAATTTTTCGACAAGTTCACAGATATTTTTTTAAGAATTATTGCAATATAATTTACACCCTAACAAAATGAATTAGGGAAATCAGGTTTTTATCTACATACACACATTATTTACCAATTTTATTGTGCTTGAGTGTATAAAATACAAATTTTAATCATTCTTATCCATCGTGAGCTTATTAAGACCCCCCGTTTATTAACTTTTATTTTTTATCAACAAAAAAACATCTCAAAACTAAAAAACTAAAATAAAAAAAAATAAAAATTATTGTTTTATTTGTGTTCTGTAAAAAACTCCCTCCCCATATACTGGATCTAGACTAAAATTCTCCCCCCATCCTTCCCCCTCCCCTCCTTCCTCTTGAATTAGACACCTGAGAGTAAAGATGTATCATAAAGTTTTTTTAAAAAAGATGGAAAAACAGATTTTCTAATCACTTTCAGTTTTGACTCAGTAGACTAACTAGCTAAAATTTCAGGCCATACAAATTTAACTTGGCAAAAGACTCTTATATCAAGTGGTTCTAGCAGATGCGAAAACTTTTAACCATAAAACAATATAGTCTAAATATTGTGTGAAAACGTCTGCTTCCATCCAACCGTTTTTTGTCACCCCATATAAGGAACCCTTGGGTTCACCAGTCATCTACTCTTATACAATTTCTTTCTAACAAATAAAAAAATAGAGAAAAACTTTTTCCTGCAGCTGACATTGTTGCTAGTAGTTCTGCGAACAATTTACCAACTGTTCTTTTCTTGATCCAGGAAAGCCTTTACTTCTTCTTTTACAAACTATTTGTTAATTTCTTGGGTTAGTGCTAAACCCACTTTCATCACAGTTTAGTATTTGAGCTGGTTTGTTCATAATGTTACATTTTTTCAACGTAGCTTTAAGTAAAGAAAACAGTTTTGTTTCTAGCAAGTTACAAGGCCCTTGTTAATGTTAAATGCTGTACCCATATTGATAAGGCCCTTGTTAACGTTTAAATGTTGTATCCATATTGATAAAGGTCTTGTTAATGTTAAATGCTGTATCCATTTTGATAAGGGCCTTGTTAATGTTAAATGCTGTACCCATATTGATAAGATCCTTGTTAATGTTAAATGCTGTATCCAAATGGATAAGACCCTTGTTAATATTAAATGCTCTGGAAAAATGTCTATATATTGATAATTTTTTCTGCTGATGATTCATAAAATTATGATACGACTGACCACCAGCAACACCATTCACAAACCTTTTCTGAAATCTATTTTTTTCTATATATATTTGAAGTTTCATTATTTGCTTTTTTTTCCTATCTAAATCCAAAATCAGAAATTGCAGATAAAAGCATCCACAGACAATCGGTTTGTTCTCCCTTCACTAATTTTTCAGCATCTTGTGCCTAGAAGATGTCTCTTAATTGTATTTCTTGGAACGCAAAATTTTTTTGATGCAGCATATAAAGGCATATCTTTATTATTAATTTTAGATATTTAGTTTATAATTTTATACAATTTAGGTACAAGATGGATATAAAATTCTACTAAAGGTATTTGATGAAAAAATACAACACAAAGACAAGTTCACTTTACCCACATTAGTCAGAAAAATAAGGGGTAAAGTGTTCAAATTTATTTACTAACTTTAAACTATAATTTTTATACTCTTCAAAACTTATATAAATAATGTAACTGATATTCACAATTATTAACAACAAAGTTTACTAAAACCGCAAAATTTAATAATGGAATTTTAAAACTTCCACTGAACTCTATTTTTACATCTGGCACACCAAAACAAAAACTTTATTTTAAATTTTATTTAAAAAAAAACACAATTATTTTGTGTGAAAATAATGCTAAAATAAAAACTAAAAAGTTTTTTAAATGTGATAATTTTTTAATTTACAGAAATAGTTCACATTCCCCTTAGTTCACTTACCCCAGTTTACACTATTTAGTTAATAGTTTACCCTATTTTGAAAAATTTAAACGTTGCTTTGAAAAAGTTTAAACATTGTTTTGAAAAAGTTTAAACGTTGTTTTGAAAAAATTTAAACGTTGTTTTGAAAAAGTTTAAATATTGCTTTGAAAAAGTATAATGGACTGTTTTGAAAGTTGTTGGTGGACTTTTTAGCAAAATATATATGTAACAAGGATTTAAAATATTACTTATCAAAAATAAATTATCAAAACTAAATCTCATATTATTTTATGAACTAACATAAATAAGCAACATGTGAGAACCAATCACAACATTGTACAGAAAGTAGAATTGAATATTTTGTTTACAGTTCTCTCTAGCAAGTTCTAAACTCAAGCTTTTATAACTTTTTTTTAAATATCTGCTACTAGAAATGCACAAGTAACAATGACAATTTGTTAAAATTTTAAGAATAAACATCAAATTTATAAAAATAAAGGTTGCTAGGTATCTTTGATAAATTTCCTCCTTTTTTCTCATAAATCAAAAAAAGTTAAAGAAATTTAAGTTACTTTGTATATATGTTTGACGAAACCCAGATTGTTTTGTATAGTCAAATTTATAAAATATGTTTTTTTAAATATTATAAACAACAAAGTTGTATAACATTATCTAGTTTTAAAAATCTAAAAATGCAAGAACACGAACTAACATGCTTAGCAAAAAGAAAAAGAACAAAAAGTAAATCATTGAGCAAAAACTTTTAATAATTAAAAGATGACAAAATCATCAATAGCATCTAGCTTATCTATTCATAAATTTTATTTTCATTTTTATATTTACTTTATAATTTGCAAAAAAGAGTCACAAAGATGCAATAGGAAATAATTTAAATATAATTTGCAAAAAAGAGTCAAAAGATGCCAACCTAAATCAAGTAATACCCTATTATTATTAGGACAAACTTTTCAATCGATCAATAAAAAACAGAATGTTTTGAAAGAATAACATTATAATACCAGACTGGTAGCATAATCTAAAACCTAAAATATGGGTGAAATAATATATAATATAATATATAATATTAAAATTTAAAATATAGGTGAAAAGAGTAACACTCTTTTTACTGATGAGAAGAACAACCCAAGAAAGTCTTGGTTTAAAAGAAAAGTTTGTTACATTTATGGACTTTATAAAATGTTCATGATGGAAAAAAGTCATGCTCACCTCTCCTTTTTCTTATGAAAAAATCCATGCTCCCCTCTTCTTTTTCTTATGAAAAAATCCATGCTCCCCTCTTCTTTTTCTTATGAAAAAATCCAAGCTCCCCTCTTCTTTTTCTTATGAAAAAATCCATGCTCCCCTCTTCTTTTTCTTATGAAAAAATCCATGCTCACCTCTCCTTTTTCTTTTTGATATAATATGGTTAATGCATTATCATAATTTTAATGTGGTTAATTCATTATTTATCATAATTTAAATGTGATTAATGCATTAGTTATCATAATTTTAATGTGGTTAACTAGAGTCTAGTACTTTTTGCTGGCTTTGATACAAAGGCTTCATTTTTTACTAATAAAATTGCTTCTAAGGTTTCATTATGAAATCTTAGATCTGACTTATCTGCAGGTGTACAGGATTGTAATACTTGACTATCTCTCTCTTTACACATGCCAGTAAAGAGAGAGATAGTCAAGTATTTCGATCAAAAATGCACAGAGCTGTGTAAATAAAAACTGCTGCAATAAACTTTAGCAACTTTGCAGATATTTAAAAAAATTTTTATATAATTTATTTCTGATTTTATAAGAGTTCCTTTTTAACCGAATTTTCTTTTCATTTCAATTGTGATAACATAGATCATCCTAGTCATATTTTAAAAATCCGGAAAACTGTTTGAATAAAATATCTGGAAAAAATCCGGAATTTGTTATTCCTTATTTTCTTTTTAATTTCGCTTTTAGCTAAGTTGTTTTTAATTTTTTTTTGACACTTTTCATATTTTTTATATGAGTGATGAGTGAAAAAGCTTAAAAAACAAATATATTACAAATATATACCTCAACTTGCATGTATTGAAAATGTTTTAAATATCCAGAAAAACTAAAAGTTGAAGAAAATATCCGGAAAAAGATAATCGGATAGGAAACTGCATCACAGGGAATGGAAATATGAAGTTGTTGGCAGTCCTAAAAATTGGAAAAGGAACTGGGGAAGAACAAAGAACTGCTTCATGCCTGAAAGTACTCAACCCTCGGAATTAGAAAAAATGAGATCGGCAATAAATTGCTGACCTCAAACTGTTAGAGGTCGGCATAAGGTTGGTAAAAAAAATTTGATACAAAGGGGTTACTATAAAACATATAAAAGAGGTCGGTAATTTTTTTGCTGACCTCAAACACTTTAAGGTTGGCAGTTAGGTCAGCATTGCCGAATGCCAACCCTAATTCCGAGGGTTGAGTACTAGATGACTGGAATATACAAGAAAAAGTTCAATTCTGATATTTGATAAAATTTCCAGTAACAAACACATCTATCAAGAAGCATGCGTTTTTATTGAGGAAGCCTGATAATGGTACTATTTGAAGGCCAGTTGGAATTGACTGCTAAAGAAAAGGAAGGTCTGAAGGAGATGGTGCTCTTGGTTTCTCTCATATTTGGATGTTTCTAGCTCCATTTGCTTCACATGCCCCTTTGAATGATGCAATGATGCTTAATATTCTCAAGAAATATCTAAATCATATTTGTAACTGCTGGTGCGGCCCACACAACATTTACTCGATATCTACGGTTCTTCGCAAAACACCTTGTGGGTCTAGCTTTCTTTGACAATCAAGTCTCTCTAGCTTTCAAAGACTCAGACAGCTCTGAAGAGTATAAGCACGTGAGGTGCAGACTTCAACAGTTTTAAAAAGTTTGTGACCCAGAGAAAGTTTCATTTCTTCAAATGCTTAGTATTACAGGAAAGGAGGAAGCTTTCTGTTGAGGGAGTTTTCTGTTGAAAAATTCAGAAGTCTGGGAATAAGATGCTTGCTACCAAAATTTCACTCTTCAAGCAAAAAAGTTTTTTTCATCATTTTTAACTTTTGAACAAGTTGATATATACTCAAATTTTATTAAGAAAGCAAGAATGCTATGGATACTTTAAGAAAAATAAAAAAATTTAAATCTAGCATTTTGGCTTTCTTATTATGGTGCTACCAAGATGATGATTGGCAATGATTGCGCAGAACATCTTTAAATTTATCCATTCTCCTCTTAGGCAGCTATGATAGTAGAAGATGATTTAGAGAAAGACTTTGCTATGTTGGAACAAACTTTTTCACTTTGTGCATTGTACTTAAAATATTATACTTAAAAACTTTTGTGCAGTACTTAAAATAATGTAGTACTTTTGAAACCAGTATTATAACAATCAGTATTTTTTCTAATGAATTATAATTAGGATCTAATGATCTTTTGACTGTATATTTGAAAAATTAAAATTTTTATTGACCCCTAAATATTGTTTAATTTGTTTCAAATTTTTACAAAAATTCTCCAATACTATATGAAAACAAGATAAGCCTTGTGGAAAACAGAAATTCCAAAACTTGATTTTTTGGATAATCCTAAAATTCAGCTGGTGCCTCTTTAAATACCACACTCAACTTATTTCTCCATGCACTGGTTTAAAAAGGTTTTTATTTTGTAGTTCAAAGTTGAGTCACAAATAAAATGAAAAAAATAAATGAGCTTCTTTGACTACAATGACCTCCTCTGAAACCTTGGGGAGGTTAATTTAATAGGAAAAAAAAAATAGCTACAAGCATTTCTCAACCTTAAAAGTTCAAAAGATTGAAAGACAAGGTCGCTACAAGGAATAAGACTTCAATTACCTGCATATCTACAAAAAAATTTTAAACTGACCTCCTTACTTCTTTGTTTTATTAAATATATATAATAATTTAAAATTTTTAAACTGACCTCCTTACTTGATTCTTCTGAGTCATACTCTATCTTGATCTCCCTTACCTCCTTTTTGAAAAAAATTTATTTACGTTGAGAAAAAAAGAAACAAAATATAAAGTAATTATAAAATTTTTAAATAACTATAAATAACATAAGGAATTGCAATTTATAAAAAGTATTTTATTTGTTTTGTTGAAAAAACTAACTTCCTCACAAGACTCCTCAGAAGCATCTTTTCTTGTGTCTTGCATCACCTCCTTAAAATAAATTCTATTACAATACGGGGTAGTTATATACAATACTATTACCAAATTTATTATGATAAGTATAAAAAATAGTTAGGATAATGCAATTTAAATTATTAGCACTATAAATAGTAATTTTTAAAAACCAAGTTCGTATTGTAAACAAACAACAAGTTCGTATCATAAACTAACAACAAGTTCCTATCGTAAACAAACAACAAGTTCGTATCGTAAACAAACAACAATTTCGTATTGTAAACAAACAACAAGTTATCGTAAACAAACAACAAGTTGGTATCATAAACAAACAACAATTTCGTATTGTAAACAAACAACAATTTCGTATTGTAAACAAACAACAAGTTGGTATCATAAACAAACAAGAAGTTTATATCGTAAACAAACAACAAGTTTGTATCGCAAACAAACAACAAGTTCGTATCATAAACAACAAGTTCGTATCGTAAACTAACAGAGAATTTTCACACAAAAAGTTACTTAGATTTAAAAAACAAAATCTAAATAAATTATAATTTTAATTCAAAATATAATAATATGAAAACTTTTTATAAATTGTAGTATGAAAACCTTTTTTTTTTTATTTAATGATAATTATTTAGTAGTACATGCATATTAAAAGATTTCTTTTAAGCTCGAAATAACATAAAAATATATTTTTTAACTTTAGAAGTCAAAAATGATTTATGCCTAACAAAGAATAGTGCTTTGATTAACAACCCTTGCTTATTTTATTAAATTAATCATTTAATTATTGTTTGAATATAATCAGTGTTGATGAGCCAAATTCTGATTAGTTGTTTGAAAAGTGATGATAAAAAAAAAAAAGCTTAGCATGCCTGCTATATGCATGATATTCTTAGTTTCACAGATGATCTTGTATCATTTCTTAATGGTTCATTTTATTTTTAACAATACAAGAAACCTGTAAGTTTTCTGTTATTATTAAAGGTCTTATGTCTTGATGAATCTAAGTCTTGACTTTTCAATGTCTTTTGAGATCAAGGCACAATTGCAAGCAGTAAGATACTATTGGAAATCGATACTAAGCGATAAAGAAAAAGAAAGAGTAGAACAGGCAGACTGGATGATCAGGATAATGAAGATATGGTCAATGATGAAGAACAAAATAGTGATCAGGATATTGCAATTGCTGTTATGGAAGTAGATGTAGGTATAAGGTGAGACTTGAATTATGAACCTCCAATGAATAGGTGATCAGAATTTGTTATTCTTCACATACCCAAAAGTATTATGCAATGTGAAGAAACTACATCAGCAGCTGACAGGCTGAGGCTGTACAATAATCAGTCAACTATGATTGTTTCTGTGGTGATTAAAGCAGCTGGTGGAAACTTGGAGCTGTTTGGAAGAAATTGTTTGGAATTATCTTTGGACCAGAAAATAAGTTCTTCGCTAATTATAAAGCTTCTTGGCTAACATTAAATAAAGAATTGCCAATTGAAACTTTAGAAATTGAAGACACCTGGTTCAAAACCATCAAAGAACAGACTATAAAGCATTTGCAGGGTTCATGGCAGTTTTGAAAATCCATTTTCCCTGAGTTTTCCCTGATTTTCAAGTATTTTTTCCCTGAGTTCATGGGATAAAAAGTCTAAATATTTTGCCTGTCAATGTTGAAAATATAATACTTTTGCAACTGAATCCTTGTTCCCTAAATACTTTTTATCATTATTTTTTAAGAAATCAGAGACTATCTTTAATTAATTTATAGCAGTCCGTTAAAGGAAGATTTTTTATTAAAAAAAGGTGTTTTAAACAAGAAACAAAGCCAAATTAATCCAATAACTAAAAGAAATATATTTAACAACTAACAACTTTTTTTGCCAAATGACTTGCTTCTTTTTTGTTAGTGTCTGCAATTGAACTTAGGTAGCTTCTATATCTTTCGTGTGCTGATTTTACGCTGATGATCATTTTGTTTGTAATTTCAATATTATGTGGCTGAAGATTATTTGATAGCATATAATCTTTGACTAAATGTCTTGCAGTTATTGATTTTTTATTTAAATTCTGTTCTAGTACTGTGGCATTTATACTAAAACCTCTCTCAACTGAGGCTTGTCCATGGCTTAGTGTCAATAATATTTTAACAGTCAATGCAAACTCTTTATATTTATTTAGGTTAAACTTTTTAAAATAGAAGTCATCTAAGCTATCTCTTTTTCAATTAAATTCATGAAAGATGTCTTGATAAACCCTTGATTCTCTAAAGAAATCCGCAAATTGATTTATAGCTTTATCAAAAAAGATTGGTGAAACATATTTCAAGCTAATCAAGTGGGTCAATAAAGATTTATACTTCTTCTCAGCATCTTCTGGAGTCATTGCTACCATTGATTTTGGGTTAAGAACATGAGAATTGCGTACAATGATAGATCCTAGTGGAGTTCGAACTTTTCAATCAATCGAACATACATGATAGTGCAATCTTTGTGAAAACTTTGAATATCAGCAATGGTTATTATATCTTTCTTTCGTAAAGAAGCCAGTCTTGTTTTAGCTGCAAACCCTGGTTTGATTTGATTTCCTTCAAGTAGATTATCTTTTTTATGAAAATCAACTTCTTTTAGTTGAACTGAAATACAACTATTATCAATAACATCTTGTTTCACAAACAAGCTCAGTATGGTTCGTAACAGTCTTTCAAAGTCACTATACATGAATGGAATCATTGGTTTGTCAGTTTGGTATGCCAACAAATATGGCTCTAATATGCTTGCAACAAAGTTGAAAACTTCTAATTTTAAAATAATAAGTTTGTCTTTAACAGCATTTTTTACATTTAAAAAGCTTTTTGATTTAGGTTGTTTCGAAGATGGTAACTTTTCCAAAAACTCAATCAACTTACAAATATTAGGCCAGATTTCAATGCAACGATCTGCAACAGATTTACTTTCAACCTACCTTATTCCGCAAAAAAAGAGAGGGTATTATGTTGCACCAATGACTGTTTCATAATCTTGACGTCTAACTGGGCTATCATGAAGAAATGCCAACACCCTTTTAAAGTTTCTTTAATATTCCATGTTGTTGATTCAATAGCTGTTTTGAAAGCATCATGGATTTACATTGCAACTTCTAATAATACTTCAAAGTGGTTCAGCCTGTCATGTCTTTTTCATTAATAAAGAAACAACTAACAGACAGGCTGTAGCAGACTGATGCTTCTTACCTAAAACAAGATAAATATATAACTAAAAATTTAAGTTTTAAAAATGTCTAACATTTTTCATCTTTTTTCTCAATCTGTTTAGCTTGCAAAGTTTGAAATAACAATATAAGCAACGAACCAACAAGGAAAACAACTGAAATATTTTACATTTTTTTGCAATGATCTTTTGTTTTTGCATGTGCGTCGGAAACTAACCAAGCTTTATAAATATCTTGTTATAACCAATCCTCTTGAAAAGAAGTCTTCTCTGTCTTACATTATTATTTTTATTTATACATTGAGCTAAATATATAGTTACTATATAACATAAAAGTTTAAAAACCACTTTAGTAAGCAACTTTCAATAACAATATACGCCTAAAATGTGTATTTTGCAAAATAACTTCAAGCTAAATATAAAACTGAAAAATATTCCCTGAGTTTTCCCTGATTTTACAGATTTTTAACAAATATTCCCTGACTTTGCCAGGTATTCCCTGATTTTCTAAATTTTAAAATCTTTTCCCTGGTTTTCCAGGTTTTCCCTGAGTGCCATGAACCCTGATTTGCACATCAACTTGCAAACGAAAATGCTACAACATTTTCAAGAGACAACTATCATGAATGTGCTGAAAACACATCCATCATATTTGGGAAAACTCCCCCATGTGGTGTAAATTTTCTGAAACCAGGAGCCATCCATCAAGCACGGAGGATGGTTTGTAACATCTATGCTGGCAAAATGTTCATGTTTTCAAGACATATGCCATATGACAAGGAGATGAAGATCAAACATTTTAGAATGATTCAATTTCTTTTACTTTTCCACATACAACTTTGGACAAAAGCAAGCATTGGTGCTGATGCGCCATTCAATGATCTGCAGCTCATTCATAACATCATGAATTTTAAAGAAATAGACAAGGAAGTTACTGATGTTATTCTTTCAAAAATGAACAATCAGAGGTAGTTCCATTTGCTTTCTTCAGTAAACATTTTTCATCCTGGAGATGGCTGCAAAACTCTTGGAAACTCCAGTGCCAGAAAGTTTTCGTCATGGAAAACCGGTTTTTCATAAAATCACATGTCAAACAGGTTTGGCAAATCTTCTGGCACTTGAATCCCACACATTGTTCAGAATTCTTGGTATCAACACAGATTTGCTAGACCAATTCACCAGTGGACAGGGCATCCAGGTTACCAAGAAACTGAGAAATTTGTTTGTACAGTAAAGGTCATAAACAATACTGCAGAGAGAGGAGTGAAACTGATTTCAGAATTTGCAACCATAATTAACAGTGATCTGCAACAAAGAGCATGGCTGCTGAAAGGGTGTAGAAAGTCACAGACAGCAATATCCTAATTTTGACAAAAAAAACACTAGGACAATGAAAAAACTCATTTAGAAAATACTTTACTTCCATTTTTTCAAAATTTGGTATATTATTTAGTTCATAGCACAGAACAACACTGAGTCAGATTGACAAATAAGTATATGATTTGCAAGCTGTGCATTGACATGTTGATTTTATTTCAAAATAATGACAGTAAATGACACATATGTAACTCATTGCCATTTTTTTGTTGCTTTTTAACTGAAAATTACCATAGTTTTAAAACAAAGAACGGGGCTTGTCTTTAGGGTTGTGTATTTTGGGTGGCGCCCAATACAGTTAACGCTATTGAAAACAATCTAGAATAGCCCCTGGTGCAAGGCATCGTCAGGGGCTATTCTAGGGAAAAAAAATTGGGCGACGGTACCCCCCAGTCCCAGAGAAAATATTGCTGAATATCGGCATTTTTTCACAAAAAACAATATTTGCCATGAAAAACATAAAAAAAAGGCCTTCATTTTTTATTTTGGGCAACGCTCAAAGCAGCGCCCAAAGACGGTCGACGCTGTCGCAAACGGTCCAGAATAGCCCCTGTATAAATATATATATATATATATATATATATATATATATATATATATATATATATATATATATATATATATATATATATAATTATATATACATATATAAGTTTTATGATATAAATTTTTGCGATTAAGTAAAAAAATTGCTTTGAATAAAAAGTATTGATATTAAACCAAGTTTAATGCAGTATTCAATATTGAAACTATAAAACAATAAAAACTAAATCAAATAAAAAATGATAAAAAATATTTATACTTAAATTTGTAAAAGCATTTTGATGAAACAAAAAACAACAACAAAAAACTTATTACAGCAAAGAAATTATTTTTTCTTTTTTTTAAAAAAAATAATGCTGACCAAAAAAAAATCTAAATACTTTTTTTAAATATCTAAATAAATTTTAATTGACATAACTTTATCTTTTAATCAATCTTTTTAAAATAAAAAAAAGTTTTTAAACCATTTTAAAATTGCTTCAAGGGTAAATAACTTATGAGCTTTGATATAATTATTGGCATATTATTATATATTGGCATATTATTACATAGATGAGATTATTGGCATATTAAAAAAAAAAAACTGACTTCCTCACTTAATACTTCTGGAACACAATCTTTATCTTTTGCCATATCCTTAAGAAAAAGAAAATTAAAAGAATTCATTATTTTTAAATATAGCTGATAACTAAAAATTATTAGTAATGTATCAAATAACCAGCATCAGCATAAGCCACTTGATGCACTATTACGGCCTGTTTTTTATCGATTTTTCAATCAATAGCATTTTAATATTTTTATCCTGCTTTATGATAATAATTAAATAATAAATAAACTAAACTTTATGCATTACCCAGAATTTTTTTGAGATATTGTTTATTCTGACTTTGCTTACAGGCAATATTGTTTATTCTTAAGATGATATTTATAAGCTTTAAATTAACAGCTGAATGTATTTACACTTTTATTACCATTTTTTTTTTTTAGAATAGTTTTATTTTGTGTTGTTCTATTTTTATACTTAAAAATAAACTATTTAATCATTGTTATCTATATGTGTTCTAGTATAGTCTACTATATTTCTTTACCATTATTATTATTGTTATTTTAATTCACCTCCCCAAAGCCATAAAGGCCACTCCAGTCGAGGAGGTTACTTTAGTTATGGCTACAACCCTCTCTCAACTTTATAACTCCGAAACACAAACTTTGACAAACAAGGCTCCTGGGCTGAGAAACAAGTTGAATGCGGTACTACAAGAGACGTGGTGGGAATCAAACATCACAAAATTAAAATATTCTAAAAACTACTTAATTACCTAAAAATAATTTAGATATCTAATTTTTTCTTGTCTTGATAAGAAGCCAACACTCTCTGATTGTTTGGAGAGGGGATTTGAGCTTGAAAAGGATCTCATTTCTGCTACAGCATAGGGGATTACAGTGGCTAGTGAACTTTAACTCAGATAAAACCCAATTTTTTTCAGCCAATCATTATTGCAACAATTTAGATCTTCCTATATTTATGAATGGTAATGTACTCGATGAGTCATCTACCTTTTATCTTCTAGGATTAACCCTTACTTCCGATCTTTCTTGGAAACCATATATCAAATCGATTGCAAAATTAGCATCTGCTAAGGTTGCATCTTTTTATTGTGCTTGACACTTACATCGTATTCCATTCTTTATCTCTATAAATCTCAAATCTGTCGTTGTATGGAATACTGTTGCCATATCTGGGGCAGATCTTCCAATGATGCTCTTTCTCTTTTAGAAAAGGTGAAAAAACGCATTGTAAACATAGTTGGACCTGGTCTTGCAGCCCACCTCCAACCATTATCATATTGTTTCCTTTCATAGTAAAAAAAAACAAATAATGTATATTTTTAACTGAGTTTTCCTAATATGTTTAAAATAATCGTTTGACTCTGATTTGGGTCCAAGTATTTGTGTACCAATACTGATTCCATGAAAAAGATTACACGATTTAAAGTTTTAATATTTTATGGTTTTATATATTTAAAATTCTAATAATTAGTTAATTTATTGGTATTGACATCGGTATCGGCCTAAAAAACATTTGTATAGTGTGGTGGGAGCCTGTTACCTATTGCTTGACATTGATTACCTAAAAGTATTTTTAAGTCTGAAAAATATTTTCAGCCATTGATTTTTTAAATTCCATACTAATCAGTAAATAATTTTATTCTTTGAAATACAGGACTTATATTATTGTGCTCAAACAGAAAAACTGACCTCTTGAAATAATTCCTTCAAATTAGTAGGTTCATCAACACTGATGCAACTGGAAGAAAGCGCAATTGGGACCTATAACAAAAAAAAGTCAGTATATTTTTAAAATCTTTAATTTAGAATTGCACCATAGAATGGGCATCAATCATGTTTATAGTTTTAAAATTTTTAATTCTCCTTACTTTTGAAAACCTACTGTTGCCCATGGTTTTTTTCAATTAAAAATCAATTCAAATCTGTTTATAAAAATTTTAGCTGATGTTTAAAGTAAGTAACCTCTGTATATTTGTATAATTGTGTTTTAAAAACATAAAAAAATACTAATTTAATTATGTTAAACCTAATTTTCAATTGCAATAAACACTTTGATGTTTTAAAAACGCTTCGTGATCAATTTAAACCTAAATTTATCAAATTAGGTAATATTAGACAGTTTTTATCCATATTATTTTGAGGCTGAAATTTGTTTACAATATTAAAAACTAAAAGAACAATGATTAACAAGCAAAATAAATATATTTGCTTAACAAATAAAGATATCTAAATAACAATATTGTAAATAAAATTGATATTCTCAAAATAGAAAACTATTTTAAGTAAACTATTTAGTATGCATACAAACAAAATCGCTTAATTCTTTGAATTTTCAAAACATATTTGCAATACTTCTTACACTTAAGGTATTTTAATGTTTTATATTTATTTACAACAATAAAAATCTGAAAAATTTAAAAATATAATTAATAAATGTGAGGCTAATGTTTACTTTTAAACAATTGATGATACGTTATTCCTTTATACACCAATAACACAAACTGAAATGTTTATTTAAGTCAGCTGTTTACTATAAAAATACTATGTAACTATCAAAACAAAAATTCATAACATATTGTTATCTGATACATTATTATATTTTTTTTTAAATTAAAATTCTTATAAATTTTTTTTGTAGGTTATTCATTTGGCCATTGTTCCTGTGTTTGTATATTACTTATATGTATAAACTCATTTTACAAAATTTAAATTAAAAAAAAAAAAGCTGAAAATATTTAAGTAGGAAATTACTAGAAAGCAAATAAAAGAACTAAAGAGTAAAACAACTGCAAGAGCAGATCCAACTATGTTTACAATGCATTTTTGCACCTTGTTTTCAAGAGAAAGTGTATTATTGATCTGCCCCAGATATGGCAACAGTATTCCATACATGGGATTTGAGATTTATAGAGATAGAAAATATAATCAGGAGTAAGAAAGTGGCAAGTATGTCAAAGAGATGCAACCTTAGCAGATGCTAATTTTGCAATTGATTTGATATATGGTTTTCAAGAAATATCGGAAGTAAGAGTTAATCCTAGAAGATGAAGGGTGATCAGTCATCAAGTACATTACCGTTTACAAATATAGGAAGATAAAGATTATTGCGATAACAATTAGCTGAAAAAAATTGAGTTTTATCTGAGTTAAAGTTCAGCAACCGCTGAGAGCATTATGCTGTAGCAAAAGTGAGATCTTTTTCAAGCTTTTTAAAAGACATATCAAATGCTTTAGAAATGTCAAGAGCGACGGCCTTAAACTCTCCACATCTATCTAATGCACAATAAAACCTATTGTTGTCACAGTTAGCAAACCAGCTGTAGAGTCTAAGCAGGGAATCACTTAAAGTACAGATGCTGGAGTAATATTAATGTCAAGCAATGGATCAACCTGTTTGTCAGCTATATCAGGTAGAACGCATTTAGTGGAATCAAAAGTGGCTCTAGTGTCAGTGACTGCACAGTCACTGACACTAGAGCCAAGCTATTCAGCATGATAAGCAATAAAGTCACTAATAACAATGATAATGGCTGAAGGATAAAGAGAAAGTTCAATTTGATCACAAATAACATTGAAAAGGTTGCAGTCTTGAGAGTGATATAGAACAGAAAGAAAGGCAATAAGGTGAAATGGTGCTAAATGGAAGCACATAAATAATCTGTGGATTCAAAATTAGTATCCTGACAAATGGGTGAATTCTTACGAATGTAAATGCCCAGGCCAAGCATGTGACTATTGGAATCTTTACGAATTAAAGGAAGATAACCATTAACACTAAGATCACAAGATGAGACAGCTGAACTCATATGAGTCTCACAAAGAGCAAGTAGGTCTCGTGAACTTTGCAAGAAATAAGACTCAATAGAAGAAAAGTTACTTGGAAGACCACGAATATTAGTGAATGATAGGTTTAGAGAACTCAGTGATGAGGATAGTTTTTTATGTTTTATAGTTTTTGATACTTTAGTCATTTTTAGATTTGTTAAAGAACTTGACTCAAAGCACAGATATTACTCAGTACACTATTTAATAGTCCAAGCAATTGCTTGGACTTACTATCAATAAAAATTACACTTTAGTTGATGGAACAAGAGATAAAAGCTTGCTCAAGCAGCAACAATGATAGATTTGTAAAAGAGAAGAAGAGATGCAACCTTGGGATAGAGTCATGGGACAGAGAATTAAATTGAGACTTACATGGAACAAACAAATTTTCAAGAGTACTTTACAATTTTTTTTATAAGAAAATAAAAAAATTTAACTTATTAAGGCAAATCAACTTCTTTCTCTATACAACCTAGTTTGTCTAGATAATGAAAATTTCTTTGCTTCTTCAAATTTATAGAGGTTGTAAATAAATGGGAATGTAAAAAGTTTTACAAGGTCATAACATGTTAACACTAAAACATTATTTGACAAAAGTTGAAATCTAACAATAAACTTTGATCTAGTTTAAAATAGCATAAAATAGTTATAAGACAAAACTGGTAAAGAGTATATTAAAGTTAACTATCTTTAAAACCTAAAAATTCTTGTATCTAACATAGAATATAATTATGAAAAAAAATATTAATTGAACATACTTTATTTGCTGAGATTATTTTCCAAACTTTACCCCTTTGAACAATTACTTTACCACTTTCTCCTGGAAATATAGTTGTCTTTAAATCTTCAAAACAAATCCATTTTAGGTCTTCATCCTTGCAAAGATCAAAATCTTAAAAAGAAAATAATTTCTTTTTCCAAACCAAAGTTATTTATTGAAAAAAAAAAAAAAAAAAAAATTGTGTAAATGTTTAAGTCAAGCCTTCATAATATTAAGTTGAAATATTTCTCTAAAACTAATTAGCAAACAAAGTGGTGTAAAACTAAACTTAGATAGATTGTTCTTTACTTAAAAGTAAAAGCAGTTTGTTAAAAATTAAACTTAAAAAAAAAACTTACTTTTTAAAATGTTGGCACAAGTAACATCAATCAACTTTATTTGTTCCCATATTTTTGTTGACATTTTAAATTGTGTTTCTAAATAATTCAATAATTATTGTAATTCACATTTACTTTTTATTTTGCATTTTTATAATTATTTCAACCATTTTCCCAGCAAAGGTTAGTATATAGACCTTAGTGGTATTTTTCATATTTGAATAAATTTATCATTGCTATTTTAAAAATAATATTTTTCCATTCAAAGTTTACATTTATAAGATGTGAATTCAATATTTTGATAATAATCAAAATATTAATTGCTTTTACAAAACCTTTTTAAACTATTTCTATAAAATAGAAAAGTCTCCTATTAGCTTAATGGTTTTACTGAAGCCAAAATTCATGTGAAAGTATATATAATCAGTATGATGATTACCTTAGATAATGTAAGATATGTTACACTCCATAAGTGCAGATAAAATAATATTTTTATTTCCTTCTGATCAACTTAACCCAAGACTGCATTTATTTAAATCAAACCTAAGATGCTGGGTTTTGTATAAAAAAAGTAATCATTCGGTTCTCTCAGCAAAGCAGTGCCGCTCAACCTATACAATAATAATAATAATAATAATAACAATAATAATAATAATATAACAATAATATAATAAAAACAACAATAATATAAAAATAATAAAAATTACAATAATAAAAATAATAACAATAATAATAGTAATAATAATAACAATAACAGTGGATTAAAAATTGTGTTTAAAAAATTATATTCAGGAGTTGCTCAAGACCTTTGAAGATTAGGCAGGTCCCAAATATAATCAACAAAAAAAGTTATTTTGCATAAAGATTATTAAATTTTATTGCATAAAAAAAAACTTAGATTACAGCGGGTAAAAACTTTTTTAAAACATCTTTATTACTTGCATTAAATCATTAACAAAGAAAATAATTTTTTTTTTTTTTTTTTTTTTTTTTTTTTTTTTTTAACATCTTCACTTCCAACAAGGCTGCAAGCAACCACTATAAGAGTTGGAAGTTACTGGAAGAGAAAAGACTAAATCTGTAGAGCAAGATGACGATTGACTAATGACTTGATGATTAATGAGCAGGTCCAACTATGTTTACAATTCGTTTTTGCACCTTGTCTAAAAGAGAAAGAGCATCATTAGAAGATCCGCCCCAGATGTGGCAACAGTATTCCATACAGGGACGGATTTGAGATTTATAGAGATAGAGAATAGAATCTGGAGTAAGAAAGTGTCGAGCTCGATAAAGAGATGCAACCTTAGCAGATGCTAATTTTGCAATGGATTTGATATATGGTTTAAAAGAAAGATCAGAAGTAAGAGTTAATCCTAGAAGATGAATGGTAGATGACTCATCTAGTACATTACCATTCATAAATATAGGAAGATCTAAATTATTACGATAACAATTGGCCGAATAAAATTGAGTTTTATCTGAATTAAAGTTCACCAGCCACTGTGAGCCCCATGCTGTAGCAGAAGTGAGATCCTTTTCAAGCTCAGATACCCCCTCCAAGCAATCAGAGAGTGTAGGCTTCTTATCATGACAAGAGTAAATGGTAGTGTCGTCAGCGAATAATGCCACCTTAGATGTGAGAATATCTGGAAGATTGTTAATGTAAATTAAAAAGAGTATAGGGCCAAGGATTGAACCTTGAGGAACCCCTGAAGTTACAGGATGTGAAGAAGAGTGTTGTCCATCGAGGACAACTTTTATACTACGATTGGAAAGAAAGGACTCAATAATCTTAAAGACGTTACCAGCTACACCATAAAAAGAAAGCTTATGGAGAAGACCAGCATGCCAAACTTTATCAAAAGCTTTAGAAATGTCAAGTGCGATAGCCTTAACCTCTCCACCTCTATCTAATGCACGGTAAAACCTATCGGTTATTACTGTTAGCACATCAGCTGTAGAACGAGAAGACAGAAATCCATATTGATGATCAGAAAGTAAGTTATTTGATTCAAGATGAGAGATTAAGTGTTTGTTGATTAAAGATTCAAAAACCTTGCTTATGACAGGAAGAAGACTAATGGGACCGTAGTTAGATAAATCAGATCGCTCTCCAGAATTTTTGAAAATAGGGATAACAGATGCTGCTTTCCAGCATGATGGAAAACAAGACTCTGATAAGCACTTGTTAAATAGTTTTGAAAGTATGGATGAAAGCTCCGGAGAACACCTCTGCAAGACTACAACAGGAATGTTGTCAGGACCACAAGCTGTTGAAGAGTCTAAGCAGGAAATTACTTTTGATACAGAAGCTGAAGTGATGCGAATGTCAAGCAAGGGATCAACCTGTTTGACAGCTATGTCAGGTAAAACGCAACTAGTGGAATCGAGAGATGATATTGATGAAAAGTTCTTAGCAAACAATTCAGCTTTGTCTTTAGGTGAGGTGACAAAGTCTGAACCATACAAGAGAGAAGGAATAACAGATTTGCCCTTATTATTGATACTGTTAAAGATTCTCCAGAAGTCTCGAGAGCCTAATTTTTGTGATGAGATACGAGATTTAATGACCTGAGAATAGCGAGCTTTGGCGTCAGACAAAACCTTTTTACAATGGTTTCTGGCGATAGTGAACAGATGTCTGTTTTCTGGAGAATTGTTTTGCTGATAGATATGGAAGTAACGGTTTCGATTAGAAATTGCTGCAGCGCAATGTGAGGAAAACCAAGGAGAAGAGTGAGGCTTGACCTGAAATCGTCGAGAGGGAATAAAAGATTCCATGCCAGCCTGAATCCACGAAGTTATGTAAGAAGCACATTTGTCAGCAGGAAGACGAAAGATTTCTACCCAAGGGCCATCACGAAGAAAATCACGGAAAGAGTCCCAGTCAGCTTTAAGGTAGTTGTATGTGGTACGATGATAGGGGGATTCTGATGAAGTAGAAGAGTTTGATAATAGTTTTAGAGAGATCAAACCGTGATCAGAAGTACCTAAGGGTGAATGTGGAGAAATTGAGCACTGACTAGGATCCAAAACAAGACATAAGTCGAGTAGAGAAGGTAAATGATTAGGGTTGTCTGGAAAACGAGTTGGAAAGTTGACTATTTGAGTTAGAGATTGAGAAAGGCAAAAGTTGAGGGCCTTAACGCCAGCAGAGTCACTGACACTAGAGCCAAGCCAATCGGTGTGATGGGCATTAAAGTCACCAACAACGACGGTATTGGCCGATGGATAAAGAGAGAGGGCTTGGTCAATTTGATCAGAAATAGCATCAAGAATAGTGCAATCTTGGGATGAAGGAGAGCGATATAGAACAAAGAGAAAGGCGATAGAGTGAAGTTGTGCTAAACGAAAGCACATAAATGAATAGTCTGTAGATTCAAACCTAGTTTCACGACAAATGGGTGAGTTCTTACGAATGTAGATGCCCAGGCCAAGCATGTGATTATTGGAGTCTTTACGAATTAAAGGAAGATAACCATCAACACTAAGATCACAAGATGGGACGGCCGAACCCAAATTAGTCTTACAAAGAGCAAGTAGGTCTGGTGAACTTTGCAAGAGATAAGACTCAACAGAAGAAAAGTTACTTCGAAAACCACGAATATTAGTAAATGATAGGTTTAGAGAACTTGGTGATGACAATGGTTTTTTGTGTTTTTTAGTTTTAGGTACTTTAGTCATTTTAAATTTATAAAGAACTTGACTCAAGTATAGATAGTACTCAGTACACTATTTAACAACTAAGCAATAGCCTCATTACTATTAATAAACCCTAAGCCGTAACAAAGGGCTCCAAATGTGGCCTCTGCAATGCACACCAAAAGTACAAACAGGGACACCATCCATGCGCAACATGGCACTGTTAGTACTCTGATATTTTTCGGCTGTCGATGGAATCAGCCTCTCTGAGAGCTACCACAGAGTTCGGGAAACCTGACTACCAGCCGGCCTCAGAACCACAAAACTGAGTTTTAGAGCTGTACCTTCACTAGGAGATAACAGAATGAGTTGCCCAGCCGTAAAAATAGAGACACAAGCAATACCCACGCATTGAGTCAAGAAGATCCAGCGTTCAACATCCTAAACTGGAAACAATGTATTAAAAATACATCTGCACCAGCCTAATAGATGAGGAAGGGGTGCGAGGCTGGTCAACAGATAGAATCTGTTTACCCCTTAAGTCTTTGCCTAGGAGGCCTTCTACAAGACAGCAGCTGGATGCATGTAACATCTGCCCAAGATGAGTATTTTTATCGAGACACCATTTCTAGCCTTTACTCAACCAAGAGCCCCAAGGCAGGGGGTGTTTTAATTCGGAGTTAACTTCTCCTAGCCTTTACCTAAAAAAGCGTATCCTACAAGGCAGCAGGACATGAAGCAGGTTGTACTGGGTTACATTTTTTTACAGGTTGTACTGGGTTACATTTAAAAAAAAAAATTGCTTAAGCATGTTTAGTCAATAAATAAATAAAAATGTTTGGCAAAATATCTCAGTCTGGTAGTATGTCCCAAGGTATTTAGTTAAAAAGGTAGAGAATTACCTTGACAAACTTTGTGCACCTTAGATAGAGCATAAATTTTTACTGCATATGATCCTTCAGGATTTTACTATAAATAACTTTAATCTTATTAACTTTTTAGAAAAAATACTTATAGTAGAGTTCTCTTCTGATATAAGTTATATGAAAATTTTTTCAAATATTTAACAACTAAGACCAAATAGCAACTTAAAAGTAATAAATAATTTCATGTCACAGTGTTTTTAATAGCCCACATAAGTAAAATTTTTGACCATTTAGAAATTGAAAACTTGATTATTTTAAATTAAATTGATATTAATATATATTTTTATTTAGAATATAAAACTGTTATTTAAAAATAAGTTGCTCTTAATGCCCTCCCTGACAAGTAAAAAATGGCAAAACTTTCAAAATATGGTTTAATTCAGTTGAAAAACATTGAGAAATGCAGAAATTATTAACCTTCTAAGTCAAATATTTAACTCTGATAAAAGTGGGTTCATTACTGACCCAAAGAAACAAATAGTATTAGCAAAACAAAGTGCTGCTAGAGTGTCACAGAGCATTGGTAGCTCAGGCTGGGAGCAAATTACTTTAAATTGTGCATACTCTGCTAGCGGTCAGATATTCCCGCCATATTAAATCTACAAAGGAAAATATTTGTATATGGATTGGATTAAAGGTGGTCCTAATGGAGCTGTTTATACTACTAGTAATAAAGGCTGGATGGAGTTGCCTCATTTTTTGGAATGGTTTCAAAACATATTTTAAATATATACAAAGCATCTTACAAATGCACATTTTTCATAATAGCTCCCCACTTATTGATTTGGCATAAAATAAAAATATTGTTTTTCTACGCATTCATGCTTATCTTACCCATCTTCTTCAACCTTTAGATACATCTGTTTTTCAACCCATAAAAAGTAAATGGCAAAGTTTACTTCTAAAATATGTAAGAACACATAATGAACTAGTCTCAAAGAAACACTTTCCAGAATTAGTAGGCACCCTTTTTCAGAGTTCCTTTCCTGTGGAAAAATCAAAAGTGATTTTAAAGGAACTGGCTTTTCCCCTCTAAACAAGGATGCTATTGACACACGGTTGTTTAATTGATATTTTCAGTTACCAGTAAAGAAACCTGCATTCACCACTAATCACATGACAAAATCATGTTCAATGCCTAACTTTCATAGCTTGTTCAATGCCTAACTTTCATTTCTGTTAATGATGCTTTCTTTTCAACATCAATATCATCTGCTTCATTGTTACCCATTTCTAAATTATCTTCAAAAGGCTCATCTATCAAAGATTTTTTTCTAAAATAATTACAGTCAAAATGAGCAGAGACCTCTTATTGTAGATCTGCTTTAGTTATTTTATTTTTCTATGGTGGTTTCTATGGTTTTTCTATGGTGAAAGTTTAACATTAGACGCATGTTTAAAAAAAACAAAAACTTCAAAAAAAGAAAAAAAGAAAAAAAAAAGTTAAAGAAAAAAATACATAAAAAAAAAAGAGTTCCTACACATAAAAATGATAGTGATTATGATACAACAATTACAATGTATGTCCTAACTATTATGCCTATGGAGATAAAGGTGATCAGTGGGTGTGCTGCGATGCAACATTAGGTATTATAAATTGTACTGTAATAACTGAATTAGACAATGTGCAGTGGAGTGGAAGTGTGGCAATTGCTCTAAACCTATGTAAAAAATCAAGCTTAAAAATTTTCATTGTTAATTTTTCTTTTTTATTTGTTTGATACAACTTCTACTATTACTAGTTACTTGATGTAACTATCTATAGGTGTCAAAATGATGCCTGTAGATAGTTACATCAAGCCTTAAAGTGTCATATCTGATGTTTCAGATATGACATTTTAAGGCTAGGCGCTAACTTCAAATTTAAGTATGTTTATCTTATGTCTAATGAAAATATTTTTGAAAAATATTGCACTGCCTAGAGCCTGGGAACAAAAAAAACCCAATATGTTTGCCCCCTACCACCAATTGTAAGGGCAATGAGGCAATAAAATATTTTTATACTACTTTATAATATATTTAAATTCATTAACAGGTTTTTAATTTTATATAATAACCATTTAGTGTTTGAAAGCTATGATCTAGCTATGGGGCAATGGTGTCAAAATTTTAGGGTATTTTAGTTCCTAGACACAAGTCACCACAAAATTTTGCAATACATTCTTATTTGACATTTGGATAAATATACTAAAGTTCAAAGCTTGCACAATGCTTAAAAGTGTACTACCTGAAACACCAATCAAAATTTTCCAAATTGCCAGTGTTTTCTACCACATAGCTGTTATATACTATATAAAAGTTTCAAAAATTCAACCCTGACTATAAGAAAACCTTTTTTTTCAGAATAGTGGTTGCCTGGTATAAAAATATGTTGTGAAAAAAAAATTTTGAACTTCATAATAGTCATTTATTTCAATAGAAAAATCTAGAAGTATAAAAAAAGTGATCTTAACGCCCTCCTTTGCCCTAAGAAGACATATATGAAAACATAACCAATGATGCCATTTTTTTAAAACTTTGACATATTGCTTTTTTTGAAAACATAAATATCTGGATGATAATAAATAAGTGAAATATAAGTAATAGTAATAAATAAGTCAAATAAGTGTGTACTTCAAACTTGAAAGGTACACTTTACACATAAGTCTTATGTGTAAAGTATACATTTTAAGTATACATTTTAAGTGTACATTTTAAGCGTAAGTGTATATTTTAAGTACTCTTATTATAAGAGCACTCTCAAATACAGTAAGTTTCTATCTACACTCAATAAATACATAAATATTTCTACTTACATTTAAATATAAATATAAATATAGCAACTAATTATAGTAAATTTCTACTCTTCACATCTAAAGCAAGGTAGCACGAAGGTCGTACGCTCTTATGCATGTTCACACTAAACAAGTTTGCAGTTACGTCAGTATTCGTAAAAACAATACGGTTCACTTATGCTAATTAGTGTTTTTTTAAAACTCGCGTTAAGCAAGAGAAGTGTATCTTCGCATATAATCGTCTTTTTCTGGTGATGACGATATACTTAATATAAGTGGTTAACATTACCTTTGACGTATACTCATTTATACATATATAACGCATGAGTAAATTATTTATGCGTAATTTAACTGTCATTTACCAGAGTAAACCTGCGTAAAACCTATGCCGGCGTGAGTGCGTCGAACGTAAAATTCTAGTTAACAAGGCGCTCCAAGTTGACTTAACGGTATTGTCACAGAGTCGCACGCATTTTTAACGAAAGATTTTACGTCGTTTACCTTACCGAAATCACAGATAAATTAGGCATTGTACATATGTCATTAAAGACGATATTCTCAAAACCGTAAATGTAGCAAAATTTATTTTGCATAAAAGTTTAAAAACTTATATTCTATAAAAATAGCTACCACGGTTTTTATAAAATTCGCAAAACTTTTTATGTGACTTTTTAAGGAATGTGATAATTAATAAGAAACTTCATCCAAAAAACTGAAAATAATTTTTTTCTTTCTAAAATTGAACTTTTAATTTTATTAGACTATAAATACATTATTTGATTTAAATAATTTATTTACTTAAACTACTTACTTAATACTTAAATCACTTACTAAATATACTTAAATTTAAAGTGTGTTATAAAAACATATATGATTTGTTTTTTAACAAAATACTCTTTCAATACTTTTTGAAACAAGACTACAAGCGAATTTTAGAAACTTTTTTACTTTTAAGTTCCTTTAAAATACTTTATTTATTAAAATATATTTAGTAACTAACTCGTTCTTACCTATTTAATATTCGTACTAATTTAGAAAAATAAACGTAATTTGTGAAAACGAACATTATACTTACTACCCTCTACCTTTTGCGTAATCCCCAACCGTTTGATAACGTAATCAAAAAGGCTTCCCAAAATAACAATTAAAAAAAATTCTTCTCTTGCCCTCTTAATGTGTTCTATATATTAAATTAACACATTATTTAAAAAATTTGTAAATAATAATTATATTAACAGATCCTCAGGACCCTTGAACATTGAAGGTGTCACGATTACTATAAAAAAAAAAAGTTTTTCAAAAGTATGCTGAATCTCCAAAAGAAGCGAAATCATATAAAAACTTCCATAGCATTAATTTTTTCTTTTAATTGTTTTATGGGACACCCTCGTACTAAATTAAGAGTACGGATTTCGTTTATCGCGTATAGATAAGGCGTGACTTAAATTAAACATTATTCGTTTTAAGCGAGATAACTTATTATACGATATTTATTTACTAGTCATTAAAATCAAAAATAATATTTTAACTATAAAACTTATGAGGTTATATTAAAAATTCTTTATTTATTGCTGTGGGTGTTTAATAATAATTTTAATATAAATACAAATTTAATTTAAGTATATAATTTAAGTATGTCTTGGTTTATTCCTGTGGGTGTTTCTATCATCAACACCCACACCAATAATTAAAGTATAAATCTAAGCAGTACATCATGTACTGCTTGTATTTTTTCGTAGTATCATCACATGTATTTTTCGATTAATGTTTTATGTTACATGTACTACATGTAACATAAAACATTAATCGAAAAGTATATATACTATTAGTGTAAACATAAATTCTAAAATTACGTTTCCGTTAAAATAACTCAAAAGCTGTATAGTGTATGTATTTGATATTTTTTTCCTTATAATGTTTTTACAATTTGTTTTATTTTAATGCTGTTTTCTCTTTCCCATTTTGTCATTTTAGTGTATGTGTGTGTTCCGATATATATAAAAAAAATATTGTATGTTTTAAATGTATTAATAAATTATCGCCACCTCAAACATCTCAAAATAGAATTATCTTTATTATTATATTTTTCAAAGTTTAATTTAAAATAATGCGTTTTTGTAATTATTTAAAATGTTTTGAATATTAAAAAATATTTTAAACATTTTAAATAATAACAAAGTTAGGTTTTAAGTGACTCCTAATAAATTGCTTTCCTAATATAATTACAAGATGTTGTGCCAACCATTTTTTCTTGGCAAAATATATTGTTTTTATTCTTTTTCTTCTCCTTCTTATTATTATCATTATTAATATTATTGCTATTATTATTACTATTATCATTATTGTAGTTAATGTTGATTATTTATTTTGTATTCAAACAAAATTCTCCTTTTATTATTGAGGAAATAAAACTGATATAAAATGGCTATTCATTTTTCTATAAAAAGATGTGTTATGCAACCTTGTAAAATTGTAAGTTTAAAACCTTATTATTAAAGAATTGTTTCTTGTACATACACACACACACACACACACACACACACACACACACACACACACACACACACACACACACACACACACACACACACACACACACATACACACACACATATACACACACACACATACATACATCGATTCATTACTCAGAAATGAATTATTCATTTCTGATGTGTCTTAATGATGAAACACAGTGTAAAATGAAAAAAGTTTGATAAGTGATTATCTACTATTTTATTATTGCTTAGTATTATATTTTATTATATATATATATATATATATATATATATATATATATATATATATATATATATATATATATATATATATATATATATATATATATATATATAGGGTGTGAACTAGGAATAAATTTGATACAGCGTTTTGACAAAATTTTGAATTTGTCAAAATATTTTCCAATCTCCCCACTCCCTCCTCACCACTCCCCTCCCAACTTCCCCGCCAAGATTAAAATGTGCTCCTTATAACATTTTTAAGTTTAGTTACAAAACGAAACCAGTTTGCAATACGTGCAAAATGTCCATTAATCATATGTGACGAAACGTAACATTTTTAAGTAATGAGACGTAATGTTATGAAATTGTTATATAACATGTTTACCTATAAGATGTAAAAATAATAGACATTTGATACAACAATTTTATGTATCAAATGTTTGTTATTTTTACATAACAAAAAGTAACATTTTTAACCTTATGAGATGTAACATTTAACATGTGGTTCCTTAATATCTTATAATTTTTTGTTTATTATATATATAAATATCTTCATGTATAAGTAAATGAAAATATATATAAGCATATGTAAATATAAATAAATATTTGAAGTAGAGTGTAAATATAACATAGATATTTGTAAAATTACATTAGCAATAAAATACATTAGTAATAAAAGTAATAACAAAATTAATACATTAGTAATAAAAGTAGATATATCAATAGTCAAAAAAATACTAATCAAGCAATACAAATAACAAGTTATAAACACAATGGTAGATTAAACAAATTTTATTTTTATTGAAATTTCTTGATACACTGACCATAACACTTTATATATACTTTATATGTCAGGTCAGGAGTATGGTCTTCATGATCATCCTGCTACTGGTAACATGTAACCCATTGCAACCTGTTCCATGTTCTGCTGCCTTGCAGGATTTGCTATCTAAGCAAAGGCTGGAAGGAGTGTTCTTCCTGTCATCAGTACTATCTTATATCAGTCATGCCTATAGTAATTTTTTTTTTTTTTCCATATAGTTGGAGGTGCCTTAGTTACTGTATTAGCTCACCTGTAATCTAAGTTATATGTATGTTTGTGTTCTGTCTGAACCTCTGGCGCGGTGTTCGCTCACCCGTAAGTTACTTCATGTTTATGTTTATGTTTTTTATGTTTTTTTATGTATGTTTGTGTTCTGTCTAAACCTCTGGCGCAGTGTTCGCTCACCCGTAAGTTATGTTTTTTATGTATGTTTGTGTTCAGTTACAACAGTTAGCAACCCATCAACACTGACATCTGAACATAGGGCTATTGCTCTCGACATATCTAAAGCTTTCGACAAAGTTTGGCATGCTGGTCTTCTCCATAAGCTTTTATCTCCATAAGAGATTATCAAATCATTTCTTTCTAACCGGTTTATTAAAGTCATCCTTGAAGGCCAACACTCTTCTTTATTTCCAGTAACTTCTGGGGTTCCCCAAGGTTCCATCCTGGGCCCTGTTTTGTTTCTTATCTACATAAACGATCTTCCTGACAACCTTTCATCTAAAGTAGCTCTTTTTGCTGATGACTCAACTTTATACTCCTGTCTTGACAAAAAGTCTTTTTATTTCGATCGCCTAGAACAAGCAGCTGATCTTGAATCCGATCTCACTTCAGTAATAGATTGGGGTTCACAGTGGCTTGTGAATTTCAACTCTAAAAAAACCCAGTTGCTTACTGCAAACAACTACCGTAATATGGTCAACATTTCTATATTAATGAATGGCAATCCTCTGACTGAGCCCTCCTCTTTACGTCTTCTTGGATTATCGCTTACTACTGACCTTTCATGGAAACCATATATACAATCGATTGCTAAATTAGCTTCTGCTAAGGTTGCTTCTCTTTATCGTGCTTGCCATTTCCTTACTTCTGATTTCATTCTCTACCTCTACAAATCTCTTATTCGTCCCTGTATGGAATACTGTTGTCATATTTGGGCTGGTTCTTCTAACGATTCACTTTCTCTTCTTGACAAGGTCCAAAAACGCATTGTAAATGTTGTTGGACCTGGACTATCTGCTAAGCTTGAACCTCTTTCCCATCATTGTAAAGTTGCATCTCTTTCTCTTTTCTACACATACTATCATGGTCACTGCTCAAAGGAGTTATCATCTCTAGTTCCATCAACTAAAATTCATTATCGTTTTACTCGTCATTCAGCTAAGTCTCATTCGTTTACTGTATCTGTCTCTGCATGCTCTAAAAACTTTTATTCATCTAGTTTTTTTCCCCGCACTTCAATCCTTTGGAACTCTCTCCCATCTTCATGTTTTCCTGACTCATACAACCTTCAACTTTTCAAGTCTTCTGTCAACCGTTTCCTTGCTCTATAACTCTGTTCTTTTTTTTTTTCCTAGTAATTCCCAACTTAATGTTGTAAAACTTGTTGGGAGTGAATGCAAATAAAAAAATAAAAAAAAACACTTTATATATATTTTTGTTTGTGGGTTTATTAAATTTTTAAAAGCGCAAAAAGAATATTTTTGTGACAAAGTCACCAATGGAAAATGAACATTAAACTTTTTTTTATACAAAAAATAATAATAATTTAAAGCGCTTTAATTTTTTTATTATTAAATCTGGCAGAGTTTTTTAACTAACCCTACCTTTACTATTTAAAGAATTAAATAGTAAATTTACTATTTAGTTATTTAAATAGAATGTTCGGGTTAGTTAAAAAATCTAATTTTCGTATGTTCAAAAAATTGCGTCAATTAAAATCTAGAAACATAAAGACCATAAAAAGTAAACATCACCCGGCTAAATGCCTATTTTTTAATAGGCATTATCTCCCACATTACTTTCAGAAAAAATCTGATTAGCGATCCTTAAACAATCTTTATTAAATCTTAAAATCATTAAGTATAATATATTTAGTAATTTTCAGATTAATATATTGTATTTTCATTTATACAATTGCAGGGAGACCGCGTTTAATAATTTTTGGAAAATTTTCCTACTCACTCTAAACTTATTAAGACCCCTCCTCCTACATTTAATAACTTTTACTTGTTATCAACACAAAAATTAAATTTCAAGACTAAAAAAGAAAATTCTGTAAAAATTGGCCTTAAAATAAGAAAGTCATTAATTCAATAATATATAGTTAAACGAAAATTTCAGTTTCAGTGTAAACAGCTTTAAAAATCCAAGTTTCAGTGTAAACAGCTTTAAAAATCGTCGACATTTAAATTTTTTCACCAAAGTTAAAAATTTTTTATTAGCTAATAAATCCTATTGAAATTATGAAAAAACAGCTGTTAGCAAAATGCGCATTTGACCACCCCTATAACATTTTAAAGTTACTTTATGTCTTAATCGGTTACAATTGGTAACAAAAATATTAAATAAATAAACTTGATAATGCAGTAAATGTTTGTTTTATATTGCTGTATTGCTAGATATTATCTTTTATTTTATTTTTATTGTTAAATAGCTTTGTCTCAATTAGTTACATTGTCACAAAAAATGATAAAGTTTCAATTTGCAATGTTACGTCTCAATTGCTTTTTTTTTTCAACTTTTTAAAGTGTAACCAAAAATTCTTAACGTAACGTAACTAAATCTAGATTTGAGGCATAACTAAAATACGTTTCAAACATTGATTTTTTTAACATTACGTTATGCCTCAATTGGTTGACCTAAAAAAAAAAGTCTTTTTTAAAAGCTAACCAACAAGCGTGGGTTAATTTTTAAATTTTTTTTAATTACATGTAATTAATTTTTTATTACGTGTAATTATGTTTTTTATGTATGTTTGTGTTCCGTCTGAACCTCTGGCGCGGTGTTGACTCACCCGTAAGTTGATTTATGTTTGTTTGTGTTCTGTTTATACTCTAATGCAGTGTGAGCTCAGTAACTAACTACTTACTCCAACTACAAAACCTACACTCACCTTAGACTCCTGTATTTTGTTAGATTCAGTGTTTTTCCTAATGCACTTCCAAAATGTCATGCCTGGTTTTCTCAAAGTACTGTTGCGGGAAGTAACTCCTTTTAACTACTCCTGGTTAGGTCAGGATAATCGAGATCAATCTTGCTACTGGTATCACCTAACCCAGTACCACCTGCCACAAGCCCTGCTGCCTTGCAGAGTGTGCTCTTCTCAGGCAAAAGCTAGGAGACATAAACTCTGACTAAAAATTCCCCTGCCTTGGGGCTCTTGGTTGAGTAAAGGCTAGAGATGGTGTCTCGATAAAAATACTCATCTTGGGCAGATGTTAACTGCATCCAGCTACTGTCTTGTAGAAGGCCTCCTAGGCAAAGATTTTAGAGGTAAGCAGAAAAATTCTGCTAACCAGCCTCGAACCCCTTCTTCATCTATTAGGCTGGCGTAGATGTAACCTGTGTTACATTGTTTCCTGCCTAGGATGATGAATGCTGGATCTCCTTGACTCTACTCATAGAATTTTGCTTATACCTCCTTGATAATGGCTATGCAACTCTTCCTGTTATCTCCATATGAGGGTACAGCTCTAAAACTCAGTTTAATGGTTCTGAGGCCGGCTGGTAGTAAGGTTTCCCGAACTCTGTGGTAGCTCTCAGAGAGGCTGATTCCATCAACAGCTGCAAAATATCAGAGTATTAACAGTGCCATGTTGCGCATGGGTGGTGTCCCTGTTAATGCTTTTGGTGTGCATTGTCAAGGCCACATAAGGAGCCCTATGTCACGGCTTAGGGTTATTTAACAGGACTGAGACAACTGCATAGCTCATTGATTAGGAGGCTGTGCTCTATCTATGAATGAGTCAAGTTCTCATTAAACCCAAATCATGACCTAAGTAACCAAAAATTTAAAACCTAAAAAACCATCCCCACCACATAAATATTTTAATATATCTTTTACAAATATTCATGGTCTACGATGCAACTTTCCATCAGTTGAGTCTTACCTCCTGCAAAATTCACCAGACATGCTTGCACTCAGTGAAACAAATTTAAATTTTACAATTCCTTCTTCAGATGTCAGTGTTGATGGGTGCTATCCTTTGATTCGTAAAGACTCAAATAGTCACATGCTAGGTTTAGGGGTACACATACGCATTAATTCCCCTATTTGTCGCGAAATCAGGTTCAAATCCTTTGACCATTCTTTTATATGCTTCACTCTATCACCTTTCTCTTTGTTCTTTATCGTTCTCCATCTTCCCATGATTGCACTCTTTTAGATGTTATCTCTGATCAAATTGACCATGCCCTCTCTCTTTACCCCTCTGCCAATATTGTTGTTGTTGGTGATTTTAATGCCCATCACACTGAATGGCTTGGCACTAACACCACTGATCCTGCTGGCACTAAAGCCTTTAACTTCTGCGTTTCTCAATCTCTTACTCAGATAGTTAACTTTGTGACTTGTTTTCCTGACAACCCTAATCATTTACCTTCACTCCTTGACTTATGTCTTGTCTCTGACCCTAGCTTATGTTCAGTTTCTCCCTTTTCTCCCTTAGGTGGTTCTGACCATGCAATGATCTCTATAAATCTTTCTTCTTGTACATCTTTTTTGGGCTCACCTTATCATCGCACCACCTACTACTACCCTAAAGATGACTGGGATTCCTTTTGTGATTTTCTTCGTGATGATCCTTGGTATGATGTTTTTTCTCTCTCAGCTGACAAATGCGCCTCCTATGTCACCTCCTGGATTCAGGCTGGAATGGAAGCTTTTATTCCTTCGCGTCGGTTTCAAGTCAAGCCTCATTATACTCCATGGTTTTCTCCTTCTTGTGCGGCTGCTATATCCAATCGTAATCATTTTTTTCATCTTTTTCAAAAGAACAACTCTCTTGAGAACAAACATCTATTTATTATTGCAAGAAATTGATGTAAAAAGATGCTTTCTGATGCTAAACTCCATTATTCTCAGTTCACTAAATCTCGCATCTTATCGCAGAAGTTAGGCTCTAAAGACTTTTGGAAAATCTTCAACAGCATTATTAACAAGGGTAGATCTAACATTCCATCTCTCATTCATGGGACTGATCTTATTACCTCTCCCAAGGATAAGGCAGAACTATTTTCAAAGAACTTTTCTTCTAATTCCACTCTTGAATCTTATGGACATTCTCTTCCTTCCATTCCAGTCAAACAGGTTGACCCATTGTTAGACATTCAAATCTTTCCAGCTTCTGTTGCTAAAGTCATATCTCAATTAAACTCGTCTACAGCTTGTGGTCCAGACAACATTCCTGTCCCAGTCTTGCATAATTGTTCTCCAGAACTTTCTTCAATTCTCTCTAAACTATTTAACAAGTGTTTGACTGAGTCTTGTTTTCCTGCTTGTTGGAAAATGGCATCTGTGGTTCCAATATTCAAAAACTCTGGAGAAAATTCTGACCCTCCAATTATCGTCCGATCAGTCTTCTTTCTGTTATTAGCAAGGTCTTTGAGTCTTTGATCAACAAATTCCTCACATCTCATCTTGAGTCAAATAAACTGCTGTCAGACAATCAATACGGTTTTCGATCCTCTCGCTCTACGGCCGACTTGCTAACTGTTGTAACTGAAAGATTTTATTGTGCATTAGATGGAGGCGGTGAGGCTAGGGCTATTGCTCTTGAAATATCTAAAGCTTTCGACAAAGTTTGGCATGCTGGTCTTCTCCATAAGCTTGCTTCATATGGTGTTTCTGGGAAAGTTTTTGAGATTATCAAATCATTTCTTTCTAACCGGTTTATTAAATTCATCCTTGAAGGCCAACTCTCTTCTTTATTTCCAGTAACTTCTGGGGTTCCCCAAGGTTCCATCCTGGGCCCTGTTTTGCTTCTTATCTACATAAACGATCTTCCTGACAACCTTTCATCTAAAGTAGCTCTTTTTGCTGATGACTCAACTTTATACTCCTGTCTTGACAAAAAGTCTTCTCTTTTCGATCGCCTAGAACAAGCAGCTGATCTTGAATCCGATCTCACTTCAGTAATAGATTGGGGTTCACAGTGGCTTGTGAATTTCAACTCTAAAAAAACCCAGTTGCTTACTGCAAACAACTACCGTAATATGGTCAACATTCCTATATTAATGAATGGCAATCCTCTGACTGAGCCCTCCTCTTTACGTCTTCTTGGATTATCGCTTACTACTGACCTTTCATGGAAACCATATATACAATCGATTGCTAAATTAGCTTCTGCTAAGGTTGCTTCTCTTTATCGTGCTTGCCATTTCCTTACTTCTGATTTCATTCTCTACCTCTACAAATCTCTTATTCGTCCCTGTATGGAATACTGTTGTCATATTTGGGCTGCTTCTTCTAACGATTCACTTTCTCTTCTTGACAAGGTCCAAAAACGCATTGTAAATGTTGTTGGACCTGGACTATCTGCTAAGCTTGAACCTCTTTCCCATCATTGTAAAGTTGCATCTCTTTCTCTTTTCTACACATACTATCATGGTCACTGCTCAAAGGAGTTATCATCTCTAGTTCCATCAACTAAAATTCATTATCGTTTTACTCGTCATTCAGCTAAGTCTCATTCGTTTACTGTATCTGTCCCTGCATGCTCTAAAAACTTTTATTCATCTAGTTTTTTTCCCCGCACTTAAATCATTTGGAACTCTCTCCCATCTTCATGTTTTCCTGACTCATACAACCTTCAACTTTTCAAGCCTTCTGTCAACCGTTTCCTTGCTCTATAACTCTGTTCTTTTTTTTCCTAGTAACTCCCAACTTAATAGTGGTTGCTTGCAGCCTTGTTGGGAGTGAATGCAAATAAAAAAAAAAATTAGTTTGTCGCGAAATAAAAAGTTTCAATTCGCACTTTTATAAGTTAAAATAAGTTAAAAAGTAATAATATGCATTTTTTAAAAAGTTTAGACTAAAACTGAAAAAAATCTATATTTAAGACGTAATTTAACTACGTCTCATATTTAGATTTGGTTATGTTACATTACGTTTTTTTTTTGTCATTAATACAAGCATATTACTTTAAGAGTTTTTATAAACCCACAATCAAAAATGTATATAAAATGTCAAACTTTCTTATGAAATTATATATTGTATTACACTAATTAGCTAAAGCTAATAGTGTGTATAACTTGCATTTTCTGAGTAATATATGTCTACTCTCTTTGACTTCATATTTTTCTCTCTTATTTTTTCTCTCTTTATATAGCTCTTTCTTTTTATATAGATCTCTCTCTTTATATAGCTCTCTCTATATAGCTCTCTCTATATAGTAGCTCTCTCTCAATATATCTAAATGAACATATGAAAGAACAGGAAAAAAGTTATATTGGTAGATAATATAGATATAATATTACGTGTTATTAGGTCAAATTGTTACATGTTGTTATCTACATTTTTCATGTAGCGTTATGTTACAATGTTAAGTCTCGGTTATGTAAAAATAATGGACATTTTGCACGTAACGCAACGAATCCCGTTTACATTACAATACATAGCGTAACTTTAAAATGTTATAGGGGCCACAATCCACGCTAGAATTAATTAGTTTTTTAAAATTCTGCATTTAAGACGTAATTTAATTGCGCCTTTTTTTTACGTTACGTTACGTCTAAATTGGTTACACTTTAAAAGTTAAAAAAAAAGCCAGCTGAGATGTAACATTGCGAATTGATGTCTCACATTTGAGGCATAATTAAAATACATAACAAATATAGATTTTATTTTACCTTACATTATGTTTTTTTGAAACTTTCAAAAGTTTTACCAATTGAAACGTAATGTAAAAAAAAATCTGTATTTGAGACATATTTTATTTGTGCCTTTTTTTACGTTACGTCTCAATTGGTTACACTTTTAAAAGTTAAAAAAAAAAGTTAATTAAGACGTAATGTTAAAAATTGAAACTTTATTTATTTTTCGTGACAAAGTAACCAGTTGAGATGAAGCTATTTTACATTAAAAAACAAAGTAAATATGGTAATTAGCAATACAGCAATGATAAACAAACATTTACTGAGTTATCATGTTTATTTAATTAATATTTAATTTAAAATAAGAGAATGTAACCTTGTTACCAATTATAACTGATTGAGGCGTAACGAAACTAGTAATATGTTATAGGGGGTTTTGTAGGGTCTTTTTATTTTCTTCTTTCTTTTTCTACTCCAAATAAAAAATACTGTAACATTTATACTCCAAAGACCTAGTTTACACCCTGATATATATATATATATATATATATATATATATATATATATATATATATATATATATATATTATCAGGATTTATATCAGTATATATATATATATATATATATATATATATATATATATATATATATATATATATATATATATATATATATATATATGTTTATATTTATATATATATATATATATATATATATATATATATATATATATACATATATATGTTGATATATGTACTGAAGCCCCTTGCAGCAGGCTATTGCATTGACATTACAGTGTGACATTACAGTGTTTATATTATTGAACTCTCCATAGGCTTCAATATTGTCAAGGGGGGCTGCTCGTTTTTTATTTAAAGTTTTCATTTTAAATCTTATTGTTATTTTACAATGTTATTACAAGCTATCTATGGTTATATTAATATATGTTATTATTTTATTAAGCTGTCTATGGTTCATTTTTCTACATCAAATATTTTAAATGCATGGACAGGAAAAGAATCATTGGATGTTGATGATCCTGAAATGTTTAAGTTGATTCAAAAAGAAAAAAAGAGACAAACAGAAGGTTTAGAATTAATTGCTTCTGAGGTGGGCAAAATATTTTAAGTATTTAGAATTAATATTATTTCTTTTTTGGAAGTGGTATTTTAAAATTACTGAAAACCATCCAATACTTTTACTCTCCTTACTTTGAACACTATGTGTGTGTTTGTGTGTGCGTGCGTGTTTGTGTGTGTGTGTGTGTGCGCACACGTGCGTGCGTGTTTGTGTATATTTAAATAAATTAATTTAAATTATTTAAAAAGTTATTTAAAATAATATTCAAAAATTTCTAATTATCCAAATAATTCTTAAAAGTTATAAAACATTTTCCATACTCAAGAATCCATTCAAACTATCAGAGTACAAACTAATTTTTTTAAAACAAAGCAACAATTATTTAAATCTGGAAAAAGTTATTGAAAAATATACTGTTTGTATATTCTTGCATGGTATTTGCGCGCCATTTGTCAAAAACATATTTGTAACAAATAAACAAAAAATTTTATAAAACTAAAATTTAAAAACATAAACAACCTTTTCATTTACTTCAGAATCAGATAGAATTTAGCTATTTAGGTTTTATAAATTCTTTTATTATTATAATTTTTTTGTAAAGATTTAAAATGTTTAAATATTTTGAATAAAGCTTTTGTAGCTTTTGATTTAATTGTATTATTATTAATTTTAGAATTTTTGCAGTAAAGCAGCTTTGCAAGCATTAGGAAGTTGTTTAAACAATAAATATTCAGAAGGCTATCCAGGTGCTAGGTTAGTAATTTATATGATTTCTACATCTAAAAGAAATACATGCATTTTATGTATGTATTTTCTTTAGATGCATCTGTTTATGAAATCTTATGATCATATTCTCAGATATTATGGTGGGAATGATGTTATTGATGATATCGAAAGACTTGTACAACAAAGAGCATTGAAAGCTTTTCATCTTGATTCTGAAAAATGGGGTGTAAACGTACAAGTTTACTCGGGTAAATGTTTTTCATTTTAATTGTTATTTTAAAAAATTTTCTTTATATATATATATATATATATATATATATATATATATATATATATATATATATATATATATATATATATATATATATATATATATATATATATATATATATACAACCCTCAGAATTAAGAAAAATGAGGTTGGCAATAATTTGCCGACCTCAATCTTTTAGACGTCGGCAAAAATTATTTGATACAAAGGTGTGACCATAAAACATAGAAACCATGTCGGCAATTTTTTGCTGTCCTAAAACACTTTCAGGTTGGCAGTTAGGTCGGCAATGCCGAATGCCGACCCAAATTCCAAGGGTTTTATATATATATATATATATATATATATATATATATATATATATATATATATATATATATATATATATATATATATATATATATTAAAAATAATTTAAAAAAAAATGTCAATATTTTTATGAAAAATAGGGGCACCAGCAAATTTTGCTATTTACACCGGTCTTTTAAATCCTCATGATCGAATAATGGGACTTGATTTACCACATGGAGGCCAGTAAGTGCTTTTAGTTATTTTTGAGTGCTTTTTTCATTCTTACTTTTTATCCTAGATATTTGATATTTTAGTTTGTCTCATGGTTTTTCCACAGATACAAAGAGAGTTTCAGCAACATCAAAATTTTTCGAGTCAATGCCGTACAGGCTCAATGTAAGTTTAGTTAATAAATAATTTAGTTTTATTGTAAGTGGCACATAATTGTAAAATAGATATTGCTGTATAATGCAATAGAAGTTATTATTGAATCTACAAAGATTAAAAAAATACAAATGATTGTAAAATATTTGGTGTTTTAAATCTTTTACCACAATAAAATGAGCATTCACCTGAAAAAAAAAACAGAAAAATTTTTTTAAATAAATGAATTAAAATTTTATTTTATTTTTACTTTTCTTTTGCCTTCTTTTTTTGATGAAACTTAATGAGTTGGTTAATATCAATGAGAAAAGCAATTCCTAAAAATTCCTGCATAAAAGGTTTTCAGCAAAAATATGTTTTGTTTATAAGTTAAAGCTATATATTTTAAAAACTTTCAGGAAACTTTTGACTTTTTTTATTATATACAACTCTAGACTTTAGTAAAATGTTAACAATAATTTTTTTAATGCCATCTTTTAAGACTTTCAATTAGATTGAAACAGTAGAACTTTTAAGCAATCCAGCATTCTCAAAATCATGCTGAGGTCACTATAAAAAACAAAGCAAAGAACAAACCAAGCTCATACCAAGACATGAATTCGTAATAAACAGAACAGATATTTTATGGAACACATTGCTATTGGAAGTCGTCAATTCAAGAAATGTAAACAGTTTCAAATTTAAATTAAAATTAAAGACAAGATTTAGCATTAAAAAAATAACTTTTCATTATTTTTTCAGTAAATTATTTAATATTTATAAATTGTCAAAAGCTGTCAAAGTGAGTTTTACCTCACTTGCTGTTAATACAGTTACAGTTTAAATACTAACACTACTACTTTCATCTAAAATGGTTCTAAAAAATCATTTGCAAATATAAAATTTGTTTTTGATGGGTGAAAAAACAAAAGCTTTTTAAGAAGTAAAAAGAAAAAAAAAATGCTTCTATAAAAGGTAGAAGTTCTAATTTTTAGAAGATTCTGATAAGATACAACTCATTAAGAAATTATGGACGCCTGATACTTTCTGTTTACTTCTTAACATTCACAATTTCATCTGCTGTTTGACTATTGTCAAACAAGAAGAGGAAATTGTGGATTATCTAATGGAAACCTTGAACTAAATCTTGAATTAACTTGAACAGTAATTTTCAACAAAGTCTAGTAATATTAAATTATTATTACTTGAAAATTTTACTTTTAGATGCTGCATGTTCTTCTCTTAATTGGTCTGTTGACAATAAAATCTTGTTCTGCTTTTACAATAAAATTATCTTCCGGAAGAGTTACTAAAATTTTATATTGTTTTTTGTTGGCTTTTTGCACAAACTAAATATAATTTTTTTATTGCTGTTTTTATCCAACAAAGTAGTAAGATTTTAATTTGTTGGTATCTCTGGGAAGTTATTACAACAGTACAACATGCAGTTTCAATTTGTTAAGTTACATACATCTAATGTAGATCTAATGTAACATCTAATGTACATCTAATGTAGATCTTTATAGTCTGAAATATCTGTTATTTTTAATGCTGAAGGTTTTGCACTCTGGTGGTACTTACAAACGGATACTATTTCATTTTCAGGAAATAGTATGCTTCTTTTATATTTCCTTCTCAGGAAATGCGTGGGTTGTATGCCTTATGACTAAGCATATAATATTTTGTTTTGAAAACTTGGGCACGGCTCTTTGCAAGTTTTAAAAAGTTTTTTTTTCAAAACTTGCAAAAAAATGATTTTTTTTTAAATAAACAAACCATAAACTGAAAAAAGAAAAAATCTATAAAATATATATAAGCTATACTATAAAAGGAAACAAGACTTTCTAAGATTATTATTATGTATTTTGCCATAAAGAAAATATTTACAAAATAAGACTTGAATAAATTGTATATACACGGCTGGGGCAAGAAGAAGACAAATTCAGTCTTATTGCCACGCTCCTTCAAAACAAGAATATAAATAACAAAAAAAAAAAGTATTGCCGTTATCACAATGAAATATATACATATAGTACATATATAAATGCAAGTATAAAAATACTTTATATATATATATATATATATATATATATATATATATATATATATATATATATATATATATATATATTTTTTCAAACTTGTATTTATTAAGATTTTGAATTTAAAAATAAATAAAAATGTAAAAATGTTAAAATGTGAACATCAAAGAAAATTAACGTAATAATTAATTTGTACTACTCATAATAGTTACCATATTAACTCCATTAAATCAAATCACCAATAATTAAACCGCTATGTAATGCAACAAATTTATCTTCGTTGCCAATTTGTATACGTTGTATACGGGTATATGAAATAAGAAACAAAGCTAAACTAGAAAAAAATCTTAACAAATGATAAAATAAATAAAAGATAAATCAGAAAAAATAAATGCGTAAAATTAATGCATTTATTTTAATTTAAAAGTGTTTCACTTTTCTAAATTTCTCATGAAATTTAGAAAAGATCGAAGTTTTAAAGTTATTTAATTCAAGCTTAATAGTTACTTCAAAACATAATTATTTAAAAATTTGAAACTTTGATATTTTCTATTGTCTAATAGCAAATAAAACATTAAAATATTAAATTATTTGTTAATTTGCCAATATAACATGTAATTGACTTAATCACAACAGTATAACATGAATATAACATGTAATTGGCCTAATCGCTACAGTAACGTAATGAAATGAAAACTTTGAACAATTGAGACAATTTTGAATTAATTATCAAGATTGAACTCTTAATTGAGATGCTTCTAAATTT
>NC_061162.1:19808371-19825871 GCF_022113875.1 Hydra vulgaris | reverse complement strand
TAATGACCATAATTAACTGGCCAACTAGCAGTATTTTGATCTTCAAATAAAATAATTTTTTTTGTTTTCAAAATTCATATTTAAACTATATAACACTAATTGCACAAACAACAAATCCGTTTTGTGTTGATAAAATGCTTAGTATGTGCATTCCTGCTTTTAAATTTGTTGTAATTAACTCAACTTTTGTACCCATGTGATACTTATCAGTTTCAATTATTACAGGAGTATCTGCATCTAACCATGTCTGACTACTGCCAGTGGAACTATGTGTAGTTATTACAAGTCTTGAATAGGGTTGGATTAAATCAAAACTAATCTGTAGTAATTGCTCAGAAAGATATGTTTGCATTCCTCTGAGTTCATCTGAGCGTATTTTAAACTTTTTAAAAACGTTAAAGTGAAAGTCATCTTGACGAATAATATTAATAGCTAATGTATTGTTTGGTTCAAATTCGTTGTACTTAAGATATGTATAACACAATGGTTTATTATTTGACGTTTCATGATATAAAATATCTGCTAGGACTATATCGCCATGGTTATATGTTTGCTCTTGAAAATCTGCTATTGTTGGAACTCGTGATGCATGGTTTATAAGCATTCGTAAAAAACTATTTTTAATATGATTTATAACTAAAAAGGCCATTTGTGCATGACCTAATATACTTGGATGAAGCCTGTCAGCAGAAAACAGTGTCTCAATAGAAAATCCTGGTGTCATTTGTTTTATTTCATCACACACAAAGTTTCTCCAGCTTATTGATGATATCCTATAGTGTCTAGCTACAAGTAATCCACCTTCATCTTCATAGTTCATACATTTACCATCTAAATAATCATGACCACGAAAAAAGTTTAGAAAAAAAAGTGCTGGTTTTGATTCTCTTTGTAAAATATTTCTCGTAAATTGTTCTAGAGGTTGTCCTGGTGGAAATGGTTTGTCATCATATCTTCCACGATCATTAGCAGCTAGTTCCCATAATATCATTTTTGGTTCAGCATCTTCACTTAGATGTGAGTTTAAACAGTATGAAAAATAGTCTGTTCCCACACCACCAATCGAAATAGACTTTGCTTGCATTTTTGAAGTGGTTATTGACATAAATATATCATTCCACCATTTTACTATAGCATTAAAGTATACACGATCTCCTTCTCCGCTCTCTGCAAATGGAGCTCCACGAGAAATTGAACCTCCTACTATAGGTAGTTGAATTGCATACCCATGTAGTGCTTTAATCAGAATGTTTTTCAATCGTTTTTCATCTCCAAAGTTTGCAAATGATTTTTGTATTAGCATTGGTGTAACTCCAAGGCTTTCAGAATTAGGATATATATCTCTGTATATCCAAAACTGTGTAAAGTCCATTTCTAGTCTTTGTATAAGTTGAAAAACTTTTTCTCTGTATACTTCTGGATATTCTATTACTGCTTTTTTTATGACTGAGGTGAAAACTGCAGTTATGTAAATACTTTTTATCAAAAATAGTTGATGGTAATTCATTGTTTACCTTGAAAACAAGGAAATAAAAATAGACAGTTTCAAAAGTTTAATAATAAATTAAATTACATTTAATAATTCTACCTGAATGCTTTTTTCAACTTAAACTTAAATCTTTTTGTTTAAACAATCTATCAATTTATAATCTGTGATTTTTTGCATTGTTTTATTATGGTAACCATGTTTGATAAACAGAGTATGAGTTTTAAAAAATACATAACATGAGTTTTTTAAAATTATTTGTTTTTGTTCAATGCTTTGGCTTAAAAACAATGTTTTTTTACTTTAATTTTTTTTTTCTTCTTATTTTTTTTTTTTGACTTATTGATTTAAAATCTTTAAGTTATTAACAGATATTAAAATTCAGTAATTGTAATGAAAGTTCTACTAGGTTGTTTTATGTAAGTATTTCACATATTTTAGTATTTTGTTTTAATACTTAAATATGTGAAGTTATAATTTATTTAATAATGACATGGTTTCACATGTTTTATTGTTTCGAATATTTTCTGCTAATTAAGCATTTTTTTTTTTGTTTTAAAGTTTATCTTTTTTAAATTTATGTTATTAAAAAAATTATTTTCTAACAATAATGCAAGTAAAATATTTATGTCTCAATTTAATATTCAATCTAAGAAGTTTTAAGTTACACTTTCTCTAATTGAATTTAATAAAGAAAAGTAAATGTCTGTGGTAAAACATAATGTAATTGAAATATAAATTAAAATATGAATTAAAATATAAATATATTTATAAAATGTAATATTTAAATATTAGTTGAAAGTTTATTAAATTTTTTATTAAAAGTCACATTCACTTAACATTAAGTATTTTGTAATTTAAAATACATAAAACTAGATAAATATATATAGATTTTTTAATTTATTTTGTGAAGAATAAATAAAAATTATTTTGTCAGTAATAAAGCATATATAATATTTATGTTCAATTTTTTTTTTTTTTCGGAAGTTTGAATAATTTCATGTTAAATGGCTTCAAAATTTTATTATCATTTATTTGAAATTTTTGCATGTGTGTGGTCACACACAAACAGTAAATATCCAAGAGAAAAATTGAAGCATAAAGTACATTAGGATTATGAAAAATTAGTTTTTATAAAAAGCAAATTTAGATTTTTATCCTGAGAAGAAATTTACTTATAAAATAAAAGAAATTGATTTAAAATAAAGTAAAAAGAAACATTTTTTGTGTTTTTGATTTTTTGCTGACCTCATTTTTATGTAGTCAGGGTGAACCCATTGTGTAAAATTTTTTTTAGCCACACTGATGCTGGCCAAAAATAGTTTAAGATCCTAAGTTTTTTGCCTACTTTTTCCAATTCCAAGATAATGGTGTCCGCAACTAGCACCTTAATGTGATCTATATGATAAAATAATACTGGATTTAAGAACTTTTCGAATAAAAAATATTTTTAGGGGTACCTCAAGATTATTTTTCAATCAAGATATTTTTAAAAAAGTTCTAAAAAGAAACAAAATTACAATTTAAAGTTCTAAAAAGAAACAAATTTCAAAAATAATCATCATTTTATAAAAAAAATATAAACAAAAAAAAGAGAAAAAGTTATAATCAAAAAAATTTGTAAAAATCCATTTTAAGTTTGAAAGTGTCATTTTGTAGGCAGTAAAATTTAAAATAAGAATTTTTTCATAAAATGATGATTTTAAATAACTTCGTTTCTTTTAAGATTCAACAAGACATACTTTTTAAAAACCTTTTTTTTTTTTGTAATAATATTAGGGATCTGTTCAATGGTCTTAAGTCACCCCTTAAAATATTTTTTATTCAAAAAAGTTTTTTAAAACACATTAAGGTGCATTTTATTTAAATTTATATAAAAATTTTGTATATAAGATAAATAATTATAATAGTAACGGCAAAACAAGCTTTTTTTTTTTATATATTTTAAAATAAAAAATAGTTAAAATTATAATTAAAAAAATGTATATATATATATATATATATATATATATATATATATATATATATATATATATATACATACATACATACATTTTAAGTATGTATGTGTTTTTGTATTTTTAGTGAAGTAATAATATATAGCAATAACTGAATTAAAGTCAAAAAGTCATAAGAAAATTATTCAAAAACAATGTGGCACTAATATGTGGCTAATTGTTTATCAATTATCAGTTCAAGATTTATCCCTACACCACCTCTTTTATGGTTTGAAGACAAACAAAAAGGAACTTTTACAAAGCTGTTCTAATATTATTAATAAAGTGTTTCAAACGCAATAAAATGCTACTTGAATAAAATCAATATTAAAAACATCAATAGGCACACAAGTCTCACCATTGAAGAAGTACTTGGAAAACCAAACTATATTCTATTAATTTGGTTTATTGTCAAATTTTTAGCAACATAAAAAAGTTATGCTTCTGAAATAATATTAAAAACTGATAAAGCAAGTTGAATAAATGGCTTTTTTTTATTGTCTGGTGGTTAAGACATTCTAAGTAGTTTATATGATGTTCTAACAGAGCACTGCAGAAAAGCATTCAATTAGGAAGCCACTTTACTGATGACCCAAATATAACCAGAGCTGGCATTGGACTTCAGACCACTTAATTCTGAAGCATGGACTCTAATCACTGTGCCATTACTTCACTGCTGTTTGGTGATTGTAATAGATTGTGATTAAAATTTCACAAGATATAAATTTCACAAGATCAAAGATAAAAAAGAAAAATGATAAGAAGACTTAGTGAGCAAAAAAAAGTGTATTAACATTTCTAAGAAAATTGTTATGAAAGAGTGAAAAAATATATTAAAGCTAGATAATAGATATAGATAGAACTGATAAGCTAGATAATAGAAATAGATATAGATAGAACTGATAATCATCATCATCACCAGAAAAAGACTAGAATGATGTTTTATTGGAAAAATGGCCTGTTGAAACTCTAAATAAACCAACAACAAAAAATGTTAACATGGTCGTTGTATCTGCCTTTTCATTTATGTCATTTACCGTTTATGTAAAAGTTTGGCTTAAAGCTCTAAATGGTTCTGATGCTCCACATAATGATCTTTGTCTGCCCCAAACTCTGGATATTAAAGTCTTATGGTGGTGACAAACAGGTATTTGAGTGGAGATTTGATTATACTTATTTTCTTACTTTATCCTTAATAGTGAGAAAGAAACTATGATTTCCACTATAAAAATACCACCAATATAAACTGATTTTACTAAAGTTTATTTAAAATTAGTTGCACACTTTCAGAAAAATGATTTGTCAGATTTTGTACACTGTGCCTAAATTTGATCAAATATTTCTTACTTAGAATCCAGCTTCATAGTGTCTTATTTAATGCCAAGCAAAAAATTGCAAGTATGAGAGTCACCATTGACTAGTCTGAACATGGTATTAAGTCAGAATTTAATAATGTGCTAGCACTTGATGTTTATATTTCAGGTAGTTGAATATGATCACCATTTTTCAGAATAAGCTTCAAAGCAGAATAGAACTGGATTCATTACTCTTGCGAATACTTTGACTAAACATTGTACAAACTTAAATATGTTTTAAACTTATATTCAATCAAACTTATGTAATAAGAAAGTTTTATATATTTATATGTTTTATCAACATTTTTTGCAACTTGAAATCTCTTGATTAATCACTAAAACACATTATTCAAACTTTAGAAAACAAATTTTAGCTACAAAGATCAAATGCAATAAAGCTTTTGTTCAAAGAGTATTTAAAAAAGAAAATCTGAATGCATATTACAAGAAAAATATACCAAAAAGGTTGCTTGATGGAGAAATCAATGCAATTATGAAAAAAAATTTATGCATTTTAGAAGATGAAACTTACTGTAAAAAAAGATCACATGATGCTTCCAGATAATCAATATTATTAGTCAAAACGTTATAAAGCTTCTGACAAATTTAAGTTTATAAAGGCAAGAAGCATTTAAAGACAAAAGATATTGAAGCTTTTTTGCTGGAAAGTGTTCAAGATGTTGGGCAATCCTAAATTTTTGTAGAATGTAACAAAAATCAAAACATAGAGAAACAAAAATATAAGTTGTTAATAATCTGTTGTACAAAATAGGATTATTTACAGAGATTTTAAAAGGTTAAACAAAGTTTTTAGATGAAAAGATTTTCAGCCTTTTAGCCAAATAAAATCTGATGCTGATTCTCTTCTTGTTCTAAAAAGAATAGTCACTACTGCATACTGAGTGCAAAATTTTCTTCTCAAAAAGATTTTTTCTATTTTTGTGAAAGAAAATAAAATAGGAGTAAAAGTAAAACAGTTGTTACGAGTTTGCGAAGAAATTTAAATATTGAACGAGAATATTTGAAATTTAAATATTGTTTACACATTAGCATTAATATTTTTTTTCCATTATTAGTCCTTTCATTGTTGTTAGCATATTTTTAATTTGTTGAATGGTTTTTTGTTTTACAAATTGTTGACTGGTTATGTATTTCTTGTATATTTTAGTTCATATTGGTATTTATAAAACAATTTTTTTATTTTTTATTTATATATATATATATATTTTATTATTGTTTGTTTTTATTTTTTTTAATTTTTTTTTTTATTATTATTTTTTTTTTTTTTTTTTTTTTTTTTTTTTTTGTTATTATGGTTGAGTACTGTTTTGGTTGTATAGCTTGTCTTACTTATTTTTAAATATTCCTCTATTAATCTTTATTTTTGTCTTGACAACTGTCAAAATATGCTTTGTCTAATAAATAATTCTCCTTTATTCTAATGTACTTCATTTCTTCCCTCAGGCGTTCACTGCTCGTGTGTGACCATTCGGCGAATTTTATATGCCAAAGTTTTTAAATAAAATAGGAGTAAAAGTAAAAAAGTTGTTACGAGTTTGCGAAGAAGTTTTACGAGAATTTTGTTTACGAGAATATTTGAAATTTTAAATATTGTTTACAAGAATATTTGAAATTTTAAATATTGTTTACGAGAATATTTGAAATTTTAAATATTGTTTACGAGAATATTTGAAATTTTAAATATTGTTTACGAGAATATTTGAAATTTTAAATATTGTTTACGAGAATATTTGAAATTTTAAATATTGTTTACGAGAATATTTGAAATTTTAAATATTGTTTACGAGAATATTTGAAATTTTAAATATTGTTTACGAGAATATTTGAAATTTTAAATATTGTTTACGAGAATATTTGAAATTTTAAATATTGTTTACGAGAATATTTGAAATTTTAAATATTGTTTACGAGAATATTTGAAATTTTAAATATTGTTTACGAGAATATTTGAAATTTTAGATCAGTAAAATTACTGAGTATTTATCATACATTATAGAATTTTTGAGATCAAAACCTTTAAATGTTATAATATTTTTCACTAAATAAGAATTTTGCAGATGAGTATTTTTTCTATTTTGATAAAAATCTCACAAAGTTAAGTCTTAGTCTGCTTATTTTGTTTTTTTAAAAATATCAGAAATGATAAAGGGTAATAAAGGAACTATGACATTAAATAAAATATATAAGTTCTTTCAGAAAAACTGGGAAAAAGAAGATAAAACATTATTCTGAGTATATATATATATACAACCCTCAAAATTAGGAAAACTACTAATCCAATGCTTCATTTAACTACTGTTTGTAGTTAAATGAAGCATTGGATTAGATGGAGCATGAGTTGTCTAAGCCGTTAAACTTTACAAACAGTTAGACCGAGACATGTCTAAACAATCTTATATAATATATATAGAGAGAAATTATAGTGTTGTAAAAAAGAAGTGATATAAAAAAGAGTTTGTTGGGAATTGTATATGAGAAGTTGTGTGGAGTATTAAATATAAAGAATATTAAATGTAAAATCGACAAATCAACGAACGAACACATAACTTAAGCAATTTTTTTTTTTTAATAATTATGCAATTGATTGTTTTTTGTTTATTATAAAAAAATATATTTATTATAAAAAAACAATAAGTTACTAAAATTTAAAAAGTTTATACATTTTATTATAAGTAAATAAATTTAACAAACTAAATTGAGAAAAATTCACTATTTTGTATTAATGGATAACAGATTACAGTCATAGTGTTATTGCATATTAGTTATCATTAATTTGCGCGCGTTTTGCAAATGCGTGAAAAGTTGTTTTGAATTAACAAAAAATTGGTAAAATTCAATAAGCATCATTGATATATCTAATTATTATATATCTTATTAACTAAATTAAAAGTTATTTGAAAATAAAACTTCTTTATAATTTAATAAATAATAATTTGAATAAAAAAATTAAAATTAAAGAAATAAAAATAAAGCTGGCATATTCATGGCCGACGACACAGGTTTTGAAGTAGAGGTGCATACCATTTATTTCTAAAAACAAGTCCTCTATATCTAGAATTTCTCTTAAATAAAAGGGGGCCTTTAGAAAAAAGTGGGGGGAGGGGGGAGAAGGCATGTGTTCCCTCTTATAATAATTTATATTTATAATCGGCTAATAATAAGGTATTTTTTTAAAAATATACCTTATTATCATATATATTATATACATATATATATATATAATATATATAATAGATATATATGTTAATTTTACAGAATTTACAGCAGATTAATAACCATTGAATTCCTTTAAATATGTTTTTATTTAAGGAACGCACTGGACTAATTGACTATGATAAATTGGAGGAAACTGCACATCTCTTTAGACCAAAAATTTTAATTGCTGGAACAAGTGCTTATTCAAGATTAATTGACTATGAGCGGATGAAAAAGGTAATTGTAAGCATTTTTTTTTTTTCTCAATATTTTATAAGTTATAATTAAATAAATAGTTATATCAGACAAAAATTTATTCATAATATGGTCAATATTTTGAATTTTTTATGTTTTAAGTTTGATCTTTTATTTTTTTTTAATTATGTCTTTTGATGACTTTATGTTAATACAAAACATTCTTATGTCTTTCGATGAATTTATGTTAACTTTACTTTATTTTAGCAAGATAATTTTACCAAAATGTTTTCCAGTACAAAGCAAATTTAAAATATTTCAAATAATATTTTTACCTCATAACGCTTACACTGCAAGTTAACCTTTAACTTTTACAAAGCTAAAACTTTTGTAACTTTTACACTTTTAGTAGGTAAGAACACACCTTTTAAAAAAAGTGTTTTTAAGGACCACCCTAATATATATATATATATATATATATATATATATATATATATATATATATATATATATATATATATATATATATATATATATATATATATATATATATATATATATATATATATATAATATACACACACACCTATAGTAAAGGCGTTAAATATACTGTTTGTGGTAAAAAACAGCTCATAGCTTGTCTATGATTTTTAAACTGATAAAATTAAGATTATTAAAACAAAACACATTAATTTAATTGAGGATTATAATTATATTTTAAGTTTTTTTTAAAAAATCACAAAAACGCAAATTAAAAGACTAGAATTTTTTTTAAAACATTCTGAATGATTTAATTTTATTTTTATTTTTTACTGTAAAACATGCGCGAAGTGTTGATACATCGACTATTTTATAGCCTGCTGCTCAAGGGAGTTTTGCTACATCTTATCGCCTGCTGCTACAAGGGAGTGTTGTTACATCGACTATTTTAAAGCCTACTGCTACAAGAAAGCACCTCGACATTGACTGAGGGTTTGGTTAGGGCAGGCAGTCTATCAAACAATTAAAAAAAAACTTTTTCCTGTCTTCAAAATATTTTTTTTTAAAACAAAACTTACCTAGCAATGGTAAAATTAAAAATGACCATTGCAAGAGTGTGTATATATATATTTTTTTCTTCGTTTAGTCAGCGCTTAGGCGCTTAAGTCTTTTCGCGCTCGCCCATACACCTACAAAAACTTTGGCAAGCGCCTAAAAAAGCGCTTGCTAAAAAAATAAAAACAATTTTAAATTGCAACAAAACATTTTTGTTGATTTGTTCAACTTTTATGAAAAAAGGCTTTTTTTAACCAGTTGTTTTTGAATTATTATATCTAGTATTTATTCAAAGCATTATTTTCGCTATTTTTATTTTAATTTAAATAGCAGGAAAAAAAGAATTTTTTAAATCACACAGACTAACTTAAAAATGACCATCCTGTCAGCGCTTTTTTGTGCCCTTGCATTAAATTTCAAAAGGAGAAGACTATATATATATATATATATATATATATATATATATATATATATATATATATATATATATATATATATATATATATATATATATATATATATATATATATATCTTTATAGTGTAGTCGAAAGAGTCTTTTAATGTAAAAAAAGTCTCTTTCGACTACAATTTTAATTACCTCGTCTCTTAAGCTGTATTTGATTGTCGTCAAAATGTCAAAGCAATTAAATTAATGCGGAAATACATTAAATTTTATTTGTCAGTCGATGTAGCAGCACTCCCTTGCGAGTCAGGCTATAAGATAGTTGATGTAGCAACATTTACGCATGTTTTAAAAATGTTTTTTAATAAAACAAAAACAAAAACACAACTAATTAAAAAAAACTTTCTAGTCGTTATTATTGCGGTTTTTTAAAAAAATTTTAAAAAACAATAAAATTTAATGTACTTCCGCATTAATTTAATTGCTTTGACATTTCGACGACAATCAAATACAGCTTAAGAGACGAGGTAATTAAAATTGTAGTCGAAAGAGACTTTTTTTACATTAAAAGACTCTTTTGACTACACTATAAGGATATATATACATATATATATATATATATATATATATATATATATATATATATATATATATATATATATATATATATATATATATAGATATATAGATATTTAATATTTAATACAGATATTTAATCAATAAAACACTTTTATTGCATGTGCACTTACTAGTTTTTTAAAATGTTTTACAATAATAAAATACTAAGGTGCTCACTGTTCTGTTAAGTTTTTTTTTAAAATAGTTATTTAATGTGGTTGCAGATTTAGGAACACAAAAAAAGTTTAAAATCAATTATTATAAGCTGATTATACAGAAGTTAATTGTTTGTAAATTTCGAAATATTTTTTTTATTGACACCCTATTAAATTAATTCAAAATACATGTAGATAAAAGATTTATTTATTTATGCCTAGTCACATCTACTATATAAGTAAAATATTTCTTTTTCAACAGATCAGTTCAAGCATTAATGCTTATCTTCTTGCTGATATGGCACACATAAGTGGTTTGGTTGCTGCCAGAGTAAGTCTGTTGTATTGAGTTGATTTTAAATTAATAAACAGTTTTCCATTAAAGTTGTTTAGAACTTGAATATATTTAAAATAATTTATTCGTATTTAGAATTTATAAAATATTAAAAAATTTTAAAGGTCATTCCCAGTCCTTTTGATTATGCTGATGTGGTATCTACAACAACTCATAAAACATTAAGGGCTGTAAGGTACAATTTTGTTACAGACTATATTTTTTTTCTCGTTGGTTTTTTTAATTTAAAATTATATTGTATTTTTCATATAAATTTTTTATAGACACTCTTTGATATTTTATCGCAAAGGGGTAAGAAGTATAAACAGTAAAGGAGAAGGTATCACATTTAATGTCTTATTTTTTTAATTTAAATTCAGAGAAATACAGTGATTAATTAAATTGATGGCATTTACAAATTTGCTGTCTATAAAAAAATGTTTTGTTAAACTTTTATGTTTTCACACGAGCACCATGAAAGGAAAGTTTTTCCATTAAAAGTTCAAATCAAAAATTAAAAAGCTAAGTTGGAATAAAATTTAGAATTTGAGGCTCTCATCCAATTCATTTACACATATCCTGCTTATTTTAGTTTATTTAAAATGTAGTTTTTACTTTAAAAGTCTATTTAACTTAACAAGCAAATACTTTTATGTTTTTTCTTACTTGCACTGAGTTTTATTTGTTTTTGTTCAGATTTATTTTTTTAATCTCTGTATTTTTCCATTTTCATATTTGATTTGTTCTGTGTAGGGAATCTTTCATTTTGATTTGCCTTTATTCAAACGAAAGTTGAATTGATGAACTAACTTTTTTATATCATTGTTTTGTTAAAGTGCTTGTTTTTAACATTTTATATCATACTTTTATAATTACAAAGTTGATTGACATTAGTCTTTCTTGTTCTTAGTAAATAAAATTGCTATTGAATATGATAACTTGTACTGAAATAACCTCAACTGAATGAGTGACAAGTTATTTGATATGACTTTTTATAAGTATTTTTATAAGTTCTTATAGTCATATATGAGTACAAACTTTTATGAAAGGTTTCAAACTATTTTAAACTATGTTCAAAGTTTTTGACATTTTATTCTTATGACTTTTAATGACTTTATGTAAACACAAAACATTCTTATGTTTTTTGATGACTTAATTTTAAAGCAAAACATTTGTATGTCTTTTGATGACTTTATGTTAACACAAAACATTTGTATGTTTTTTGATGACTTAATGTTAACGCAAAACATTTGTACGTTATTTGATGACTTTATATTATTACAAAACATTCTTATGTCTTATGATGACTTTTAAGTTGTTAAAGGAAAAAGTAATCCAGACTGGTTGTTGTTATTTGAAAAAACTATTCGTTTTGATTTCTATTATATAAATTATAATCCCTCCTCAAAATAAAAGTTTAAAACACATGTTCTAAAATGTAAAAATTATATCATAATAGTTATTGCATATTTAATATTTGATGCAAACATACAATATATAAGAAATACCTACGCAAAAAAAATATAAAATGTTTCAATTGCAATCAATATAAGCATCAGTTTTAAACTTTAAGTCTCCATGTAGAACTTTCATCGTGTAAATTTGATTTTCATTTACATCACTTGATTCAACTAATACTTGTTACAAATTTTATTGTTTTTAAAAAATATCTAAATAAAATACAAAAAACAGTGGGTTTTTATTGTAGGTAGACATGGGCAAAAGCTTACTACTTCCAGCATAACTTGTGTGCCATAAGCCAGAAAAAGGTTACCCAATGAGTTTAATTCTAGACACCATTGGTACACCTACATAGAGCATCTCTAAATATTTAGTCAAAATGGTACAACCCACTCTAAACATAAATGAAATGCATTTAAAAAATTCTCAGCAGTTTCTAAATACAGTAAGATTATGGTAAATATTGATAAGAATAAGATTCAGGTGTCCTTTGATGTTTTAATTTGTTCTCTTCAGTCACAATTAAATAAGAAATCATTATATTAGTTAAAAGATTAAGAAATAACCAGAGCTTTATATCTAAATTAACTTTTGAAGACATCAGGTTATTTTTAGAATTTTGTTTTTTCTCATTGCTATTTTTTATATGAAAATGATATTCATGAGCCTGAAACTCTGGACCAATTGGCTTGAATATTAAAAAAAAATGTTGATGATATACATTCAAGGTTCCTGGTAGAAGAACCTACTTAATAAACAACATAAAAGTATTCAATGCACAATGGAATCTGTGACTTACATTAAAAATCTTGATGTAGGTGACTAATACATTAAACTATCTTGATGTTTCAGTTACTAACAATAAAACAGGTACATTTAAATTTAAAATATATCGCAAAAATGCAATCACAAACATTCAAATTAAACCAAATTCATGCCTTGACCCTAATACTATCAATTGTGTCTTTATTGGTTTCTTTCATAGTGCACTACGTTTACATACCATAACATTGATAACATTGATAACTTTATTGGTTTCTTTCATAGTGCACTACGTTTACATAACGTAACATTGATAACGAGTTGTCATTTCTTATCGATTAACTGTAGAAAACAGCTATGAAAGAAAAAGTGTCAGCAACAAAAAAAGATCTCACAAAAAAGCAACTATTCTTAATGTCTCCAAAAAGTTTTGTGTCTTTACCCTGGATCCCTGGAATCAGTTCTAAGTTAAGAATAGTATTTAAAAAAGCAAGATATGCACCAGTGTTTAAATCCACAAAGTCTACTTAGCTCCAAAAATAAACCTACACCACCAGTTAATTCACATTCCAGTGTTTATAAATTAGAGTGGCAAATGTTGTATTGGCAAAACAGCTAAAGATATTGTCTCGGATAAGTGCATAACAAGGTAAAGCTGTAGTTAAACCTTTCAAAATTTGTCAAAGAAATTTCCACTGGAACAGTCACAGTATCTTAAAAATAGAAATGAATAGTTATAACAGGAAAGTTAGGGAAGCGTTGGAAATAAAAAACAATTAAAGTACCTTTTGCAACAATGGCCTTAAACAGAATGACATGCCTTTGCGTAAGGGGTGTGCGGTCACACACCATATATGACCACGCATATAGTTCTTTGTTTTAACAACTTGACCACGGCTCTTTGCAAGTTTTGATAATTAGCGTGTTTAAAAAATGCGTTGAAAAAACAAAGCAAATTAAAATAAACAATCCATACAAAATACAAAAGTTAACCTAAAAAAATAAAAATTTTAAAGAATGATAAAAAATATAGAAGAAAAACCAGGAAAAAAATCAAAACATTTATTAATTAAACTTAATTGTTAAATTAATCATAACTCTATTAATCTGTATCTCTTCCTCCCATGATTAAATAGGCTAATATAAGGGCAGATCAATAGTGAGGGAAAGGGTCCTAAGGGCATTTGCCCCTCTTCCTACCCTACCCCCTACCCTACCCCCCCCCCCCCATCCTCCTCAGATTTTTTTTTTTTTAAGAAATCAGTGTTTAAAAATGTAAATAACTTAGGCTGTTTGAAAGTGCAATGAAATTAGATAAAAAAATTTTGTAGTGCTAATTTTAAATCTTATTAAAAAGTTAATAGGATACAGTGTGCGACATATCGATAAACATGCGCGCATTTGTTAAAAGACAGAAAGAAAAACAAACAACACATTTCTTTAATTTTGCTTATGCAAACGTTGGTGTTTGATTAAGATTTTTCAAAACGAACGCATTACTTCAACAATTTTTTTTCAAAAGAATTTTGCGATTGCTCTTATTATAAAAAACACATATTTGAAACAAAAAAATAATTAATTTCAGAGACTTTTAAAAATAAATGCCAAAACATAATTACTTTTTTCAATAGCGTTACTTTTAAGTAAAATAACCAGAAGAAAAAAATTGTGTTTTAGCATGCACTTACAAAAGCATGCAAAATTTTACTTAAAATGAATGCTTTTGCAAAAACTAAAATACATAAAAGAAACTGCTTAAACATTTCGATTGCTTTCTTTTATTGAAGAAAGCGATCATGATGTTTAAGCATGGTTTCTTTTATGTAATTAGCAATTACATTGAAAGTTTAAAACGAATGAATTCATTATAAATAACATTTTTCATGGTTTTTTTTTTTTCAATTTTCTTATTTTCCTTAAAGTGAAGTAATGTTTGTTTGCATATTAAAAACACTTAAAAAAAGTTTTTTTTATTGTGCATTTATCATTAATTTGCGCGCACTTTGCAAACGTGTAAAAAAAAAAATTTTGAAAAATAAAAATTAGATAAATTTACCAAGCATCTTTGATGTATTTTATAACTTATTAACTAGAATAAAAATTATTTGAAATTCAAACTCCCTTATTTGACATAAATATCTTAAATTAGATGTTCGACAATAAATACAGATACGGAGGCAACATTCATTTTAAAAAAATGATATGTCACGCCCTGGGATAGTTAAAAAATAGGTGGCAGATGCGATTGTTTCAAGATTATTGTAATTCTTTATTCTAATGATTTTTTTATTAGAAATTATATTTTTTGATAGCTTCTGTATTTAATAAACTCTAATCTGAGTATTTTTTTCAATGATTGCTTTTTATTACAATGCAATAAAAAACTCAGGAAATTTTGTAGCAGTTTGTAATTATGGAGTCATTTTGTAATTATGAAATTAATTAAATTAATAATCGCATTTACATTTGCTTTGTTTTTTTAGCGCATTTTTTAAAAGCGCTAATTATCAAAACTTGCAAATAGCCGTGGCTAAAGAAAGTATTATATGTGTGTTCATATAAGGCATGTGCCCACACACCTCTTACGCGAATGCCTAGGATGTTGGTGATTATGTGACAACATCATTTTGAAACCCATGTTTCAATATTTATGTTACAAAAAACACTTTTAAAAGAATCTGTTATAAAGAACATTATTTCGTAAATTTAAACGGTTTTGTATAATTCTGATTCTTGCGGTTTTATTTTTATAACAGTTTTTTCATATACTTGATAACAAGAATGTCAATATTCTCTCGAAATATATTCTAAAAATATTAGGAATATGACAATTTTGCAACCCATACTAAATTTATTGGAGTTTTTGTTTAAAAATCAAAAAAATAACAAGCATTTTTACTATATGTCAAAAAAGTTCACCCCCTAATTAAAAAGTATTTATAAAAAAATTAAAAAAATGTAGTTTTGCAACACATCTTCCACTACTTTACAGAAACCAATAAACATGTATAATTAAAATTTGTATTAAATACTGTGTATTTGACAATAGGTATTTAATATTTAGTTTTTCTATGCTATGGGATAATGGCATTAAGTCTTGCATCACTTTCACATCACGTTCTGCACATATATTTGACCGTTGTGTTGATATTGGTGTTGGCTCAGTGGACCAAAACCTTTTCAATGATTTCAATGCTTTGGGATGCTCATTGCATGCTTCTAATAGATTAGCAAAATCTGCAGGATTGAAGTAGTGACCCCCAAACCACATCACCCCATGAACCACAGATGAAGTCACATGCTGCTTGAGTAGATTCTGATTCTTGGTATTCAGGTATTAAAATGTAAGCAAGTAGAATAAAAATGGCTCTCAAATTCCATCTTGCATTGCTTATAGCAGGAAGTGATTTGAAATTAACTTTTGGAAAGTTACCTGTGCTTTTAAACTTTCTATAACATCCTATTAAGTGGTTCAGGAAATCCATGTCATCTCTCCAGCGAGTTCACTTCACTTTCGTCAAAGGATTTCCAATATTACAAAATAAAAACTTTAAGTTCTCATAATCTTGCTGCAACCTTGTCACAAAAGGGTAATGGAGATACGGTGACATTGTTGATCCTTCAAAATGATCATTCATGACATGTTTTAAAAGAGTATCTAGAATATGGTGTTGGCATCCAATAAAAACAGGCTTTTCTAGTCCAATGGTTTTAAAATGTTTCTGTAACCATGTAACTGCACCATTTCTTAATCCTGCATTTGTAGATGTTTTGTCAGATACGATCATTTTAATGGCTGGCCACAGCTCATATTCATCTAGCACATGCTATATCCCATTATATATTGTTTCACTTTTTCCATTCATCATCTCCAGAACAGCAAGTCGAATCTCTCTATTTTCATTTTTCAAAACAACTACTTGATATTCCATTTTCTTTATGTGTTTTTCATCAAAGTGCAAAGAACACTTTTCATTTTTTAGGTTTTCCATATAACTTACTTTCAACTTTTCCCCTTCTTTCATAACACCTTTGTAGATACCACTTTACGTTGGAGTATAAATAGAAATACCATTTTCTGAGAGAGTTTTACATACTTTATGTGCTTTTTTGGTACTAATCTTTGCAGAAATCACTAAATTTACTGTTGAATTTTTGTTTGTTTTTTAAATGATGATGACGGACCTTCAGCTTCAATATCACTGCTGGAACACTGCTCTTTGCTTTCTGAAGGATCTCCTTCACTAGCTGATTTAACAAAATCTTGTCCTAAACTGATGGACATTTGTTTCTTTATCATCACTAATTTTCTTGGATGAATAAAAAGTAAAAGTAAAATTTTGAGTTCCGAGTTTTCGACTATCTTTGTCAAGTTTTTTCAACACATTTTCTATTTTTCTTTCTGCTGCCGATTTCCCTTGTTGGATAGGAATATATAGCTTTCTCCATAGCAATTTAGTTTTTTTAGCCACAATTGTAATT
>NC_061162.1:19723371-19803371 GCF_022113875.1 Hydra vulgaris | reverse complement strand
ATAATGCACTTTGGTTTTTATAAGTAATTTATGAAATTTCATAACATTTTAAAGTCAAATTTTCTGATTTTTTCCTCTACAAAAGTTTTTTATGTGATATTTGTGTCGGTCAAAATCAATATTTTTAGTTCAGTCAAAATCATTATTAGTTTTTTTTAATATATAATATATATTATCACTGGTAGAACTAACTTGCCTCATCTCTTTCTTTTTGAAGTTTTACAGTTGAGAGAGAAAAAAAATGTCCATACTAATAAGTAATATTGCGAATGATATTTAAAGACTGTGAAAGTTCAATCAATTTTAATTAAATAATTTAATAAAATTGAGTTAATTTTTCATTAGGTTTTTTTTCCATCAGTTATTTGGGCATATTAATTTTTATGAAAATTTCTCATTGATTTTTACTTTTATATAATACCATTATTTGTCATTTTTTTTTATTATTATTTTTTTCATTTCATCATTTGCAGGCCATGACACCAGAGTTTCGTGATTACCAAGTTCAAGTACTAAAGAATGCCAAAACCATGGCAGAACAACTTATGGCAAAAGGTTATGACATTGTATCCAGTGAGTTTATTGGTTGAGTTTTCAATATAAATCTGTATTTATTTTTATTCTTAATTTTTTCAAAATATAATATGTACATTTATCAACTGTTAATTTATATTTAGTTATTTAAAATTATGAATTTAGATGGAACTGACAACCATCTTGTATTAGTTGATTTGAGACCAAAGGTAGGCTGTGACATTGGTAACAGTAATATTAAAAGTAAATTTTTTTAAATTTTTAATTTTATGTTGTTTAGGGCATTGACGGTTCACGCGTTGAGTTTGTATTAGATCAAGCATCTATTACAGCCAATAAAAATACAGTTCCAGGAGATAAAAGCGCCATGAAGCCTAGTGGTTTAAGATTAGGTTAGTTTTTAACAAAACATGTTTATAGTTTTTTTAATTTTTTTCAATAAAACAAAAATTATTACTTATAAGGTGCTGCTGCACTTACGTCAAGGAATTTTAAAGAAAACGATTTTGTAAAAGTCATCGATTTATTAAACAAGGGGGTTGAAATCGGATTGGAAGCTCAAAAATTAACTAGTAAGTATTTCGTTACAATTTTTTTTATTATTGTTTTGTAATTTATATATTTGTTTAGATATTCACAAATTTTTATACAAGTGTATGATTTTTCGTTGTTGTTAAAATTGTGTTATATGTTATATGTGTTATATTTTTATTTTTTTGTATTTTATATTCAAAAAACCTTTATATTAAAAGTTTACATATTATCTGAGTCATTGTCCAAATAATCATTAAAACTGTCAAGCTGTTTTATGTTTACTTTTAATAATGATCCAATAATAATCAGATCACATTCATGTTGCCTCGTCTCTTCTCACAAACAAAACTAGAAGTGTTCTATAAAAGCAGCTGTTTCTTGAATATTTTGTAACATGACAAATAGTTTTTATAATATTGATATTTTAGTATTATCTAGCCAAAAATAATTCAAATGAAACACAGATATAGGTCCTTTTTCTAAGATTTGCCTAAAAAAGTAAAGCAGATTAAATCTCCCATGTTTTTCCACATTAAACTTAAGTCTGACCTCTTTTTTATCGTTCCTATTAAAATAAGTTAGCTATCCAGTATGATATAGTCATATTTTATAAAATTTAATATTAAATTTTTAAGGACATAAATTAAGTTAACAAATGAAACATTAAATGGTTTAGAAAAAAAATTATTTTACAGGTTAAAATAGGATTTGCTTTGTTTTGTAAAAAATGAAATTAATTACAGCAGACTCTAACTGGTATACATTTTAGAAGTTCCCGCTTATCTGAAGCAGCTTTTACTACCCGTGGATTTTTCTTAATAAACCTATGAAAACATCCTTCAGTATATATATATATATATATATATATATATATATATATATATATATATATATATATATATATATATATATATATATATATATATATATATATATATATATATATATATATATATATATATATATATATATATATATATATATATATATATATATATATATATATATATATATATGTATATATATATGTATATATATATGTATATATATATATGTATATATATATATGTATATATATATATATATATATATATATATATATGTATATATATATATATATGTATATATATGTATATATATGTATATATATATATATATGTATATATATATGTATATATATACATATATATATACATAAATATATATATATACATATATATATACATATATATATATATACATATATATATATATATATATATATATATATATATATATATATATATATATATATATATATATATATATATATATATATATATATATATACAAATATATATATACATATATAACAAAAAGGTAATAAAAGTTGCTAATAAAAAAAATAGACTCAAAAAATATATATGTATATATATATATATATATATATATATATATATATATATATATATATATATATATATATATATATATATATATATATATATATATATGTATATATATATGTATATATATACATATATATATATATATATATATATATATATATATATATATATATATATATATATATATATATACATATATACATATATATATACATATATATATACATATATAACAAAAAGGTAATAAAAGTTGCTAATAAAAAAAATAGACTCAAAAAATGCAATCATTTTTTAGTGTTAAAGAACTGACACAACATCAAAGATTTACAATTATAAAAATTTTTTCAACAAAAAGATCAAATTCTTTTTCCTGTTGCTTTGTTTTTAAAGTTGCTCTTTAAATAAATAAGTTTTGATTTTATTTTTATTTTACTTTCTTTGAAACAGACTCATTAATCAGCCAATTCTTCAAAACTTGGACTGGTCAATTGAATCAAGTTTAAATAAAAAAAAAGGTTTTGGTTGTTGTCCAAAAACCTTTCACAAGATGAATACATGATTAAGTTGTTAATGAAGTAGTACGGTGGATAGTATGATTATATGAATTTCTAAATTTCTATGAATGTATTGAATAGTCAAAAGAACAAATAAACTTCTAATTCAAATAATTCATAATATTATTTCATAAATATAATAATAATTCATAAAGCAAATTTCATGATAAATACAAGTTATGCTCAAATAATTAAATTTAGATTTGATTGATATCTTTCCCAGTACCCGTTAGTTAAAAAAGACACTTCTGCCCCTGACTTTTCTTGACAGTATGTATGGTCAGGAAAAGCCAGGGGCAGATGTGTCTTTTTCAGCTGTGTAAGGAAAAATGAGAGAATCCACTTGGTGATCAGGGAAAACTATTAATTTTTTTCAAAGTGAGTCAGGGAAATATTTTAAACTCTAAGTTTCTTTTACACATAGAGTTGTAAAAATTTTGTTGTTTCTTGGATTTTTAATATTGTTGTTAGTATAAAATTTCATTATTAATTTAAATAATAATTTAATGATTGTTTTTTTTTTTTTTTTTTTTTTTTTTTTATTATGTAGTTTACTATTTGTATGACATTTTTCTTCTGATAATAAACTCTTTTTTTTTATACAAGAAATGTAGACCCTGTCAGTTTTTAAAAAGCCATTATCAAAAAGTTGTTTGACAGTAAAAAAGTTATTTGAAAATGAATTGCTTAAACCAAAGCTTTTTTTTTGTTACTATATCGCCGGCCTTTGGCAGCCATATTTTACGCACATATTGTTTATATTTTCAATATTGAAAAGATGATTTAATGTACCCGGCCTATTGAGTTAGTTCGAATGCGTTTGTTTGCGTATAAGTTTTTATTTTGGAACGCAAAATGCACTTTTTTTTTTGCGGTCCAATTATGCATAAAATTAGGCAGGATAGACTAGTTATTTAATTTGATTAAGTGTATTATTATTAACTTTTAAAAGTTTTAAAACTTTAAAAAAATAAAATGATCTATTTAATGACACTTATGTACAGTAAACAATGCTTGATCTTGTTTAAATAATGAAATTCTATAAATTTCTTTAGAAACATTAAAAGAATATAAATCAATATTTAAAACCAACCGGACGATTATGGACGGAGTAGATTCGTTACGTCAAGAGGTGTGCCAGTTTGCATGTACTTTTCCAATGCCGGGATTAGATGATTTATAAAATATATTGTAAATACAATTTTTATAAAATATAAAATCTTTTTTTATTGACATTCTATGTTCGACGTGTGCAGCAGAATATCACGAATAAAATAAAAATGAATATGATTAACCTTTTTAAAAAAAGTGAATAAGTTCTGTTGTTCTCTTTCTAATTAAGTGATTTGGATACTATACCTATACAAGGCATAGTATCTAAATCCCCCCCCCCCCCTTATCAATGATTTTTTCGTTCATTTAGTCGGCAAATTTGAACTTTTTTGACTAGTTAGTGGGCAAATGTAGATTTTTTCGACAAGTTAGTCGGTAAATTTAGACAGTAAGTCGGCAAATGTCCCCCCCCCCCCTCACGTGACACCTATTCGCGCCGGCCCTGTGCCTATACATGTAATTCTGTAACCCCTTGTTTAATATCCCAAGAAGTATTAAAAAATGATTTATATGATTTAAAGCTTATTACTTAAATTCCGTATTATAAAATTATATTAGTTAAATAATTGCAGTCACTGCATAGCACTGCAGTCAAGTTTTTGAATATTTTAAAAATAAGGTTAGCAGAATGAACACAACGTCAAATTTAAAGTCTTGATATAACTTACGCAACACGTAGTATTGGAAGTTGCACACTATGTTGAAGCTTTAAAAATTTTAAATGAAGTTGAAAAAAAATAAAAATTATTAACTCTAAACGAGTTCATAGGTCTATGAGGATTTTTATATTTCTTTAAATTTACATATAGAAGAAATTAGCGTCGGTTAATTTTAAGAGAAGGTGGCTACAATGTAAAATATATATTTCGTATGATGACCCTATCATAACTTCACTAAATCTTTTTGCTCATAGTCAGCAGGTAACTGACTTAATAGTCAGCGAATAGCTAACTTACTAGTCAGCAGATAGCTGACTTGACCAAAACTCTAAACGTTGAGCAAGTTTTGAAGGGAAAAAAAATTGAAAATATAGCATGTTTTTCCACATTAAACTTGATTCTGACCTCTCTTTTATCGTTTCCATTAAAATAAGTTAGCTATTTGGTTAGATTTTTACCCGTGGATTTTTCTTAACAAACATGAAAACATCCTTCAGTTATTCGACCGAAAATTGCCGTCTATATATATATATATATATATACATATATATATATATATATATATATATATATATATATATATATATATATATATATATATATATATATATATATATATATATATATATATATATATTACAAAGAGGTATTAAAAGTTGCTAATAAAAAGAATAGACTCAAAAAATGTAATCATTTCTTAGTGTTAAAAAATTGACACAACATCAAAGATTTTCAATTATAAATATTTTTTCAACAACAAAATCAAATTCTTTTTCCTTTGCTTTATTTGTAAAGTTGCTGTTTAAATAAATAGGTTTTGATTTTGTTTTTATTTTACTTATTTTGAAACAGACTCATAAACCAGGCAATTTTTCAAAACTTGGACTGGTCAATTGAATCAAGTTTAGATTAAAAAATGATGAAAAATAAATGTAACAAAGTACTTGAATCTATAGTTCTGCAACAATCTGCAAAAGCTCAAAGATCATTTATAATTTGTATTGACTTGTTGTTCTTTCAACATGTTGTTAACAAAAAACCTTTCACTAGATGAATACATGATTAAGTTGTTGATGAAGTACGATGGATAGTACGATTATAGATATCTAAATTTCTATGAATGTATTCAATAGTCAAAGGAACAAACGAACTTCTAATTCAAATAATTCATAATATTATTTCATAAATATAATAATAATTCATAAAGCAAATTTCATGATTCGTATTTTAGAGTTATTTTGTCTTGAAAGTGTTGCACGCAAGTAGTGCACATAAGGTTTGCAAATATTTTTCTCAGATTTGAGTCAGCTGCATTAATATATCCGTGTGTGAAACCTCCAAGAATAATTTTGGAAACCAACAAATGTCAAAAGTACTATAGATACTTGGAGTGATTAGAACCAATTCCAATAGTTTTTTGAAAACTCTTTGTTTTTATTTTCAAAAATCAAAGCTAATCTGCAACAAGCTCAGTTACAAAAGTTTCTTCTTTTGATAAATCCTCTTTATAAAACAAGTTCTATGTATTTTACTAATCATGGAGTTGCACTTGGTTCTATTTTCGGCAGGGAGATTTGAATATTGTAGAAAAATAAACATTTTTCTTAATCATTTATGTTTTATCTTTTTTTTACATTATAAATACGTTAACTTATGATTATTCGCTTTTTTCTAATATTTTTAACTTTTTGAAAATATAGGATAAATAATTTTTTTTCTTAAACTTTTACTAAAAATAGTTATCTATTTTATTCAAAAAAATACCCTTAGTTATTAAACCTTAAGTATGTGCGACTTTTATTTGTAGTTCAGTTGTCATTGCTGGAGATAAAATTGCATACGCACCTTTGAATGTAGGGCCCGCGCAAGTAGGTTTCAAGTCGGGAGGGGGTGCCATGCGGGTTTTTGTCAAAACCATTTTTAACACAATAAAATAAATCTAAATATTTTTTTATAAGGTAAAATTCTTTTTTCAAATTTAATAATGACAATTTCTTTTTTTTACAAACTTACCGTTAGTTAATGTAATTACATTTTGCCGCGCATATCCTTAACTGACAGTCAATGTGAGAACCTTTAACTGTTTCATTCAGTCATGAATGTTTATTACCCATCGCTTATATCTTACGATCAGTTAATGAATGTACAACTTTGAATATAGTTAATGAACAAAATAGTATCATTTTAATTTACTACATCATATACTTTAGACTATTAAAAAAAGAATTTGTAATAAAATGTTTATTGACAATGTTAAAAAGCAGGCTGTGTTATAAATAAAAAAATTGGTCTAAAAAGACTATTAAAAGTACTGCAAATTAAGATTATTTTTTACTATTTTTTATGAAAGAAAGCATTATGGACAAGTTAAGTGTTATTAACTTGGCAGCATATTATACAACAACCAAAAAACAACACTAAGCATTATGGACTATATCAGTAATGGACAATACCGGCAAGCATTTTTCTAGTGCCTTTTGCAAGAAATTTGATATTGTGGCAGAGGAAAAAAGATAAGCAATAAAAGTGACCTCCTAGATTGATAAGAAGCCTTAAACTAGATAACGGAAAAAATCTTTATCATTATTAATACATTATTCAAACAAACCCAGACTATAAAAGGCTGTTGTTTAACAGCAAAGCTATTTAAGTACAATTTAATACCTATGACTTTTGCTAATGCCAAATTTAATGAAAAGACCTAACAGAAAAAATGCTAGCACCAGCCCATCTTCATGAGTTTTGTATGTTAAACTTCCATAATTTAAGATTGTATTTTTTTGTGCCTCTCCAGGACCGAGATTACTAACCAGTGGTTCTTCACCTATAAAATGACAGGATGCGATGAAAAGCTTTTAGCTTTTAAGCAAAAATATAATGGTTACTAAGTATAATATAACGGTAGAATCTTGTTAGATAATATGGTAATTACCTTTTATTGTACTTCTGTTTCAGTTATAAAATTTTAAAGTAGTTAACTACTTCAATCATAAAACTTTTAAGTAGCTAAAATGCTTCCAACTACCGCCATAAGAGCAGTTAGAACCTTGTCATAGTGAAGATATAACTATTTCACTATGACAATGTTCTAACTGCATTTTGAAGTATTTATATATTTCAATTAAGAGTGAATCATTTTTTAGTTAAAAATAGTGATACTAAATGCTTATATAATCTTAGGCAAAAAATACTATCAACCAAAACTAATAAATTTTTATCGTAAGAACCAGGGTTGCCAGACATTTTGCGATATGCGGTAGCCAGAAATATATAATAAAGTAGCCAAAAGTGGCCAAAACGTAGCCAAATTTTCCGCGATCGCATTGGTTTATTTTTGAAAATGTAAATCTTATTGGCTTAAACAAGACAATCAAATAACTATTGAACCAATCATCTTTTAGATCACAACAACCTACCGTAAAAGCTGTCGTAGTTATAAAAATACAATTACATACTAAGAGAAGTCAAGTTATTAACTTGACTTGTCTCAATATTTTATTTATAATATTTTTATTTATAATTTACTAATAAAAAATAGTTTTACTATGCATTACATTAAAAAATATAAAGTTTTAATTCATTTAACTATTAAACTATATATATATATATATATATATATATATATATATATATATATATATATATATATATATATATATATATATATATATATATATATATATATATATATATATATATATATATATATATATATATATATATATATATATATATATATATATATATATATATAACCCGAAGTTATATAAAAAAGTTTTTAAATTATAGTAACACATATTTACAGACAAAACATCTAAAGACAAAAAAACGCATATTGCCTTAAAAGCCAAAGTGCCGATCTGCCGATTATTTTTTGCCGTGGCCAGATTAACGGATTTTGCCACGAAGTGGCCAATCTGGCAACCCTGGTAAGAACATGACAATTTTTGACATCGATTAACTCAAAACTACTCACGGATCAGTTAGTGCCTTGTCAAACCAACGCGACGGTCAGCCACTGTATAGTCAGAGGCGGATCGAGACTTTTCGGGGCCCAGGGCTATTTTTTTTCGGAGGCCTTTTTTGTATGCCACAGTTTTTTGCCATAAATGCTTACGAATTTATTACAAAGCAAGTTTGTTTGTACATGTAAATAAACAATAAAAATGGAGACCAAATAAACAACTTTTAAAACTCATTTTAAAGGATTTACAAATTTCTTTTAAATGTTAAATTTTTTATGTATATAACATTACTTTAAATTCTTTCACAAAATTGCTAATACATTTTATTTTTATTACAGCTCAATACATTTACATTTATACAAATGTGTTTGTAGAAATTTAGCTATAAGGCACACTTTTTCATGTCCTTACCATCTTTTATATGCTTTAAATCACAAATTCTGTAAGTATATGTACACAAATTCTATAAATATATGTACAAATAAAATGTTATTTTAAAAAATAATCTATTCCTATGAATAAAAAATTAAAAAACTTGAATGTTTTTTTTTTTTTTTAATTTTTTTATTTCAAATAGATTTTTACAAGATATTTTTAACATTAAAACTAATTTAAATCAACACACTTAAATTTATAGACTGTACACACACACACACACACACACACACACACACACACACACACACACACACACACACACACATACATACATGTCATAAAAAAATTACAATTGTTTCAATAAAAAAAAATGTCATGAAAATTTACAATTGTTTAAATAAAAAAACAAAAAATTGTAATAATATTTTATAATGGCATATCTTTAGCAAAGATATGCCATTATAAAATAAAACAAAATTTTAAAAACCACAAATTTTGCAAACGCAATTATTACCATACCAATTCTTGATATGCTTTGAACATCTTAAGATTTTATGCGTGAAAGAGCAAAACATTTATCATTACCTTTACTGTATAACTGTTTAATGTGTTTCCCAAACTTTAGATCGTTATCAATTGTTATAGCAAGTAGTTTTACCATATCGGAGGCAAAAACCCTTATATTACCTATTTTTAGCGATAGATATTTTGTATTTTTTAAGCCAACTAAAAAAAACTGGATTTTATCTGGATCAGGAACCATAGAGTTTAACTAAAACCAATTGATGCTATTGGTTGCTTCTTTTTGCGAACTAAAAATAACCTTCTAATCACAAGAATAGTGTTATAATCTCCAAAATTACAAGTTCCGTATCTTTAATGAATAAAAATAAATCATTTATAAAGTTATTAAACATTAAATGAGTTCAAGGATTGACCATTGAGACACTCCAGATAATTCACTCCAGTTTGAGGCAAAAGACCTTATTCTTACCCTTTGTTTACGACCAGAAATACAAGATAACAAGAGATTAAGACTTTCTTCAGAAAAACCATAGGCATCTAATTTAGCAGTTAGTAAGTTATGCGGGGTAAAGTTTTTAAGAGAGTTAATATTGATCCAACAACATTATTAAAACATTCATGTCACTTATTAAGTAACAAAAAAGTGCATGCTGAGTACTATTATCGCTTCAAAAACCACATAAAATTTTATTGAATCTAGACTCAATAATTATCAAGTGTTTTTCATATAAAATAGTTTAAAATACATTATAAAAGGGCTGGTAGAGTATTATTTTTATTAATTTGTTAAAAATTGAGTTTTATTAATTGAACGGTAGTTCGATTACGGTTCAATTATTAAAAATTGTTCGGTCATTTTTCTTAAAACACGGTATAACATCAGTCATTTTTAGAATTGACGGGAATATAAACGATTATAATATAAAACGGTTCCAATATAAAAAGTATCCACTCTTGAGTACAGGCACGGATCTTAGAAATAAATCCAAAAGCATTTTACATTCCCTGCGCTAGCCATAGCCTCAACTTCCTAAATCTAAATCTATGACGTATTTTGGTGTCGTGCAAAGAATTTATGTACTGTTTTCTTCGCTAAAAATGTATTGGCAAATTTTCATTCAACACTTACTAAATCTGGCTGTGAAAAGGTCCTGTGACACTCGTTGGGAAAGTAAACTGGAAAGTGTAAAAGCGCCTCGATATCAAATTAGAGAAGTTCATACTGCATTAGTTGAACTAGTTAAGTTCACTGAGGATCCAAAAAAACAAACAATAGTGAAACACGATCAGTTATGAATGAAATAAGTTATGAAAAAAAGCCTACAGACTCAAAAAATGCACCATGGAGTTGCGTCGCAGTTGCTTCAAAGGCTAGTTTAGTTTTTTTCAGAAATTTAGATTTAGGTTTTTGGCGGGAACATTGTTAGCAAGAGAATTTAGTGAAACTCTTGGTGTATAGCAAAATTTTAAAAAAGCCTTTATCCTTATCTTTAAGTCCTAGAATCGTTTCTAAGTTTTGAAGAAGAAAAGAATGTTTGCGGAAATGACCTTTTTTCTGAACTTAAGGTTCTACGAGAACTTCTATCGGGTGAGGTGGAAACAGCTGCAAGGATTTTGAGATTTATTCATCAGATTTAAAACCCATTTCCGCATGCATTTGTAACGTATAGAATTTTACTGACTATACCTGTAATTGTGGCAAGCGCAAAAGTTTTTCTTGTTTGAAACTTTATAAAGACATAATTAAGTTTGTCCATGGGTCAAGAAAGGCTATCAACTGTGACATCTAAGTTTTCATTCTTTTGACGTAATTTTAAAAATTATCTAACCCTGGAAATTGTTTTTACAATATTAATAACACTGTATTATTATATTATAAATATTTGCAAGTGTTCTATTATAAAATTATTGTCTATTATTTTACAGTGTGAACACTTTTTATATAACATCTACCTACCTACGAGCAACCTTCATATCGATTGCTGAATGTGCAAATAAGATTACTATTTTGTAAAAATATGTTATGTTATTTATAACTGGTTATTCAATAATAACGAAAAAGGAAAAAAATTTATTTGTTACTCTAATTCATTTATTTCTTGTCAGACAAAAACTATTATTTATTTTACATTATTTGGCCTTTAATAACTTTAAGAATAAACTTTATTGTTATTATTTTAGATTATTTTATAAAGCAATCAATCTTTTTTATAAACCCACACGAAAATAACAACTCAAAATTATACCAACCCGAAATTTATGTTTTGCACTTATACAACCTCTTTTCAGACAATAAGAAAAAATGTTTTTCTGTGTCAAAGCGCCTAAAATGATGACTTTAAAAAAGGTCTCGCAAAAATGTTTTGCTCCAGCCCTCGCATTTTCTAAGGACGGCTCTGGGTCTGGTGAAAGCTAACTTGGCTTTGAGTGGTAGTAGATGCACCTTTCTACCCATTGCCACTGCCAAATCATTGTATTTTTATGTATAACATTTAGTGTAAAGAAAGAAGTTTTTGAGATAACAAATGCATACAAGTGTGTAAAAAGGGTGCAACAAGGAATATGTCGCACTATTTGCCCCCCAGATTTATTTAGATACATGGGAATAGGGGGGGGGGGGAAACGTGAAAAATGGGGGGGGGTAGTAATTATGAAATAAAAACCCATCTTTTTTATTTAAAAATATTATTTATAGTAAAACGCAAACTTTATTTACGAACTAATTATAAAAGGAATCAATATAAATGATATAAAACAAATTATTAATCATATAAAAAATAGAATATACAAAAAGACAAATATAAACAAATATATATACAAATATAAACTAAAAATATATATACACGCTATACTAATAAATCTACTATATACACACTATACTAATATATCTACTAATAGGTGTATCTAGATACACCTATAAGTGTATCTACATACACATATTAATAAGTGTATTTATAGTGGTTAACAACAAGGTTTTCTCTTCTGCCACCAGTAGGCTGAAATTTAAAATGAGGCAAGTTTTTGCCTCCATTCTGGGCCCATATACAAAAAGTCCGATTTGATTTAGACCCAGGCACCATATAAGAAAATCATTCCTTGACAAACCTATATTAAATAAAAGCAAAACTTTAGTAAAATAATCAAAAAATGAAAATAAAGAAAAAATTGTTAAAAAATTACTTTAGAGGTTTTCTTCAGAATTATTGGCACCAGGTGGCAGAGATGGTGATGACACCAATGAAGTTGGAAAATCTGAACAAAAATCAGTAACTTCAGCAAAATTACTAAAATTTTATATTTGACCTGTCTATACAACTAAATTGTTCTGCAGCATTGTTCTGCTAAATTAAAAATATTTTTTTAGCTCTTTTAAAAACATATCTTTCTAATGAATTCAACAAAATAAATAAAATTCTTTCAAGTACTTATTTTCTTTTAGCTGAAAATAAATGTTCCTATTTCAAATCATTTTTATTTAGTGTAATGCAAGAAAAAAACAATTTATAATTTAATAAAATAAATAATCTACCAAGTTCCTCCCTTTTGCCAGGAAAAAAATATATACTTTAATGAAACATTACTGCATGTCACAGCTTTTTAATTTGGAACAAACACTAGTTACTGATTCTAAAATATTTTTTTCAATAGAATTTCCAAAAAAATCAGTCTGTCTACCAAACAGTAAATCCGGGTGAGCTTTGCAAGTTTGAACAGTTTGCAAAACATTTTTTAGAACACAAATACCAGTAACATGATCAAAAGTTGCATATTTAGCTGATACATAAAACATTTTTAAACGCTGCAAGCACACACATTTCTTTTATGGCAATTGTATTGCAAAATGATGTTTTTAAAACTGCTTTTACAATTTACTATGGTGAGAAAATGTTTAAACTCATTATAATGCTTCATAAAAATGAAACAAGTACGAAAAAGAATATGAAGACGGTTTCCACGATACCTTGGAATGATACCTTGTGATAGTTTGTTGTAGTCTAAAAAATTTACTAAACCAATTGAATCACCTTTAACCTTCTTAAACTTCATTTTGTTCATGGTAAAACAATTTTGGTAGCCATACAGTCATTTCCAAATAATTGGTAACTTTCATTTTAAAGAAACTTTAATGCTGAACAACATGAAGAATCCATTGTGTCTAGAGGGTGCAAATGGTAGTTCAACTCATTCAGATTCTTTCCCCAGGTTGCACAAACTTTATTTATTGTAAGATGGTTAGCTGCAACTCTGTCTGACATTGTGTCAGATATATTTGAAATGATTGAGCTATGACACTCATTAAAGCTGCACAAGTAAAAATCTGAATAAACAAATGCCATATCATCAATGAAGTTTCATATATGGTTTTCATAATTATCAACTGTCCCTCCAGGCATTTGATCCAGGGCAGTGACCTGACATTTAGATGTCAGGTGAACGCTATTTATATTCTTGTGTTGTAGCGTTAAATCCTTAAGTAAGATAATAGTTTTGAATAACCAATTCTACTGATTGCAACTCTGATATAATGCATAGCTCATGTGCCATTTGCTCAAAAGTACTGCATGGGGAATATCAGTAAAAGTGACACCAATATATTCCACTATTTTCTTTATCAGCAATGGAATGTTACCTATTACATAATAACATGCTATAAACATTACATAATAACATGCTATAAACTATCATTCTTATATGTAGTGAATGTGTGTTTTTATCTTCTTTTTTTTTAATTTATAATTTCATTCTCCTCTATCAAAAGCATATCATTTTCCAAGCAAGAAATCACTCTGTTATTTGCCTTAATATCAGCATTATATTTGAGTTTTATTTGCCTTATCTTTTGCTTTTCATTTATTATTAATGCCTTTTTTGTGCCTACAAACTATGAATACACTCAGTGCAGTAATTTGTTTTAATTTTTTTCTTCAAGTCTCTAATTTCTGCCCTTGAAGCTTCGATTATTTTTTCTTTTCTTTAAATATTTTTCCTTAAAACCCTTATTTTATTAACTCTCTTTAACTTAGTTTTAATTAAAGCTTCTGTGCAAGTAAGATAACCGAGATTTTAGTTTTTTTTCATTAAGAGTAAATTTTTTTTAGAAACATGCTTATCTAATGCCTTCGTGGCAATAAACTGCAGATGTTGAAGGTTTACTAGTCAATGATGATGAGACTACTGAAGAATATGTAAAAGTGTGGACTAAACTACTTTGAGTAGTTTGCGATGAATGTGCTGTTAAAGATGAGGAATAAACATTACAAAATTCAATAAAATGTTTATAGTCCACACACCTTGAAAAGTATTTTGCCCAAACTTGTGATTTTTTTACAAGATGCATTATCTGTGTTTTACTAGTTATGAGGTTATATTGTTCTGCAACTTGTTGAGTAGTTTTTTGAAATGACTCACCATTGCTTGTTAATATAAAAAGTATATTTCCATTCCTACAAATTGTGTATCTGTCGTACTATCAATGTTATTTGTAAAGAAAAATGCAAAAGTAGAAGTTAAATCCTTTTTAGTTTCACCATAAAAAACATTTTTTTGGGTCCCATGACAACTACAAAAAAACATGGAGCTAAAATAAAAAAACAAAAATTTACTCTAAAAAAGGTTACCATAGACATAAGTCTATCATTGACTTTTTAAAGACAACGAGTAATAAATAATTTAGATAACTTATATAAATACAGATATATATTTTTATATCTGTATTTGTATATAGATATATTATATAAATACAGATATACAAAATATCAGTTTACAAACACAAATAAATTTTTGCTTCAACATATAACAAAATTCAAAGTATTACCATAATTTATTTGTCTATAATTTATTAGGTACGTAGACTGATTTTTTTTAATTGAGCATATACTAGAATTTTATATATCATTAGAAAGCCCTTAAATAAAGTATTTTAATGGTGAAAAAATTATTAAAAACGAACAATTTAAAAAAAAGTTATGACGTTTTTAGTAATATATGGATTTCTTGAAGAAACTGGTTCCAAAATTTATTTATTTTTCACTGAAATTGTTATAACTTTGTCAAATCTTATCCAAATGTCTATACCTTGGTATCAAAAGATAGATGTAATAGTAGGCTACAAGTTCTACAAAATAGATGAAAAGGATGTCTAGAGGGCCAGAGGGGGTATCGGAACACCATCGTAACCTTAAAAAAATGCAAGTTTTTCACACGAAAGAGTATTTTTCTGATAAAATTTGTTATCTTTATACACAAAAAGTTGTTCTAATTTGCTTCCATTACATTTCCAAATATTAGTGGTAGATTTTAGATTAAAGGGTGTTACGTTTTAACACCCTCGTAGTGAAATGTTACCATCTTATAAATATTTGAACCTAAAAAACAACTTTTTAACACTTTATATTTTGTGTAAAAAAGTTTAAATTATATTTTTTTACATAACAGCATATACAGTGGTGCATAAACTGAAATTAGGGGCGGGACGATGTCACCCTTAATGCCCCTCCCCCTTCCTCTCAGTCTTCTCCAACCTAAAAAAAAATGTTAAAAGATATTTGAAAAATGGTTTTAAACTGAGTTTATTTAAAAAGAGAAATTAGTATTCAAGATTATTTTACAATGTTAGTGGGGGGAGGGGTGTGTGCCACACCTAACGCCCCCCCCCCCTCTTCTTCTTATTTTAACTTAAAAAAAATGTCAATAAAAATTTCAAAAATGTCTTTAAATTGTGTAAAAAGAGAGACATAACTTTACTAATTATACCACATTACAAGATGCAAGTTTGAGTATCCACCCTAAAAATTAACCAAAGTTTTAAAACTTATATTTTAAAAAGTTTTAAAATACAAAATATATAAATTTATGTCTTGGCTTTTAGTAAATGATATTATTTAAAATTCAAATAATGAAACTAAAATAAATCATTTTTAACAATAGACACCACGTGAAGGTAAGGTATATATATATATATACAAAGTTTTAATTAAATTTTTTGAAAAGTAAACAAACAATATATAAAAATTTGTTAATTATTAATAACATTATAATAAAACATGTAAAAAAAATCTCATACATACCTTCTACAAACAAGTAATGGTTACGTAAATATAAAATTTAGGAACTGTAAACATAAGTTAAACTGGTTTAAAATCAAACAATTAAACTGGTCTAAAATCAAATAATATTTCTTAACTCAAAAAAACAGTATATAAACTAAAATAAAATAAAGAATAGTAATTAGGTATGCAAAAGATATTTAACATTTATTAACTCAATAAAACATTACATATAAATTAGAAACTACATTTAATATGGGCTATGAGAAAACCTCAAAATCTCAAAACCTCAAAAAATCCTAAACGCATTAAAAAGTCTATAACTATTTATAGTTACAACTTTAATACTTTCTACGCTACAACTTTTAATCACATTGAAAACATACAAAATAGATCCCTTGCAAACTATTACACCTGTCAATGCTTCGTTTTTAAATCATTTTGTGAAAGATTTAAAATAAATAAATCAAATGTTAATAATTTTAAAAATTGGGACAAAATGGAAAACAAACTTGATAATGTTATATATTTATTTAAAAAAAAACAGGCATGGCGGCGCCTAGTAATAGTGGATGCCACCATTCACGACAAAGCCGCCACCACTCCGTCTTTTCTCACAACCTCCTCAACGGCTTTCTCTTCTGCTGTAGCTCCCAGCACCTCTGTAAGAAGGATGATAGGCCCAGCTGAATGATTCACCATCATTCCCTCCTAACCGGACCCACTGCAAAAATGACCGATTACTAATCGGTCTAGGGTGCTGGACCCTAAATCTGTAGTTGTTGTGGAGGTTGTGGGACTTAAGGTAAAATTTTTTAAAAATAAAATTACAATTTATTTGCTATCGATAAGATATGCATACACATATTAGAAACAATACTTTTACACATGTATATTATGCATACACATATTAGAAAATAATAGTTTATAAACTTACCACTTGTAGTAGCTGAAGATGTAACTAAGGGTTAACAAAGTTGAAATAAAAATAAATATTGTGATTGCCAAGAAATGCATAAACATATTGAAAAGTGAAAGTTTGTAAACATACCAATTATTGCAGATGTAGATGGAACTAAGTTAAAAAAAAGTGTAATAAAAAATAATTATTGCAATTGATCCGAAATACATACATGAACAGGTTTTTTGAAGGATGCAATAAAAATATTTTTAAGCTTACCACTCAATGCAATTGAGGATGGAACTAGAGCTAAAAAGTTTTAATAAAAAATAAATTTGGAAGTGTCAAGAAATGCAAAAATTAAAAATTAATAATTGCTAAACTTACTACTCATTGCAGATGAAGATGTTGCAAAAGATAAAAAAAGTAATAAAGATAAATAAAATAGGCTGGGTAGATTGAACTAAAAATAACAAAAAAAAGTGTATAATTACAACAAAACACTATGAAAAGAAAGAAATCATAATTCTGTGGAAGATGCAACAACTGTATTAACATAATGAAAACTAACAGTGAAAATGTAAAGAAAATATATTAATAAACAACAAGCTAACATTAGGAATGGTTATTCACTTTGTTTATATATTAATTAGGTTATATTGGTTGTGGTTATATATAAAATATTTGATTTATATTTACGATATCTCAAAAAGGCTTCTTAATGTAGAGCAGGATCTAAACAACATGTAAACATTAGACATGCTTGTATTATGATTTAAATAATAATCCACAGATAAAGAAGTATACAATCCAAAAATAATAAAAGATGATAATAAGATGATAAGTTTTATTATATTTGAAAATTACTAACAAGTCTTTTGCAAGGAATACACCAATGAATTATCTGATTTGTATGTTGTGTCATAATAAAATTGACAACAGATACTATTAGTTAACAATACATTCAAAAGCAAAGTTTTAAATTGAAGCATTAATCTTCTTTTTTATGTAACATATAAAAACAGATTAAAAATTAATCTGTTTTTATATCATATAAAAACAGATAAATTATATGTTACATAAAAAAAGAATTTTAAATCAGAAAATATTCATAAATGATTTATGAATATTTTTTGATTTTAAATAGTTATTATTAATATTATTATAAAAAAAATTAAACTTACTATCTGTTATAGATTCAATAAAACTTCTGTCAGAATTCATTTTTTATTTTAATCTAATAATAAAAATCATAATAATACGATATTAGGATTTGTTATTTTTTTGTATAGTCTATCCACCCCCGTATTAAGCTTAGCAAAAAAAACAACAGAAAAACCAAAATTATGTACCAAAAGTATACTTCTGCTACCAATTATTTTCTGTTGATTTTTGGCAGGTGCTAAGAAAATGCATGTAAAATGTAGGAAAACTAATAAAAAAAGCCGGATCAACATTCCTTCGACAACAAATTAATGTGAGAGCAGGGACGAAATTTTCATGCAATATTGTCAGCAAAATAATCCATAAAAATGTTGGGTAACCATACATAAAAGTCATATAAAAATCTAGATCAACCTTCCTCCTTTATGAAAATAATTTATGTTTTTACATGTTACTTAAAAGAAACACACAAAAAAACGTTTGCCTAAAGCTACCTAAAATAAGTGATATACATAATATAACACATTTTAAACTATCTGCTACCAATTATTTTTTGTTGAAATTTAGCATGTGCATAGAAAATGCATGTAGAAAATTGTCTGAATAAAAAAAAAAACCGGATCAACATTTCTTCTACTACAAATTCATGTGAGAACATCAATAAAATATTTAGAAGCAAAATAATCGACAAAAAAGTGTGATAACAATACATAAATTTATTAAATAAAGCAAGATTAGCTTTTCTTCTTTCCAAAAAGTATCTATGTGTATATCTGTTTCTAAAAAGAAACTCCACAAAACTACGTCTGCCTCACGCTGCCTAAAAAAAGAGTTAAAAAAACGAGAACCAAAATTTTAGCAAAAAAATCGGTTCCGTAAATCGCGATATCTGCGTACCTACTATAATTCAATCCCTAAATTATTGAAAATTACATTAACTATTATACTAAGTTACCTCGGATTAATCATTTAAATTATTGGATTATGGACTTAAATAACATTTACCTCATTTAAAATGCTATCAAAACTAAACTTAGGTATTTAGCTCTTAGTAAGATAAGAAAAACCTTATCAAACACCTAACTTTCACTACATTTCAGATAATATTTCAGTTGTTTTCAATTATTGACAGTAGAATTAATAACAAAAAACAAAAAACTGTATTTTTTGTATTACTGGATGACAATAATTTAATTAGTGAACAATTTAAATTTTGTCTTATGTTATAAGTTATGTACATCTGATAATATACGCTAATTTAATAATAGTAGTTAATAATCGTCTTGCGTCATTTTCTAGGCTTTTCTATTTTAAAGTAGTTTGTAGATTGTTTTTTTTTAATTTTATTTACTAACAACCCGTATTACGGGTTGCTTACTGCTAGTATTTAAGGTAGATTAGGGTAATATGAGCACTTTAAACAAAAATTTGAATATTTTCAAAAATAAATATGGTGGATCCAAAATTTTTGCAAATAAACAATTTTTAGGGATCCCTATTTATAATCTATTTAGATATTTGGGCACTTGACATTTTTTCTTAAAAACACAGAGGTTTTAAAAAAGTAGCAAAAGTGCTCGTATTACCCTGACCCCTTGGTATTATGAGCACTTTAAATTAGCTCAAAAAAATAGCATTAATTAAGTAAAAAAAGACCAACCTGCTTAATAGAACTAATTGTTGGAATATAAGGATTCGTGATTAACAAAACATATCATTAAAAGATCAAATTTCAAGCTACATTTTTTTGAATCAATACTACTATGTTTTCCGCCAAAAAAAAAAAAAAAATTAATACATTGTTTTTTCAATTTTGTTAACTCAAACCTTTGAACAATAAAAATTAAAATTTTTTAGATTTAAGTTACAGAAAAATATTTAATATTGTTAATATATTAAAATTTTTGACTATGTTTTGTTTTTATTCAAGAAGCAATTAAAAACCACTGCTATTTTAGGACTTTAAACTAAGCAATTTCAATGAAAAGCACTGGGTAATTTGAGCATGCTCATATTACACAAAAATGGTATCTTTAAATAAAGTCAAAAATAAATGTTTCTATGCATTATTTTTCAAACAAAAATAAATTGGATTTTTAACTAATATATTTTTCTTTGTGAAAAAATTAATTTCATTATTTTAGCACCAAATTATCGCACCACAGAATTATTCACGCGTGATGATTTTTAATTGATTAATGAGTTTTAATTAGATGATATCCGCTAATTACTGCGTATAAATTTACGCCAATTGTACTGATTCTTGTTATCACCACATAAAGTCGATTCGAAAAACATAAAGCAACTTTAACTTCACTGCTTACATCTAATAAATCTTTAAGTATGCTCATATTACCAAGGTGCTCATATTACCCTAATCTACCCTACTAATGTAACAAATGTTATAATAAAAAAACAGTGAACCCCCTCCTTCCCCCGTTTTTGTTTGGGATTGGTTTTGCCTAAAATATATACTCCACTAGAGCATTCTAGAAGGCTACTTGAGCATCCAAATTTTTGGATGAAATTTGGCAGGTGGTAAGAAAAAAGGATTATAAACAGTTGCAAATAATTTTAAAAAATGAACCGACATACCTTGGGTTAAAGCTTGAGGTTTAATTAACAACTAAGTTTTTAACATTAGTAAAGTCAATAAAAACGTTAGATACTTAAAAAAAAAATAAACATACACAAAAAAAAATTTCAACTTTTCTACTTTTTAATAATACATATGTTGATATCAAATTATAAAAAATAAGACCACTAAACACAGCATATCACTAACGCAAAACAAACTCAAAAACGCGTGGCACAGAATTTGGCCTAAAAAAACGTTTCCGTAAAAGCCGAAATTAGGCGTACCTAATAAAACGATCTTGTTGTTGATCGTGAGAGATGCAAGGGTTTTGGAGATAAACACTAACTTTATGAAGAGTTTAATCTTTGAAAAGAGCAACATTTTCTAAAGCCATCATCGTCTTTTAATTTAAAAATTACAGATTAATATATTTTAAATACAATTGACAAAGAACTTGAATTGTGTTATTATTATAATGCATGAATCAAATAAATTACCTGACTAAGTTACTTTACTAATTCAAAAATAACATAAAGTTCATCCTTTACTGCAGATGTTATCAAATAAAAATTGTCGATCTTATTACTAATTAAGCTGATGAAGCTAACTTTTCAGTCTTATTACTGAATAGGCAGGTATTGACAGATTATTAAGTTTTGAGAATACCTCATCGCGTAAGTTTAAGAAATAGCATGTTAAATCCTATTTATGATAAATATTAAAAAAAGTCCGTGTAAACGCGCACGAATGGGGAGCAGCAGCGGCACCAGTGGTAAGTTAAGTATTAATTATAAGCGATAAGCGATTACAGACTTTCACTTTCATTGTATTTAAAAATAAATTTGTTTGCTTTTGTATATCTGAGAATTAATTTTGTTCAGAATTAAATCTTCAATAAAATTGAAAAAAAACTGTTTTACAAATAATACTCTTGATTAGTAAACATAGGTGTGTAATGTAAAATTTAGAAACAGTATAAAAATATATAAAAACAGTATTTGATTATCTTTACGAACTGTCGCAGAACAAACAAAATTTTACATATTGACATCCTGTCATTACAGATTTAAATAGCATGGAATAGTATAAAAATATTTTTCAAACCTTAAACAGCACAATTAATGATAATTTACAATACGTGTTAAAATAGTTATTTTTGCTTTGTTTTATTTTGTTTAGGATTGCATATTTTGGTTTTGTTACGCACCTCTCAATATCATTTTCTACAAACAGCCTCCGAAAATTTATTATTAAATTTGACTCTAAAACTTTATCGGAGATGTTGTTTAAAGGAACAGTTTTAATTTTGCTTATCCACGAATTTGTTATTGCTATCGAAATACCGCTTGATTACAAATACAACGAATGTAGTCCCAAAAAGAATGAATGCGAGTTCTGGTTAGAGATAAAAGAGAAACTAACAATGATATATAAGAAAAATTTACTTTATCCTTCTGGTGGTTCTTTATTTCTGTATAACGAATCTCCAGGCCCGAACGCAACAAAGGTCTATAGTTAAAGTTATAAATATATTATAAGGATAAATTTATCAAGTCTAATGCTTTGATTTTTGTTATGTAGATACCCTTAGATGATGTGATTTCAGCAGATGGAGAAAACCGAATGGTAATTGTAATCAATGGTACACTACCTGGCCCACCAATTGTTGTTTACGAGCATCAAAATTTAATCATTCACGTTAAAAATATGTTACTAAGTGATGTTACCACCTTGCATTGGCACGGATTGCATCAAAAAGGAACCCCTTTTATGGATGGCGTAGGATGGATATCTCAATGTCCTATTTCTGCTGGTCAAACATTCACCTACAAATTCAAGGTAATAAGTAATAAACTTTATTCGTTCATTCGATCCTTTTTTTTAAATATTTTGTTGTTATTACATTTCAAAAAAGCTAGCCGTTATAAAATAATAAATACCAAATATATAATAAAAATTTATGAGACTGTTATAAAGAAATAAACAAACGCGGCGACTCGTCAAAGACCGCAAAGTCTTGTTGTCAAGGACCGCTAAAAACTTGTTAAAATTTCATATAATAAAATTTTTGTAATAAAGCTTTTTTTAATATCTTCAAATTGTTAACAAAAATATTTTAATAGTTAATTAAATAATAATTAATTGTAATGATCATTAAAATACCAACTGAGTTTTTCTTTGTGAAGAATTAAACAAGATCATTAAAACACCAATAAAACAGCAATAGAGTTTTTCTTTGTAAAGAAAACTTTGACTTGTTTACGCAAGATAAAAAAAAAAATTACATTTTTGTAAAAAGACTTTCAATATTTTAATAAATACCGTTTATTTTTAAGTAAAGAAGTTGAACTTCTTTTTCAAAGATTTTAAAACGAACTTTTAGGGTAAATAAAAAGATTGAATACGATAACTGAAAGACTACCTGTCTAAATAGCGTTCACTAAATAGCGTTTATTAAATACATAACACAAAAGCGTTCACTAAATATCGTTTATTATATACATAACACAAAAGCGTACATTATTTATTGTAATATCAAAGGATTAGTTTTTATTTTAAGCTCATTGTGAACTGCTTTAACTGCGCTCGAATAAGAAAATTGATTTTGAAATGTTTTTATTTAAGGGCCACCCATAAATGATGACAGTGAAGAGTGAGGGAGGGGGGGGGGGTTGAAAAGTTTTTTAATAATTGACAATTGAGAGGAGAGTATTGAGACCAAAATGATTTCAAGTTTTTATTTACTCTATGAGCAGATTTAAAAAAAAATCAATAAAAAACACGCATTTTTAATTAATTTTTTTGGTGGTAGGGGGCGAAGGCTGATTAGGTTGCAGCCCCAGTCCCTTTGGGGCTGCAATCTGTCCAACAACATTTGTAGAGTAGTCCAAGATCATCTGTACACTTTTGTCCACAGTAATCTGTATTTTATTTTTACTCCAACAATATCTGTCTAATATCATCTGGAAATTCAATGACCCAATATCTCTAACAACATCTCTAGCTAACTTTAGAAAGATGTAACTATATCTGTTAATTTATCCAATAACATCTGGAAGAATTTCCTCCAGATATAACTACATCTGAGAAAATCATACATAAAACTACATCTGGTTAAAATAATTCATTAATATTTAATATTTTTTTCCAGATATAACTACATCTGCAAAAAAGCATATATGCAACTACATCTGGTTAATATAATGCATTATAGTTTAATAATTTCATAAAATCTTGTAGTTATATTTAATATAATTGAAAAAAAGGGTATAACTACATCTGTAGAATTCATATATGTAGTTGTATAGATGTTATTATACTTAGATAATTAAAAAGATGTAACTACATCTTTAATAATGGAATATTTTTTACACAGTGATTATTAGACATTAATAAAATTTCAGATGTTGATGGACGGATGTTATTATATCGCAGTGTATTTACAGATGTTGTTGGAAAAATGTTATTACACATCATTTTATTTAAAGCTGTTGTTGGACAGATGTTATTAGTCATAGCAAAAACTTATGTTGTTACCCTGACTCCTTTATTAAACTTGTCAGTACACAGTACTAAAAATATTGAGAATTAGTGTTTAACATAAAGATTTAGTGTTTAACATAAAGAATTAGTGTTTAAAATAAAAAATTAGTGTTTAACAAAAAGAAATTTTTTTCAAATAGTGTGTAAGAACAAGCGTATTTAAAATATTAACTATTTTTATTTATATTATATTACTTTTTTGTTTGTTGGTATTTTTTTTTTTTTTTTATTGGAAGTGAACAATCTGATAAAAATGCTCCACTGTCCTAATAGTATATATACCTTTAGCTCAGCAGTTACTTCTTAAAGTAATGATTAAAAGATCGCTTTTCTTATATATAGGTGTTTGGGCCGAAGGAGCCTAGTCGTACCTAACCAGTAGGTAAAAATTGATATATAAAAAAAAAATGCTCTAAAAGCATACCTAGATTGCGTTTTTTAATGGCGCGGCTTTTTTTTTCCCAGGCTCCTTATTTCGGCCTAAGTTATATATTTAATACACTCTATTTAAAAAGATTAACTGAACATATAAACAAAATAGTCCACAAAAAATTGCGATATATATAAAAAAATGGTACAACAAAAATAAATTTACCTAAAAAGTAAACATAAAACATTTACATACGTTTCATTTACATACACATTGAAATTATGTCATAAATGTTAATCTATTTCAACTAAACTAATTGAACTTAATAAAATTAATTTTGACAACAAATTAAGCACAAAAATTTGTTGATAAAATAATGAAATGAGTTGATAATATAATACAAAAAGATCATCAATAAAAGAAATTTTTTGTTTGCTAAAATCTTTTTGCTTTTTTCAAACTTTTCTCTAACTAAAACATTTATTCTTTAATAAAAAACTGCAAAAAGCTGAAAACAGAAGATGTTGTTGGTTTATCATCAGCAGCACTATTTCTCGAACAAGAATCTGACAAACTTAAAGTTTGTCAGATACTAGGTTATATAATGAGATTGATAAAAATACTAGGTTAAATAATTTCCAGGTTCGAAACGAGCTTTGGACATATTTCGCTTCACGGTAAGGAGGGAGGCGTGAACTTTCTGGTTAAATGCACTTCCGCGGTGCTCTGTGACAAGACCGTTAGGTCTTCTTGGAGCACCTAAAAGAACAAATAAAATAAAAAAATAAAAAAATAATGAGATGGACTCTTTATAAAATGTACTAAAAAATTTTCAATTGACCTTAAGTATTGTTTGCTAATTAATCTTTACCAGCCTCATCCACCCTACGATTTCACAGGTGACATTTTTAAATACCTAGTATACTCAATTGTTATCATATTCACACAAATAAAAAGTTGTTTTGGGTATTTTGTGACTAATTTCCAAAACCTGTTTAAAGGAATTTAAGGTGTCTTCATTACTAATCTTTTTACAAAATAGAAAAATTTTACTGAACGTGCCAAAACCATGCCAGCTCAGTATGGTAACGAGGGGCTCAGCGAGATACTGAACATTTTGCATCAACAATAAGAGATCTAAATAAAAATATTATTTATCAGATAGATTGTTCAGTAAAACAAACCTTTGAAAATAACTGAAAGAAGCTGTATTCTATTATTTTTACAATAATATTGTGTGGAAATTTTTTATGATTGCTGTTCCTCACTGGCTGGGAAAGAAAATGGTATTCAGGCAAAAATTTAATTGGTTTACCCCAAATCCGTTTTTGTCTACTAAGCTTCACATCTTAAACTTAATCTCGTAGATAATGATCTAAAAGATGTTTCGGTGGTACAAAATATTATTGGCACTATAAAACCAACTATTGTATTTTTTTGTGAAAGTTTAAAACAGAGATCTTCTGTTACAAATATTCCTCATCTATGGAAGATAAGATGGACAAGCAAGTATAAAAGTATTTGAGTTTTTTTTTTAGTAAATTTAAAGATATTTAATACCATCTGGAAGAATTTTAATTGCATACAAATGGAATTACACGTCAGCCTTAAACAGGGCTGTCCCGAAAAGATTTTAATAAAGGAGGAGGAGGGTGACGTATCCTTTTTTTTCCCGACTAAGGCCAAATAAACTTTCTTACCCCTACGCCCCCCTTCCCTCGAAACGTTTCTGGTTTTAATGTTTATCAAAGTTCAGCACATATTATTTCGCAGTACTCAGCCATACTTAAGCCAATGGGCAAAGGACCTAAATAAGACGTCTTTTGAACGTTCAAATACGGCAACATTTTGTTTATTAATATTGCCTAACATTTTGTCAATTGATTTAATCGTTGCAAAAATTTAAAATAATGTTTATATTAAACAGTATCGCTTCTTTAATGCTTTTCAAAAAGCCACGACTTTTAAAAGTTTAAAAATATTGTCAAAATACAAAAAAATCCTAAAATACATTTTACCGCAATATATTCTATGGCAGTAAAAATCTCATAATGGGAGTAAAAATCTCATATACGCCAGGTCAGGTTGGTCCTCATTAATCATCTCGTTAGCCTCGTTAATTTTATTCAAAGACTATGCACTTTAGTGAGCTGGGAATCTGAAGTTTAGGAGTAATTCATCCCTTTTTCTAAAAAAAAATTATATATTTCTTGGATTATAGTTAGAAGTGTGGAGCCGTTTTAGCAAGTTTTGATACATTAAAGTAAATATTGAATAGCTTGTTCGACGTTATTATGCTCACTGGTGTTCAACAGTAATGCATTATTCGAGTTCTAAATTTAAAGCTTAAAATTTAAAGATTATTTTAGTATATAATGTTTGTTAATGGTTTAAAAATAAAAGCGTTTATTCTTTAAACATTACAACGGGGCAGGTCGGCCCAATGCAAATGGACACCTTGACCATATGTTAAAACCAATCATTAACAATTTTTTGTTTTGTTTTTAGCTTTTTTTTTTTCTGATAATAGCATTATGTGTTTTTAAATGGTTTGAAAATAAAAAACCAACTTGGAGTAAATAAAAAACCAACTTGAGGTAAATAATAAGAGTTAAACAAATAAGAATTTTATATTTTTTCAATATTTAAAAAGTTTCGTGCTAAGGTCCAACTAGAAAAAAAAAATTTTATTTAGAGAGCACTTTATATTTAATAAATTTTATTTATTAGAAATCTAGACGGAGGAGGGGCGAGGAAGAGCGTAAGTAGCTTACCAATGTCGTTTATTGGGCTAGATGGTTCGATGCCGGACCTATTATCTTAAAAACAATAGGTCCGGCGTCGAACACCCCGGACCTAATGTTTTTAAGACAGTGGTTTATACTAAACAATTCAGTTTACATTTAGATAGATATATATAGATAGTTATATAATCTTTTTCGTCAATATAAATTTTTTTTTACAAAATTGTTAACGTAACGAACTGACTGGAACAAGCAGAAGACAATCGTTTTATCATCTTGCCCCGTTAATTTCAATTGATTTTACAATAAATATCAGTTAAATATAAGATAAACACAAGTTATTAGATATTTAAATATATATAAATATAAAAACTCGTATGGTTAAAATAGCTAAATAAATGTATCTTAATAAATATAAATACAACTAAATACATTTTTATAAATATAACCATAGCCATTTCCAGCTATTGTGGAAATAAATAAAAAATTTCAAGACGTTTAAGAGTTTTTAAAAATAAGATATTGTTTCAGTAATGTTGATGTCAAGTAACTGTTGTTTAACAACGCATTTAAAATGTTGGAAAGAGTTTATCGTTTTAATCTCATTTGTGAGAAATGAGTTTCACAATTGTGGTCTTCTTCTAGATATTGAGAACTTGGATTGTCTTAAAGACGTTTTTGGAATATAGTAGTTCTGCTTTGAATATTTTGTTTCGTATTTATGATCAATAAGTTGGAAGTAATTATAGAATATTTTTGGGAAGAATTATTTTTTAATTTAAACATAAACTGATGGATGCTCAAGATTTTATTTTGTTCATAAAAATTAAGAACTCTAAGTTCTTTCATTATTAGATTAGCACAAGCATATCTATTTGTGAATATGCAGCATGCTTGCTTTTGCTTTTTATAGACTAAGGCTAGTTTTGATTGGTTAGTACTTTCCCTGGCAACATTGCAGTAGCTAATGTAGATATAAACAAATGCAAAGTATAAACTTTTTAGATATATTTTATTTAAAATATACTTAGTTTTATGCATAATCCCAATGCTTTTAAATGTTTTATTTTCTCACAACTTGATATGCTCTTTCCAGCTAATATGTTCATCTAGAATATGTTCATCTAGTTTTGTCAACTAAAAAATCTGGGAGTTTTAATGGCAACATGTCTGACTTTGATTAACAATTTCTGTTAAACAATTCATCACTAAATATTATTAAGATAATTTAGTTTTAACATTTTTTTTACCCAAGATAAAAGTTTAAAAAATGAAAATTAAAAAATTAAATTCAAACCATTTTATTATTATTTATAAAATTAGGATTGATATTAAACATAAAATTAGCTGTAACTCAAACAACTAAAAACTAATCAATGGAGTGAAACCTTAACAAAATAAACAAATAAAACAAACAGTCGTATTATTATATATTATATATTTTTTAATATCTATCTTTTATTTACATTTATTTTAGAATTCCTTTGTGCGGAATTAATCTCGAAGAAATTTTTAGTTTTGCAATCGATTGCGTAAATAGACTGCGTAAATATTAATACTACGCAATCCATTAATCGTTGTGCAGCAATTTTTACAATCATGAAAGTAATATACTTTTTAAACAGATTTTTAAAAACGCTAGTATATTAAAAACAAAATTGAATCCATATTAGGTCCCCCAAAATTGTGACCTCAAGGCTATCGCCTAGACGTCCTATAAATAAACCCAGGCCTGACAGCAACGTATATAAAATGCAACAACTTTTAGCAAATTTGATTTAAGTTTACTTTATGTATGTTTAAATTGTGTCACTTTTTTTGATTTTCACTAAATAATTACTTACATTTTTTATATATAATATAATTATGGAGTAATTCCTCCTCAGCCACTATCATATGATAGTAGCTGAGGAGGAATTAGCTTTCAAGCTGATTGAATAGGCTCAATCACCTTCAGCTTTAGCTTTAATCTAAATTTGAAACTGATTTGCTTAAAAATGAAGCTGAAAATGAGCATAAAACAAAAGCTGAAATCCCTATTTTATAAGCAACATAGTGGTTTTGTAAATATTTTGTTATAATACATGTTTGTTTGTTTTAAATACTTTAATAGATAAGAAAATATTTTCATGTCTTTAGCCCAATATTCTTTAGATAAAAAATATATTTTCTTACAATAATCTTATCGTGGTAATAAGTAAAGGAAATAATTACGCAAATCATTATATGTATAATGATTGCCCCAGTCCCTAAAGTTAATGTAATTCTACCATACATAAGTCTCGTACTAATTCTAATAAATGAAATTATCATAAGTTTTATTATATTTGAAAAATCACTGTAGCTCCCAGGGAATTTTCAGTGCATTCACTACTTCTTTTAAATGTATTTTATTTATTTTAAAAAATTAAAATAAATAAAACACATGGTTTATTTATTTTAAAATTAAATAACAGCACATGGTTTTTAAACTTAATTGTTCATTTACAAAATATACTATGCTTTATAAGTCTTGGATAATTGTTTATTAATAATATATACGATGCCAAGACTTGGCAATCAGATATTTAGCAAAAAATAATTTTTTTAATATTTGTCATTATTTTTATTATTCAAATACTTTTTTCTGTGTTAGGCTGAGCCAAAAGGAACATTTTGGTACCATAGTCATGTTGGATCTCAACGCACAAACGGAGCATATGGTGCATTTATAATTAAGGAACGTGAAAAGGTCAACACTGAAAAAATAACTGATGTTATTATGACAGTTGGTGATTGGCATCATAAAACTTCAGAGGAAGTTTATTTAAAAATGGTGTATGGTAATTTTATTGGAATGAAACCATTCAATGTATCCCAAACTGTTGATGGTGGTTTGTTTTCTGGTGTACCATGGGTTTCAGCTTTAATAGAAGGAAAAGGAAGATACATAGATCCAAATACAGGTTAGGTTTTATAAAAAAAAAATAAAAAAGGCCCAGTATGAGGGGAAAGAACACAATTTTCCTCTGAGTCTCTCCTTTCACACCATCATTGAGAAGATAATTTTTAAAAATGTATTTTTGTAACAAACAAGGAATAATATTGCAAATGAATTTAATTAATAGCGTCGAAAATAGAAAAAGGAACAATGCTGCAAAGAAGTTTAATGAACAGCCTCAAAAATAAAACAAAAAAAAGAAATAGCATCGCAAATAGTAAAATCGGAAGAGTGACGAAAACAAAAAAAAAAAGAGCAGTTTTGCAAATGAATGGCTTCTTTAATATAATCTACCTATTCCGATGTTCATTTTTCAACACTATTCCTGTCATCCAATTCCAAAGCAACAATATGAGAAGAAAAAACTGAGTAAAATATTTTTTGAGCCTGTTGGATTTAATGATAAACTACAACATTTCTTATCGCTTATTTTCTATATAATGCCTTCATAAAGTTACAATAACGTAAATATAGTTTTAATAAAGATCTCCATCTCGGAGCACATTCTTACATCTTCCCCTTCTTCTGTAAATGAAATGTTTTACTGTTAGTGTTTTATAATGTTTTAATACTTCCTCCATAATTCTATAGGACGTCTTTCTCTGTTAGAATATGTCTTCAGAATCGGTTCTTGATGATAGCTTCTTAGTTGTGTCGGCATAGTAGCTGTTATTTCCTTTTCTGGCAAAATTGATTCGTTCTGGAGGTATTCTTCCTCTTTCTCTTCTTTAATTAGTATCGGATTAAATTGTATATCCGTTAGTACTTTCTTCATGTGTGAAGCATTTTGAGTTTTTTTGAGAATTGTCGACGGGAGATTTTGCAGCGATCATTGTACGATTCCTTGCAGTAATTGTGTAGGGTTTGAACTCGAATGGTGCCGTAATTTTGTTATATTTTTTTTGTTTAATTAGTACTGTATCCCTGATATTTAAACTTGGATTTTTTGCGTAGTATTTTAAATCGTGATGCTTTTTTCTGTATAACTTAGCAATTTATTGTCTCTTTTTGGCTTGATCATTGATATTTGTATCGACACTTGTTTGGAATGAAAGTATTGCAAAACCTGTTACGCGATTAAACATGAGTGTAGTTGGTGGTATTCGGGTTGTGCAATGGGGTGTGGTACGGTAGGAAAACAGAAAGCTATATAATTGCTTTTTCAAGTCTTTCTGTTCAATGTGTGCTACTTGTATTGTTTTAATCAGAGGTTTCATAAAGGATTCGGCTTGTGAGTTTGCTTGCGGCCAAAGCGGGGTGATTCGTTTATGTTGAATATTCAGTTTGTTCAAAAACATCTTTATTTTGAATGAAGTAAAAGGTGGTCCATTATCGCTGACAATCGTTTTCGGTATTCCATATACTGCAATTGTTTTCTGTAGAAAATCAATAAGGAGGTCAGCAGATGTATTATGTAATAATATCGACAACCGGAAATTTTGATGTTTGGTATATATAATAAAATCCATTAGGTAAAGGACCAAGGTAATCTATATTAACGGTGTCCCAAAATTCCATGGTGTTGGTGTGATTAATAGTTCGGCTGGTGCATTTTGTTTACCAAGGGCTTGACAAATTGCACATCGTTTTTTATATTCTTCTACTTTAGTGTCTAGACCAGGAAAGTAAACTTTTTCTCTAAGTAATGATTTGGTTTTCTCAAGTCCCATGTGACTATTATGAGCAAGCTGTATATCCGTAATTTCCAGAGAAAGTTGGAATTACAATTCGATTTGCTTATAGAATAAGGTCTGAAGTCTGATTTACTGTAAGTTCTTGGCGTATATTACGGTAAGCAAGTAAGTCTTTTTGAAATTTTTTTAGTTCTGGCGGACGATTCGGATGTAAAAGTTTATGCCAGGTATTAGTAGTAATTAACTCTGTAAGTATTTGTAGAATAGGATCTGCTTTAGTTTCTCTTTGAATATCCAGTAGTGAAAGGGCTTTAGAACATGCGTATTCAGCTGTAAAATTGACATATTTTTCTAGCCTTTCGTCCTCACAAGGGTCTACAGGGTGTTGACTAGAATAATCAGATATATATTTTTTTTCTTTTACGTAGTGTAGATCAAAAGAATATCCCTGTAATCGTAAAGTCATACGCTCAATGCGAAGTGGTACTGTAGCGTTTGGGTTGTTTAAAATCTTTACAATAGCTTCATGGTGGCTGTGCATTTTAAAGGGTGTCCAAATAGGTATGTTTTGTTATGCTCGCAGGCGTATACTATAGCTAAACATTCTCTTTCGAGCGTAGAGTAGCGTTGTTGTACAGGCGATAGCGCTTTTGAATTATAAGATATTAGTTTAAAATTGTGTTTATTTGAAGTGTTTTGAACAATGACTGCTGATATGCCTACAAGACTTGCATCGGTGAAGACAGTAGTCTCTTTGTTGGGATTGAAGTATCCGACACATGAGTCCAATGTCATAGCGTTTTTTTGTTTGTCAAATGCATGCTGACACTCAAGGTTCCAGTTCCATAAGGAATCTTTATGCAGAAGGTTTCTCAATGGATAAGTAATTGTACTGTAGTGTAGAATGAAACGTTTAAAATAGTTCATAAGCCCGAGAAAACTTAGAGGAGCTTTAGTGTTTTCTGGCGTTGGCATGTTCTTGATATTATGAAGTTTTTCCAGATCTGGTTGCATTCCTTCTTTTGAAAATATAAATCCATAAAATTTGACTTTTTCTTTTCCAAATAAGCATTTTTCAAAATTTAGAGTCAAACCTCTCTGTTTCAATCTTTCTAATACTTTATGTAATATTGAATCGTTCTCTTTTGTATTCAAAGCGAAAATTAGAACATCGTCGGCAATGTTCAAAGTACCTTCTACATCTTTTAAAACTTCTCGTAAAGCGTTTTATAGTTCCTCCTGCGCGGGGTTCACTCCAAAATTAAGTCTTTTAAAACGTTTAATTTGAGTTTCGGATTGAAAAGTAGTTATTGATCGAGATTCCGGTGCAAGTTCGAGCTGGTGAAATGTCTTCATTAAATCTAGTTTCGAGAAAACGGCGGAGTCTTTTAGTTTAATAAAAACATCGTCCAGGGTTAGAGTTGGAAAACGCGTTCTTCCAATAGCTTTGTTAGCTGCTCGCATGTCTACGCAAATTCTTAGGTTGCTGTCATTTTTTGGCACAATGACCATTGGACTTATCCAGGGTGTCGCTTTGTCTGTTACCGTTTCAATTATTCCTTCTGCTTCAAGTTTTGCAAGTTCAACTTTAACCTTTTCTCTAAGTGCAAAGGGAATTCTTCTTTCTCTTTGTGCAACTGGTAGTATACTTTCATTAATTTTCAATTTTACTTGGTAGTTGGAGAGTTTTCCTATTTTACCGCTAAAAACAGAATTTTTGTATGAGTTTATAAGTGTTTTTTATCGTTTTGGAGCGTTTAGAAGGAGAGTATTGTTTAATTTGCTTAAGTTCTGCAAAGAATGGAAAACTTGTTTTTACTATCGTCATGGTTATTTTGTTCTCTTTGGCCTTTGTTTAAAAGTTTCTTATTGACGTCAGTATTTAATTGCATTAAACCGAATAACTTAGCATCATTTCCAGATAACAGATTTTTGTGGTGTGTTTTAACTACGTGGAATGTGTACTGACGAAATTTGGTTTGACTTTCTATCACGACATTGATCTGTCCTTCTATTTTGAGCTTTGGATTTTTATCCCCGTAAGTAATAATCTGTGTTTTAGATTTTTGTAGTCGAAGTAGTCTTTTAAAGAAGTTGTTAATCTTTTCAAATGTTTTAAAGTTTAGAATGTTTATCAAAGCTCCGGTGTCTATTAGAACGGTTATTGGTATATTTTCTATGTTAATTGCTACCTCGAAGTTCTCAAGTCCGTCGTTAGATATCTGTTTAGCATTGACAGAGTACAATTTTCCTTCATTTAACTTTGACTGAGGATTTTCGGATTCATTGATATCTTTATAAATTGTATTTAATGGTTTCGTATAACCTTGTTCATTTCTTTTGTATTTCTCTTGATGTATTCTTGTATTCTGTTCGTTTTGTTTTCTAGTTTTACAGATTGTTGCAAAATGTCCGATTTTCCCGCAGGAGTGGCAAGATTTCCCCAAAGCTAAACATATATTCGTGTGTGGAAATTCGTTTCCACATCGGTAGCAAGTTCTTTTTAGCGACTTAGTTTCTGTCTCATGTGGCGCTTGACTGGTTTGTGGAAATTTTGTTTTCTCTACTGTATTTACTTCTTTTTGTTTTATCGTTTTTTTCTCAAGTTCTTCTATTTGATGGTCCATCAGCTCAAATGTTTTGGCAGTAGTTAACAAGTCCTGTAGAGCTTTGTTAGTATTTTGGAAACTGTATTTCCGTAGTTTTGAAATATTTGTGCAAAGCTCAATTTGTTGTTTAATTTCTTTATCCTTATCAGCAAACTCGCATTTGACAGCTTGTTCGTTTAATCGAACGAAAAACTGCTGAGTGGTTTCGTCTATACGTTGAGCCATCTTGCGAAAAATAAAGATTTCATAGCTCAGGTTTACTTGGGGCTTGAAATGTTCGTTAAAAGCTTCGACAGCTTGTTGGTATGTGATTAGCGTATCTTGAGGTATAATGTTTTCATAAATTTCGTAAATGTTATCTCCAATTAAAGTTAGAAGTAACGAAAGTTTTTGTTTATTGTCTGTAATTACAAAGTAGCTCAAATCGTTTAATGTATCGTTTCCAGCTTGAAAATAACTTACTTGCTTCTTCAGTAGATGAAAACGGTGAAAAGTTTGGTAAATTAAGGTTTTTTATAGCCATGGATAAATACGTTTTTTATTAAAATCTTCGTTAATTTTTTACTTTATTTTAAATTTATTTTCTTTTATCTTCGTCGCCAATTTAATGATAAACTACAACATTTCTTATCGCTTATTTTCTATATAATGCCTTCATAAAGTTACAATAACATAAATATAGTTTTAATTAAGATCTCCATCTCGGAGCACATTCTTACATTGGAGTAAAAAGGATGATAGTTTGCTTGACGAGTCACGCAAGATTGAGCTTTGGTTGATGGAAAAAGCGGTGAACAATGTTCTCTGCTCAAGCGAGCATTCATTCATTCCTTGGTGTGCTCAAGCAAGCACACCAAGCACACACCAAGCACACTCAAGCAAGCTCAAGCTTCCTTGAGCAGACTAAGTATAAAAATTGAAAAGAAAGTTGAAAAAACAAAAACTAAAAATTTTGTAAAATCATCATAAAATCTTTTTTAAAAACTTTTGATAATTTTACTCCTACTTAAAAATTTCATTTTCTTTTACTTAATTTTAATTTTTCCCTTTTCAAGCTGTAATGTGTTAATGACTTTTTTAGTAATTTTGTAATTTGACAGTTTTTTTAAAAAAAAAAAAAAGTTTTAACTTGTTTCAACATAACATTTTAGGGAAAGATAATGGTGCTCCGCTAACTTGGTATACAGTAAAACATGGATTAAAGTATCGATTTCGATCGATCAACGTTGGAACTATTTACCCAATGCGTATTTCAGTTGATGGGCACGAGATTAGCGTTGTTGCATCAGATGGTTATGATATCAAGCCATACTCAGCTGAATCTGTTATCGTTCACCCTGGAGAGCGTTTTGACTTTATACTAAATGCTAATAAAACAATAGATAATTATTGGATCAGAACGGAAAGTATGGAGGTAAAATTATATACTTGTACTACTCTACTACTACTACTACTACTACTACTACTACTACTACTACTACTACTACTACTACTACTACTACTACTACTACTACTACTACTACTACTACTACTACTACTACTACTACTACTTCTACTTCTACCACTACTACCGCTACTACCACTACTAAGCACTCTTAGTCTTTTACATTTAAAGTCACACGACTTCCTCACATCAAGTAAAAACCAGCAAATATTCAATATAAAATATTCAAAAGAATAAGGACAGATAGTAAGAGTACTTTTGTTGTAAGATCCGATTAGAATAAATCAGGGGACTGATATAGGTGTAAATTTGTTCTCAGGGCTGCGATTAATTCACCAATGTTTTAAAAAAGTCTAATAAAAAGTGACTAACATCACTTGTCAGGGGTTCATACTTTCTTCCATCATCGTTGAGGTCTCCCTAATATCAGTCATTATTGAAAAGTCATATAAAAGTTTATTTTAATAAAGTCTTTATAATAGTTAAATAAACACATACTAATATAACATTGTTTTAAAACAGGACGGCGTCCAAAATCACTCAGTACAAGCTATTCTACACTACGAGGGAGCATCTAACAATGAACCTACAACCAGTAAGCAAGTTTGTTTAAAAGGAAGTTCTTGTAAAGTTGTAAACTGCCCTTTTAAATACTTTCCTGAACATCTCAATCTTGATTGCGTACTGATGTCTGACCTTCAAAATGCTGATGATGAAGATCCGTCTCCTACATTTACTGCTGACAGCAAAGAATATTTTTTAAACTTTGCATTTCCAGGTAGCAAAGTAACCCCTGGTGCTGTAAATGGAAGAAAGTTTGAGTTTCCAGGAGTAAACTCTCTTACTCAAGGAGATGAAATTGATAGTTATGATTGTAATAAACATGATTGTGGGCTTGATAAAGTGTGTTACTGCCATTATGAGCTAAAAATTCCACGTGATAAAACAATACAAATGATTTTTACAAACATTGGAAGTGGGGCAGGCTGGGGGCATCCAATTCATTTGCATGGTCATAGTTTTTATGTTTTAAAGATGGATTATGCGCCTCAAAATATCACTACAGCTAAATTAATTAACGCAACAGAAAATAAAGATATTGATTGTGGATTCGGCCAAAAATTTTGCAATGAACCAAAGTGGAAAAACAAGCAGTGGGATAATGGAAATATTCCTGGTTTAAATTTAATTAATCCTCCTCGAAAAGATACTCTAATAATACCAACAGGTAAATATTTTATGTATATACAATTTTAAAAACACCCAGTGGTATATATATATATATATAAATATATATATATATATATATATATATATATATATATATATATATATATATATATATATATATATATATATATATATACATATATATATATATATATATATATATATATATATATATATATATATATATATATATATATATATATATATATATATATATATATATATATATATATATATATATAAGTTAGCAATAAATTATAATACAAGTAATGTATAAACGTGTTGTATTATCTTTAATGTTCTTAAAAATATTATTGCTTAAGAATAAATAAAAAAAGAGAAAAGAAAATAAAAAGCTCTAGAAATTCATTGAACTATATTCTATACTTTTACCAGGTGGTTATGCAGTTTTACGTTTTAAATCAGACAACCCTGGGAAATGGTTTTTGCATTGTCATATTGAAGTGCACGCATTAGATGGCATGGCTATGATTATATCAGAGGCCGTTAACGAAGCGCCAAAGCCTCCAAAAGGTTTTCCAGTATGCAACAATTTTTATAACGACTTATCAAGAGATTACTTTTATACAAGGGAAGATTCAGTTAATACTGGTAAAGAAGTTGTCATTTATGTTTTTTAACTATTGTTCATATTAAGTATTTATATTTATTTTGTTTGTTTTTGTTTAGATTGTACTAATGCTAAAATATACTTAGCTACTGCTATTGCATTGTCTGTACTTTTATTTGTAAATGTTGTTACTTCGATTGTGATTTGGAGAAAATATCGTCAGCAAAAAAAAAAGTTGAACCACGGTAAAGATGTGGGCACAGTTCTTAATGAGAATATTTAATGAAATATTTTTATAAGTCTTTCCTGATGATCTTATAATATTTTTGATGAAACCGGCAATGTTCATTAACTTTGTCTAAAAGTTGTCTTAAAATTGTCTAAAACGTAAAACTATAAATTATATTACGAACGGTAAACGAGTTTTTTACGAAAGGTGAACGAGTTTTTTACGAAGGGTGAACAAGGTTTTTACGAAAGGTGAACAAGGTTTTTACGAGGCATGTCGCTTTTATCTATTAATAAATATTGATAATTGATAATTATGTTCTAATATTTTGATAGTTTTATTCAATATTTTAAAATTTCATATTAGGCTTGAAATATGTAAAAAAAACCTGGTAATTAAAGTTTACGCTGTGTCTAACGCAACAGTTCCGTCACGTGGATGGGGGGAGGGGTCAGTCCCATTACAGTTTTTGCCAACTAAAAAAAAAGTCTTCGTTTTTTGAAATTTGCTGACTGACTGATTTACATTTGCCGACTGTTTGTCTAAATTTGCCCCTCTTCTTTCCCATCAGCAACCTTTATTTGTATTTTAATTTTTTTTATCTACCAGGTATACCGGTATGAAATGAGCGTTTTTTGTGAAAATAAAACACTAATTATTAATGGGAAAGTATAAAACATTTTATTCAAAGTATTGGTCATTGTTTTCTACACATTTTGACCACCTTTCTGGCAATTTGTGGATACCACGCCAATAAAATTGTTCGTTTTTTAAAGCAAACCAACCAGACACCCAATTTTCGACCTCCTTGTAGGAATCAAAGTGCAGCTCAGCCAATGCGTGTCCCATCGATGAAAACGGTAGTCGGAAGGAGCCAAGTCTGGTGAATACGGCGGGTGGGGTAGCAGCTCCCAGCCAAGTGTTTTGATTGTATCCTGAACCGGTTTTGCTTTGTGTGCAGGTGCATTGTCATGGAGCAAAATTACCTTGCCGTGTCTTCTGGCCCATTCTGGTCGTTTCTCGATCAATGCATGGTTCAAATTGATCATTTGTTGTCGGTAGCGATCAGTATTGACGGTTTCACCAGGTTTTAGGAGCTCGTGGAACACCACACCTTTCTGGTCCCACCAAACACACAGCATTGTCTTCTTGCCGAATCGATCTGGTTTTGCAGTCGATGTTGATGGTTGTCCCGGATTAACCCATGATTTTTTCCGTTTAGGATTCTTAAAATAAATCCATTTTTCATTGCCAGTAACAATCCGATGCAAAACCGATTTTCTTTCGTGTCTTCGAAGCAAAATTTCACAAGTGTTTTTTCGGTTTTCCATCTGTCTTTCATTCAATTCATGTGGCACCCATTTTCCACACTTTTGGATCTTTCCCATAGCTTCTAAACGGTCAGAAATTGTTTGTTGTGCAACATTTAACATTTCTGCCATTTGCTTTTGACTCAAAGTGTCATCTCCATCCAATATCGTTTGCAATTCGGCGTCTTCAAACTTTTTTGGTGGTCTTCCACGTTCTTCATTTCTCACATCAAAATCATTATTTCTGAACCGTTGAAACCATCTTTTGCATGTTGCTTCTGATAGAGCATGATCACCATATGCCTCGACAAGCATTCGATGCGACTCTGCAGCACTTTTCTTCAAATGAAAACAAAAATTAATGCTTTCCGCAAATCATCACTTTCCGGTACAAAATTCGACATTTTAAACACGATGAAAAAATATGATGTTGTCTGTTCAATGACTTGATGTATACTAAATATGTTTCACAGATGTCATAGCAAACAAACAAAAAAAAATAAAGGCTCGTTCACAACAAATGTTCCCTATCGAGACATTTGTATCTTGACGCTCACTTCATACCGGTATACCTGGTAGATTTTGAATTTATAGCTCTACAGTTTTTACATGTTGTAAAGGATTTTATTATAAAAGAAACAAAAATAAAAATAACAATAAATAAATACATATATATATATATATATATATATATATACATATATATATATATATATATATATATATATATATATATATATATATATATATATATATATATATATATATATATATATATATATATATATATATATATATATATATATATATATATATATATATATATATATATATATATATATATATATATATATATATATATATATATATATAGGTAAATCTGCAGTTAAGCGGCCTAAAATAATTTTATGTTTTAACTTTACATGCTCTCGTTCGCGGAGATTTGAAAAATTTGTAATTGTTATTATTAAACTTTTTTTTTAAAATGATTTTTAACCATGATTTTTATTAAATTTTCATTCGGGTTAGATTTTTATTTGATTGTTTTTTATTATATTCGGGTTAGATTTTTATATATATTCGGGTTAGTTTTTTATTTGATTGTTTCCAGAACAACTAAAAATTGCTAAAGTTACTCCAATTTTAAAAGAAGGTGATCAAACAATTATCAGTAATTATCGCCCTATCTCTGTCCTCTCCACATTTTCAAAAATACTAGAACGTATTATGTACAATAGATTATACAATTATCTTCATTCTAATAATTTTTTATACAACTATCAATTCGGCTTTAAAAAAAATAATTCCACAGAACATGCAGTTATCCAATTTGTTCGTGAAATCTCTAATTCTTTTGAAAATTGTAAATATACATTAGGTGTTTTCATCGACCTTTCGAAAGCATTCGATACTGTCGATCACGAAATTTTACTACAAAAGCTAAAATATTATAGAATAAATTGCAAAGTTATAAAATGGTTCAAAAGTTATCTATCCAACCCTAAACAATTTGTTTTCAGCAATAATGATCATCCAAATAAATTTTTAAATATTTCATGTGGCGTTCCACAAGGTTCCATTTTGGGACCACTTTTGTTCTTGATTTATATAAATGATCTAAATAAAGCCTCAAATTTAATGAGTATCATGTTTGCTGATGATATTAACTTATTCTTTTCCAATAATGACATTTGCAAACTCTTTTATACTATGAATAATGAACTTAAAAGTATATCCAAATGGTTTAAATGCAACAAACTAACTCTTAATATTAAAAGAACAAATTGGGTTCTTTTCCACCCAGTCTCTAAAAAAGCTTATTTACCCCAAAGTTTGCCTAAAATTTTTATTGATGATGTTGAAATAAAAAGACATAATGTAACAAAATTTCTAGGTGTTTTTCTTGATGAAAACATAACATGGAAAAAGCATATAGACTATATTGGTACAAAAATTTCTAAAAATATTGGTATTCTATATAAAACCAGAACATATTTATGTAAAAAAAGTCTAACTCAACTTTACTACTCATTAATTCATAGTTATTTAAATTATGCTAATGTTGCATGGGGAAGCACTGAAAAAAGTAAGTTAAAATGCCTTTATCGCCGTCAGAAACATGCGATCCGTTTAATAAATTTTGCGGATCGATACACTCACTCCAAACCCTTTTTTATTGAAATGAAAGTTCTCAATATTTATGAGCTTAATGTTTTTAATGTTTTGTGCTTTATGTATATGTGGAAAAATGACATATCTTTACCCATTTTCAAAGATCTCTTTTGTTTGAAGCCAATAAATAAATATACACTTAGAAACAATAATTTTATATATGAGCCCTTTTGTCGAACCAGTTTTAATCAGTTTTGCATTGCATATCGTGCACCTTATCTTTGGAATAAAATTTGTTTTGTCCAATTTTAACATGCATTTTACTTTTCCCATTTTTAAATATAAACTGAAAAATTTAATTATCTTAATGGATGATGTAGTCAGATTTTTTTAACTTTATATTTTCTTTAGAACTTTTATTGTTTATTACGTTTTATTTGTTGATTATGTTTTGATGTAGTTTATATACACACGTTTGTAAAAGGTTCTGATGATAAGATCAGTACGATCTTCTTTCAGAAACCTTGTTTGTGTTTGTGAAAGTAATTTATTTACTACGACAACAAATGTAAACTTAAAAAAAAAAAAAAAAAAAAAAAAAAAAAAAAAAAAATAGTTTAAGTTTTATATTTTATAATTTTATCTAACAACATATTTTAATTTTTTAAACTATAATTGTCGCTGCTAAGTAGTGTATTAGGGTTTGGGCTAGCAGAGTATAATGGGTGACTTTCACTCTGGCGCAAAGGGTTTATAGGTGCTGATTTTTAAAAAATTTAGTTTTTAATTTAATTTAGACTCCATAAAATTGCCATAATATGGCAATTTTATGGAGCCTATTATTAATTTTTTTAAAATCATTATTATATGATATAATAATAGACTCCATAAAATCAAGCTCAAGTGCACAAGTATTTTCTATTGTATTATGGGCCGTTTGTGTTTTACAAACTTGGTAATGCTGAAATTTGTTCTCTTTATTTAATGCTTTCAACATCTATTTATACATTATCCAATGAAATTATTTCATCAAATGATATTGATGCTTGTCAGCAACTAGTATATTTATTTCAAAAGGCATTATGCTCTTATTTTGGTAAAGGTATTCGCACATTCACTTTCCATGCATTAGCACATCTCTCTAAACAGGTAAAAAATTTTGGACCTCTTACAGCAATGTCAGCTATGATGTTTGAAAATGTAAATCACCAACTAAAGAGGTCTGTTACAGGAACTAAAGGCCATGGAAGACAAATGGCTGAAAAATTTGTTAGATTTCAGGCGGAAGACCACTTAAATACTTTTTCTTTGAATCCTTTTGTGTTAGGTGCAGCACAAAATATATCAGAAAAGTTGCGGAATATGGATTTGAATGATTTAAATGTTGACCTAAATCTTTATCAGTTTTATAACTGTTTTAGAGTTGCTGATAGTGCTTATCATTATGGTAAAAAACTAAAATCCGCTTCATATTATGCACATTTATTAATAGAATTTAATGTGATTGTTCATTGCACATAATCAAAAAATTTTTTTGTGTATATGTCGATTGTATAAAAATGTAAGTAAGTTTCATCGTCATATGGATTCTTTGAATATTCCTATCAAAATCAGGCATATTTTGTTAAAAATATCTCCTTATTTGTTGTTGAAAAAGTGTGGATTAGCTGTTTTTGATTCAATTTTACTCACTATGCTCTTGTAAAAAAAAACAAAGAAATTTTTTTATGGTGTTGTTGTTAAAAATAATTATGAGCATGATTAGGTTTTATTTCTATTTTTTAAAGTTTGAAATTGTATTATGTTTTTTTGTATTATTACATATTTACTTTACAATATTCTTTTTATTCGAAGTTGTTATTTAGGATTCTGTTTGAAATCAATTAATTAATGAAACATCAAACTTAGTTCATAATGGCGACAAGAGTTTGTTGTTAACAATGATCTAATTCAGATTTCTTTTTGTATCATTTTGACTTTATGTAGTGTTTCTTTTAAGAATTAAATAAATTCGTGAAGACAAAAGAAATCGTATCCACCTGTTATCGCAGATAACATGTGGATACGATTAAAATCTATTAAATAAATTAAATATTTATATTTTTGATATAATTATTAATTGTTTTTGGTTAACTGTAAATTTTCCTTTTTTTATATGTATATATATATATATATATATATATATATATATATATATATATATATATATATATATATATATATATATATATATATATATATATATATATATATATATATATATATGTATGTATGTATATATATACACACACACACACACAGGGCTTATTCAAATTTTTTTAATATAATTTAATTTCATATTTTCATACACTTTTATTTTTAAATTTTAGATTATAATAGCTTTGAAACAATGATAATGAAAGTTTTTCATCGTTCTAAATTTATGGTGAGTAAAATATGCTTTTTTATTGTAAAATATATGTTATTAGGTTGTTGAATTGCATTAATATTTTTTTAAATTACGTTATAGCTACAGTTATGGTCGTAAAAGATTAAGACAAATCTTATGGGTGCAATTATTCCACTGGCACCTGCGAAATTGCCAAAAGAACTGACCATCGCTGTTTATTGTATTTTTTTAAATGTTTTAGTTAAACAATCTAAGACTTTATTATTTGTTATTTTTATTATTGTTTTATAAATAAGCGTCCTTATTGCTTAGCGACTAGTTAAATTATATTAGAAGGATTATATTTTCAAGAAGAATCTGTGTTTAAGCAAAAATTATTATTTTTACTTAAACTCGTATATTTCTTGAAAAATAACTATGAAATCTTTAAAACTCAAATAACTAAATAAAACCCTAATAAAAATATGAATGTAACTAAAAAAACTATTAAATAAAGCTAGAAAGTAATACTTAACCGGCAAAAAAAACCTACTAATCCTGTTAAGTACCTACTAAGTTCTGAATAAAAACCCTAGTAATCCTACTAAGTTTCCTTCTAAAAGCTTGCTAATCCTACTAAGTTTCCTACTAAAAACTTGCTTATCCTACTAAGTTTCCTACTAAAACTTGCTAATCCTACTAAGTTTCCTACTAAAACTTGCTAATCCTACTAAGTTTCCTACTAAAACCTGCTAATCCTACTAAGTTCCTAGTAAGTACTCGGCGGGAACTTGCTAAGTTTTAGTAGGAAACTTATTAGAAACTTAGCAGGATTAGCCGGGTTTTTTTTCTCGGGTACCCTGTTAGTTAGTATAGTTATTGCATGGAGCAAAACATTAGAGTCTACGTGAACAACATCGTCATCGACTGCTGGCAGCAACTTGGAAAGTGTTTTGGCTTGCTTTGAATGCTTAATAATTGCTTGGTTGGCTACAATATTATATATATATATATATATATATATATATATATATATATATATATATATATATATATATATATATATATATATATATATATATATATATATATATATATATATATATATATATATATATATATATATATATGTAATTATATATATATATATATATATATATATATATATATATATATATATATATATATATGTAATAACCCGTATAAATATATATTACCCGTATAAATATATATGTAAGAACCCGGACTAGGACCCGGCTGAAAAAACCGGGTCCGAGTCCGGGTTCTCGGCACCGAGTCCATTTTTTAAAAGTTGGAATAAAATCTTGTGAAATCTCTAGCGCTGAACTATTCACACAAAATACGCTTTTTACGCTAACTAACCAAAAGTTATGTGGCGGAAGTACCATTTAGCAAAAAAATTTATTATATATATATATATATATATATATATATATATATATATATATATATATATATATATATATATATATATATATATATATATATATATATATATATATATATATATATATACATATTGGTTGGATACAATATTACATATATATATATATATATATATATATATATATATATATATGTAATATATATATATATATATATATATATATATATATATATATATATATATATATATATATATATATATATATATATATATATATATATATATATATATATATATATAGTAATAACCCGTATAAATATATATTACCCGTATAAATATATATGTAAGAACCCGGACTAGGACCCGGCTGAAAAAACCGGGTCCGAGTCCGGGTTCTCGGCACCGAGTCCATTTTTTAAAAGTTGGAATAAAATCTTGTGAAATCTCTAGCGCTGAACTATTCACACAAAATACGCTTTTTACGCTAACTAACCAAAAGTTATGTGGCGGAAGTACCATTTAGCAAAACCCCGCAATGCAGGGTAAAGGGCCTAACTTTTTTCAAAAGTTGTGCAACAGTTTTTTAATAACTATATTTAGTTTAAAATTATTTTTCTTTCCTGGTGGAGCGGGCCTAAATAATATTTTGTTATAAATATTATCGAAATTAAAATATAAAAAATGTGTATAATATTTAACTTATATCTCTACTTTTATGATTTTTGCTTGATTCGAATGAAAAGTGGTATCAGCGTTCGAAAGCATTATAAGCGTTTCATTCAAAACTAAATTGCTAAAAATTATCTTGTGTTCTAACAGAATAAAAAGAAGCTATTCTATAACTTTTTCTCCCATTCTTTTTATTCGTATTCTCGAATTATTTCATTTAGCGTTACAGTTTTTGTATCCGTATAAATTTTTTTGCAAAAATGTATTAAAAAATATTTTAAGTGAGATTGTTTTAAGTTAATAGAACTTTGTGGTTATCGACAACATAACATTTTTAGACTTATATCAAGAACTTTAATGGTTAAAGTTTAAATTTAAGGAAAAATCAATTTGAAGATACCCGGTGCCGGGTACTGCAACAAAATGGCCGATACCGGGTACCCGGTAAAACAGCCGAACTGCCGGGTCCCCGGGTCCGAACCGGGTACCCGGCACATCACTAATCAAAACTCGTGGTCTAGTTCTAGTCCTAATCCAAAATTGCAAAGGTTGGACATAACATCGCGATTCAATAACTTTTGATTTTTACCAATAAAAGGTCATTAGATGTTTCATAATGAGGTGAAGTAATTTGTTTCATAATGAGGCGAAGTTTTGAACTCAAAACATTTTTATGATGTCTAATACCGTATTTAGTTGAGTGATTCCATGGGCGTATAAAAGGTACATGGAGCTAGAGGCACAAATAATTTGAGGGTCAATTTGCCACCATTAGGCTGAATTAAATTTTAAAAGTAACATTCAGAAAAGTTTCTACCAAACCATCACTGAGCAAAATGCGGTACATCAACAACTCCTCACTCGTTTTTGTATCATCAGGTTTATTTGTGCGAGTGTGTAGGACCAAAATTAAATCATTTTCTATTTCAAGCTGACTTCAATATCATTGGAATAATGTGCTACTCAAGTATCACAATATTATATCATTTCTATACGAGACAATGTTTGCCAACTGTTCATGAACCCAAATCTGCTGGCCTCGTCTGAATATGCGGCAGACAGATCTGTGAGCCAATGCTGCTTTTAATTGATCAGCACATTAACTCGAAATTCCTTTTTCACAAGCAAATTTTTTTAAAGTACCTTCATCGAGCTATTGCTTTCTTTTTCTGACTCTTTTGACTTCTTTTTCATAGACATTACATTTGGATAACTCTTTGCCATATTTCTCAAGTTTATCCAAATATGTCGAACATCTGAACGCACAGTGGGCCAGAATTCACTTTTACTGGACAAAATTCATAACTAATTTAATATTAGAGCTATATTCACTAAAATTAGCATGAGTAGTAATATGATGTCTGTAATTTTTAGGAAGGTAATATTTATTTATTTTGTTGCTATGGATACCTTTATTTTGCTTAGCAACAACCTATTTTGTTATCTGCAGATATTTTATGAAAGCTATATTCACTAAATTTGGCATGAGTACCAATATGAGATCACACTTCTTATAAAAGTGATAATTTTTTTTAGTTGCTATGGATACTTATATTGCTTAGTTACCAGATACTTTCCTTAGTTACAAAGTGGTAAATTGATATTTGAATATTTTATCGGATTTTTGACCCACCTATATTAAATAACAATTGAGTATTTAGGTAAATAATGTTTTTGCAATAATAAAAACAAAAAATAGATAAAAAAGCATTGTCAATTTTAAATTACATAAAAAAATAATAAAACAATAACAATGTTTAAAGATTGTTTAATTAATTCTAAAACATCTGAAGGAAATGCTTTATGATTTGTTTGGTGTGATGTTGATTTACCCAGTGATAAATTAAGTAGATTACTGGAAACTAGAAGTCTATTGATAAGATCATTATTTGTTGCTTTTCTGGATGTTTTTCGGCTGAAATTTTTGCGATAAGAAGTCTTTAATTCTAGCCTCTTGAGCTTCCTCTGGCATAAGTCCGATAGATAATGTAAGGTTTTTAACTATTTCATGTCCATGTGTCAATACTTTGTGAACTGATTGAGCCATGTAACACCATGGATAAAGGGACACGTATAGTCTAACAGTGTCAAAACAATAATCCTTAAATTTTAAGCTGTCTATTTTATATCCTGAAGAGAGTGTTACCAAGATAATGTAAAATCTGACGCCTTGAGGTATTGCCATCATTGCTTGTTCCAGAACCACCATTTTTATGGAAATTAAAAATAAGCCTCATTTTATTCATAAAATCAGTCTTAATCTTTTGTTTAACTAGAGATGCCTTTTCTTTGTGTTCCTTAGATCTTGCTTGCCACTTAGTTGTTTCTTTTTCATATACAATGTACAAAACCATCACAAAAAATAAAATCCATGCATGAGGACTGAAAAGATCACATTTGAACTTTCTCTTACATAAGCTCAATATTAAGGATATTAAGACTATTCATACTTTTTAGAGAGACACTGAACAGCATTGGTATAAATTAGTTTTTTCAGATAATATTGTTTGAACTTTCCTATCAATCATTGTAAGTTCAATAATACAATTCACTTCAATAGAAGAACCACAAACCTTTAATAAAATCATATCCAATCTTTCTATCTTACTTTCATAGACCATCCAGGTTGTATTTTAAAAATCCAAAATATGTTTGGGTAAAATATTCGGAAAAATTCCGCAATATATTTTTGCTTAATTTTGTCTTTATTTTGCTTTTAGCTGAACTGCTTCTAATTTCTTTTTCAAATTTTCTTTACTTTTTTATGAGTTTTGAGTGAAAAAACTTAAAAAACAAATATATTTCAAAAATTTACACCTAAACTTGGATGTATAGAAAATATTTTGATATCTGGAAAAACTAAAAGCTGAAAAAAATATCCGAAATTCCAAAAATATCCGGAAAAGGATAATCACTACACCCATCGAAGAAGATCAGTACACCCTAATGTACTAATTTTCTTCGATCACATATTCCTTGGATTCCGTTTTGTATGCAAATTTTATGGGTCTACAATAGGCTGTGGATGACGAATTTTGGTTTTTTCAAATAGACACCTTTTGTTACTGTTGCTAAGTCCAGTCAAATCCAATGGAACTAGACAAGTAATAAATAATGATTCTTCACACTTTGAATACCTGTTAATGTCAGGCTCTGATAAAACTTATTTATAAATGCTTTGGACAGTAGCACCATCAAAACCAGCTTTACACGTGAGTGACATTGTTTTTATTGCTTTGTCGTTCGTTATCAAGTGCCTCAGCACAGGTTCCTGAGCTGCACAGGTTCTTTGCAAAGTATGAATCATTAAATATTTTAAAGAAACTGAAGCTAATTAGTCCTGTTATACTATTAAACTTGCAGGATAGCATCTTAATTTTGCATCTTTGGCATCATTGTAAGCGGGGTAGATGTTATACTCTTTCTCCTAGACCACTTCTAATCAATTAATAGGAAGCTTTTGTCAGACTGGCATTAATTATTAAAGCCAGTGCTTCGTCTGCTGAATATTTAGTTGCTTTATCTGTGTTTGAAATACTTTAAACGTTCTTGGCAGCACTAACAATAGATTCATCTCTAAATTTTTCATTAGCCTCAAAAAATAAATCATTGGATGAATGACATTCAAGTAAGCAAGATATACGGCGTTTTTTAGTTTTATTAAAACTATTGTCAAATGCAACTGGTTTTCGACCACATCTACTTGCAGTTAGTTCGTTGTTATTTTTTGTAACAATTAAATATTCATTAAGCCAATTAACAAACTTCTTTTCAACATTTTTAACAGTATAGTTTGCAGATTTCCACTTTTTTTATACAAGTAAACAAATTTTGAACAGTATGTCTAAAAGCAACGTCTTTAAATTCAGCAAATTTTGGATGAATGAATTTCAATATATCTTCAGTAATATTTTGTTTTGAAATACTAAGATTGTTTTTTTTAGAGAAAATTATGCGTGGCTAGTCCAATCGCCTTTTATCAAGTTTCACCTTTTTTTACGTTCATCAGTTGCATTAGTATCTGGAGCAGATTGAATATTCATATAACCCTTCCGCAAAGCACTTGTTGCATTAGCATATGCTGACCAACTTGTGTCTGGTTTTTAGGCACTGGTGTCTTGTCTTTGGCTAGTGCTTTGTCAGGACAGTCCATCGATAGGTGAAGGCGGTAAATAATGTGTAGATCCGTTGCACAATATCAAAATAAAAAATATTGAACTACAACAACAACCAGCATTTTTCCAACTTTTAATGAATTAGAAAAGCAAGGTGCGTAAATAGCCTATTTACAAACAGACAAAATATGAGTCTAAACACCATTTTAACATTCAGATATATTTGATGCATTGTCTGATAATACACGTGCTAATGTCAAAATTACTTTTCTATAAGAACTCCAGTAGTGCGTTTGATAATCCGATTCCAGTGTGACTTTCAAACTTAATGAATGTCAAAAGGTGCTCAATTTGTTTATCTTTGTTTACATATTGAATTGTATCAAACAACTGATCAACGTGCGATAAGTCATGCGGTGAATCAATTGACACACTATAGTACTTTGCTTTTTGTATTTCATCAACAATCAACAAAAGTACTTTTTGACCCATCAAATTAATGAGTTCATCACAGACAAAAAAAGATAAGTACGATGTTTTGCTACAACCTGGGCTGCCATTTTTATCAATATGTGCAGTTAAAAAAGGATCATAAAAGAGCTAATAAGTCGAGGATGTCCATAAAATCACCATTGTGTACTGAACCAAATTTCTCTTCATCTACACGAAGTGGAAAATCACGCTTAGCTAAAAACTTTACCATATCCAACGTCCACAGAAGAACAGATAACCAGTACTTAAATTCATTTAAGATTGCTTTCTCTTGTTTCTTATCAACACAACCAAACACACCACGTCGCTGTGCAAACGTTAAACATTACGTTTTCCATTTTTCAAATGATTAAACCCTTATGTTAAAGGAGAGTTATTTTTCATATCTGATAATAAAAGCTTAACTTGAAACAATAAACATGTCCATTTGATGGTGAGTAGCGAAGTCAGAATTCTCACCAGTTAAATTATGATGTTCAATGAATAATGAGAGAACAATACCGGTTTTTTATACCATTGTCCAAGAGTTTCAATTACATTGATTTATACCATTGTCCAAGAGTTTCAATTACAAAAATCCTTTACCATTATGTTGACATTCAATACCACCGGTGCTGATAAAATGAGATTGCATGTTTGATGAAACTGTTTTCTGTTAACCAAGATTGGTTTCATAAACAATTTGCAGGTCTACCATTGCTTGTTCTTGTACATGTTCAGTGTTAACGTCTGTTTCAGCTGTAGCCGATTCAAGATCAACTGGTTCTTGATTTTAAACTTCTTTGACTTCACATTCACCTTGACTTTCTGGTTCTGGAATTTTACTTTTCTGCTTCTAAACTAGTGATTACTATATAGTAAAGCAATAATTATAGTGATTACTATATAGTTAATAACGAGAATTATAGTGATTACTATATAGTTAATAACGAGAATTACAGTGATTACTGTTGTACGATGGAAAAAAGTTTCCATTTTAGATAAGCACGCTGCTCTTTTTTCTCTGGCCTCTTTATCTAGAGCTTCTTTTTTTTTAGATTCCCAGTCTCATACTTTCTTTCAGACATTGTACAATTACAGCCTACAAACAGAGGCAGTCTACAAGAATATATTTCTGAATACAAAAGTTGTTACAATTCAAGGTCATTTATAAATAGTAATAAACTAATCTATAGTAAAAACATGATATATATACCTGATATATGATAATGACAATAATATAAATAAATAATATATAAAATTAAAAACGAAGTAATAATAATAATACAAAGTTTATTGTACGTAAATAAAGACATTCATTTAATAAGAGTAATGTAACACCAAATAGTAATAATTACAATACATACATATGAAAATAATAGTACAACACATACATCATAGTAAAAATAGTGCCATGTTGCGCATGAATCTTTGTTCATACTTTTAATGTGGATTGCCAAAGCCACATTTGGAGCCCTTTGTTACAGCTAGAGTTTATTAACAGTAATCAGGCTATTCTTTGGACTATTAAACACTGTACTCTATCTATGCTTCGAGTCAAGTTCTTTAACAAATTTAAAAATGACTAAAGTACCAAAAACTATAAAACACAAAAAACCATTGTCATTACCAAATTCTCTAATTCTAACATTCATTAACATTTGTGGTCTTCGATGTAACTTTTTTTCTTAAAAAAGTTAAATAGACCTACTTGCTCTTTTTGAGACTAATTTGAGTTCAGCTGTCTCATCTTTTGATCTTAGTGTTGATGGTTATCTTCCTTTAATTCGTAAAGATTTCAATAGTCATATGCTTGGCCTGAGCATTTACATTCGTAAGAATTCTATACCACTCTCCTTCATCTCAAAACTGCACTCTTTTTGATATTATTTCTGATAAAATTGACCAAAACCGCTCTCTTTATCCTTCAGCCAATATCGTTGTTGTTAGTAACTTTAATGCTCATGACACTGAGTGGCTTGGTTCTAGTGTCAGTCACTTGCAGGCATAAGACCCACAACTTTTGCCTTTCTCAATATCTAACACAAACAGTCAACTTTCCAACTCGCTTTCCAAATAATCCGAATCATTTATTTTATCTACTTGACTTGTGTGTAGTTTCTGATCATTCAGTGCTCAGTTTCTCCACATTCACCCTTGGATGTTTTGATTACGGTTTAATTACTCTAAAACTATTATCTCATTCTTCTTCATCTTCTTCAGACAACCATTATTAATTTCTTTTAAGCAACTTGATTAGTAAACTGGGTTTTGGTTAAAAGATTTTTGTCAGAAAATTTTGCCAGGTAAATTCGTGAAGACCAAACAGAGTATTTTGGAAAAAAAAAACTTCACATGTTGATGTCTTTTTCTTCAAGACGCTGTATAAGCAGTGCGGGATCAATGGGGGGGGGGGGGCTATAGCCCCAGGCCCCGCAAATTTAGGGGCCTCCAAAAATTTTAGAGGCTTTCTTTTTTTTTTTTTTATAATTAAACATTTTTAGGCTCTAGCCCATTAAAAGGCCTCCAAAAACAAAAATATCCCCGGACCCTCAGAAATCTTAATCCGCCACTGTGTATAGAGCGAGAATTTCATTTGTGCAAACTGAACAAGTGCGAACTAGCACAAGTGCGAATCGATATAAGTGCGAATTGTCAAAAGTGCGAACCAGTTGCACAAGTGCAAACTGACATAAGTGCGAACTGGCATAAGTGCGCCAAAATAATTAACTAACATTAGCATCAGAGCAAAGTGGCATAAGTGCAAACTGGCATAATTGCAGAGCAGTTACAAAAACTGGCACAAAAAAAAACTGACATTAATGCGATTTGGCATAAGTGCGTCAAAAGAATTTACAAACATTGGTATAAGTGCGAACTAGCATGAGTGCGAACTGGCATAAGTGCGAAGCAGATGTAAAAACTGGAAAAAGTACAAATCGGCATAAGTGCAAACTGGCATAAGTGCGCCGAATAAATTTGCAAACACTGGCATAAGAGCGAATTAGCATAATTATGAACTTGCATAAGTGCGAAGCAGTTACAAAAACTGACATAAGTGTAAACAGGCATAAATGCAAGCTGACATAAGAGCGCCGAATATATTGAAAGTATTATCATATGTGAAAATTAGCATTTCGCACCTATGCCAATTTGCAATGATGCCGATGTTAACAAATTCATAATTGCCATAAAAAACTCAAAAGAGTTAAAAAACTAGCATAAGTGTCAGTTTTTGCAACTCGCACTTATGCAAGTTCGCACTTACGTCAGATGGTATTTACACCATTTGCACCCATGCTAGTATGCACTTATAAAATTCGCGCCTATTCAGTCGTCGCTTCTTCAATAAAAATGGTCAAATGAGAAAAAAAGCCTATTTTACTGCTGTTTATAGATGTGAGCAAACCCTTGTTCATGTACTCTGTCTCGCTGATGTTTTTATGACCAAAGTTAAAAATTATTTTCTTTACCTAAAAAGTATTAATGCTAAGTCAGATAATGCATCATCCTATCATGGATATTTCTACTTAAAAGCCCTTTACAAAGTTTGCCCAGCAAAATAAATCTTCTTCCTTAAAAGGTTCAATTATAATGAGCTGGCATGTGAAAACGATCAATGTAATAGGAAGTCAGTAGGAGCAAAATGTGTTATCAGGAATTTTGTTGTTGGAAACTTTATGATTCACATATTGATGGAATTCAAAATGCTGATACTACTGTAATCAAAATAGACTCCAAAACCTCTATTTTCTTAAAACCAATCTGATTCCCAACGTAAACATCATTCTTTTTAGTTTTTCCCTGGTCGCATGTTAATGTGGAGATACCTCCGAATAGGTATATGTAAAAAATGGAACTATACAAATGTGACATTTCATACTTCATTTGAAATTGTTAGTTCTTTAGTTCAACTTGCAAAAATTCTGCTGAATCAACAATTTACAAAATGTTTGTATTTGTAGAAGTGTTTACACTCTCACGTTTTGTACATAATTTGGTTGTGCTGAGTCATTTTTTGATAATGGTTCATTAGAAAAACATATTCTATCAGGAAACCACAATTTTCAATCTTTAATGAAATTTATGGTAGACCCATCAAGACTATTATATATCGACAAAATGTAAATCTCGAACCTAAGTTCTTCTGATTATCTGCTATTATCCATTAAAGAAATAATTGAAAACTAAACAAACGTCACTTGATGGGCATCACCAAAAATAAAAGTGTTCATATATTCTTTAAAGAAAAAAAACATTGTTAATGCAGATGTTTGTTTTTGGATAAAAACGAGGAGAGAAAATGAATCCAAAGCAGGTTCACCAGCATCTCAGGGCAAAGTTAAAGCCTAGTGAATATGTAACAACTGAACAAGTTCGATCATTTATCTCTAAGCAAGTATTTTAATTTGTATATTTACTTATAACGAAAATATACATGTATATAAATCATATAAAATGTGACTTTATAAAAATTTCCTTCATGCTTTGAGTATATTTTTTAAATGAAGTAAACAAAAAAGAGCAGGAAAGCTCGTAAGCATTGTTGTAAAGAGGTCAATCTAACTGAGGACGGGATTGATACAACTGATAATGCGAGACATGCAAATCAAATAATGATGATGATTTAAACGACGATGTTTAGTTGATAGCAAAGGAGTTAGCCGCTGATTTTTAAATTGGTGATTGGGTTGTTATTGATCATAATATGCAATGGTATACTGAAATAAGTCAAATATTGGACGTTGTAACACTTAGTCATTTTATTTTTGATAAGTAAATCTCTCTTATTAAGATCTATAAATATTAATTTATTAATCAAATTATTTAGAAATTAGAAATTATTTTTTTTTTAACTCAGCCATTAGGTCAATGATGATAATATTTATGTTTCTCATATGAAATATTCTACTGCACCCGGAAAAAACTGTTTCGAGTAGTCAACCAAGGAAAATTATCCTTTGGTATCTATTTTTTGACGTTGTTTGTAGGAAAACTAATTTTAATAAGCGCTTTTGTAGAGTCCCGTTATAAAAATTTTATCTTAGTTTTAATTAAACTACTTATTAACGATGTAAAGTAGTCGCAGCTAAGCATAGCTATACCGTTGCTATGGTATTTTGTAAATTTAAAATGTGGCTAAGTAAGACTACTTCTAGGACTTCTTTAAGCTTTTTATTACTGTTATGGGTAACCTAACAAACGCATTAATCGCAACAATCAATTTTTGGCACTTTACTGCTTCCCAGGCTTTTGCATGCATTTGATTTTTTTGTATAAATCAACGTATGCCTTTATATGTCTTGATGGCTTTTAAAAACATTTAAGGAATTCATGTTCAAGATATTGCTTTAGAAGACATTAATGCTCAAAGTACAGGGAAAATTTTAAATTTTGTAGTTTTAAACCATGATTTCTAGACAACAAAAAGTGCAATCATATTGAATTTTTATTTTTACTGTCAAAATTTACCCGGAGTAGCAGAAAAGTAAAAAAAGGAATGCGTCTTTCAAATTCATGTAGCTAAAATTACTCTTCAAAGTAGCAACTGACATACCCAATATCTCCCTAATTAATAGGAATGTTCAAAAAAACTAATTTCATTATTTTCTACAAAATATCTAAAAACAAAGACAAATTGAGACATCACTTCGAGAATTTGCTTATTTTGCCATTTCTCAGATAATGGCTTTTAAGAATATAATATTTTAATAGTTACGTTATAAAAACTGGTACAAAGTTTACCCGTTAGTTACAATTTTTACTATCGTTAGTTACCATTGTTAAATTGATTAAAAATCATCACTAGGAATATTCTTAAAAAAAATTTTTAATGAACAATTTTGTGATTTTTGCAAATTTGTTTTGACAAAAAACAAAAACTTAAAACAAATAAATTTTTTTTGATAGTTTCTTGATTTTGTTTGACAGTTTCTTGATCAGAAAAATTTCCAAAAAAAGTAAAAATATTAATTTAATCTACTTGTTTTTGTTAAAATGTTAAATAACCTAAAATGGTAAAAACTTTTCTCAACATCTTAAGTATCCATGTCAAAGTTTAAGTAAACAAAACATCAAAAAAAAACTACAGTTAATTCTTGAAAGTTTTATTATGATAAACTCAGTTTTAAGTTCCGTATCTCGTTCTCTCGTATCTCGTTCAAAGTTTTCACGTTAAAAAATTTTTTAACGCATTTTGGCAATATTTTTTGCTACGTAATGTTTCACTATGTTATACTCCTTATACCATATTATATTACAACACAAAACTAATAACTAATTAATTAACTATAAAAGAGTTACATGGGAAATTATAAAAGCAAATGGTTTCATGAAAAAAAATACAGTTGAGCTGTATATTTAACAACATAATTAAAAAAATGCAATTTAAAAAAACTTTAGAACATTTTGCAATCGAAGAAGGGGAAATTATATCCAGAACACCTCAATAAAAATTAAATCAAGTAATAATAAAGACGTGTTTTATTTTGATTATTTATATCAAACACAAAATTTTTAAATTACAGTTGTTTATATTTAAAAATAAAATATAAACTAATGATAAAAAAATTGGTTTGTTTTTACAGAAAAAAATGTCATAAAAGTACTTAGAATAACATCGTTTTGCCAAAAGATTTTATTTCATTAACTAGAGATGCAGCTAGATCAGACATAACCATAGTGTATTTGTTGAAGCCAAAATAAAATTTATTGAGAAAAATATAACTTTATATTTTATTCTTTTTTAAATAGAGTTTATAAAACGTATTAATTAGAAAAAAAAGAAAATTTCTTGTCGTTTTGTTTAGTCTATTATTCTTTAAGTTTCCAAGTTTTTTTAAATTCATAAAATTTAATTTTAATGCAGTTTTTCACAGTTATCAGTTATAAAAATTAGTTTAAATGTTTTAATGTAAGTTATCAGTTGTTAGTTATCAGTTGCCAGTTGTGAGTTATAAAGAATAATTTAAATGTCTAGTTGTGGTTTTAGTAATAACTTTACTAAGTATGGCTAAGAACCAACCCAATAACGATTTAACATCAACTTTCTGATTAATAAAACAGTAATTTAATAACCTTGAGTTGTTTGCAAACGCTTCAAAAATAAACGTCACGTTACGCAACTTCGCGTTAGATTTCATCATCAAAATATTTCCTGAAGAAGGTAAAGGGTAAAATGATGCAACTCACAACCACTAAAATTTACTCGGGGCAAAAATACTTATATTTATCTTTTGCGAAAGCGTAAAATAATGTGTAAATATAATGTAAATTATATAAATATTATGAAAACATACACGTAAATATATATGCATAAATCATTCAGCATAAATAAATATAGGTATACATTTATATTGAGGGCATTTATATTTATATTTATCTAAGACTGTGATAAAAAATACAAATTATAAAAGACAAAAATCCAATAGAAAATTTAAACGAAAAAAAAAAACTAATCGCCGAAGCCAAAACAAAAATAATAATTATATATATAAATAAAACAACCTTATATCAATTTTTTTTTTTTTTTATAGTTGCAATACATTTTAGATTTTAAAAACCATCAGCGTAATTATGGGTAGAAAACGCCAGCATACCAAGGGAATGGGTAGGGGATGATAATTAAGTACAATTTATAACAACTTTCAAGAAAATATTTAGTCTCTTTTAACAAGAAAGTGGTTTTAAAATCGTAAACTGAAAAAAAAGTTCATCATTTTTATATTGACTATTCAAAGCTCACGCTATTTAGTTACGATACGCTTAAAAGTTCAAATACATCTTGCGACTTATCTTTTTAAAATTTATATTTTAAAACAGTGCTAATAATATGTGAAATATAGACTTATAAATATGTTACTGGTATATTTTCACTATTTCTCCATATTTTACTTTATATACAAATATATTAACTAAGACATATTGAGTAAAAAAATATTACTCAATATGTCTTACTTATTATATTTAAAAATATACTTTTTTTATTTTTGTTAAGTAATACCTAGGGACAAATGTTTTTAGAAATTGGGGTCCTAATGACAGTTTTTTTTTTGCAGGGAGGCCATAGACCCACTAGTCACCGCACTGTAAATGTATATATACCCCACCTCTGGGCAAGTTTTGCGACATTGGTTAGGAAGGAGGCGTGAACTCCCGATTAAATGCTCATCCGCGGTGCTCTGTGATAAGATCGAAAGGACCTCTTGGGGCACCTAAATAAAAAAAATGTATATATATATATATATATATATATATATATATATATATATATATATATATATATATATATATATATATATATATATATATATATATATATATATATATAATTTAGATAAAAAAACAGGTGCTAAATATAATTCAACACAATATACTAAATATAATGATAACTAGGTAAAATTTGAATAAGTAACGAGTAAACAGTTTGGGAGAACAATATAAAGGACAGTTTCATTTATTGAGTTAATACTTTTGTTTTGTTTTAATTCAGTCTAGAAAATGTTTTCTCTAAAACACGCAGACATTTCTTGCTAATTCATGTTGAAAATCCTGTGCAATAGGAAGTAAATGACTGAAACAAACAAATGCAGTTGATAGATAGTTAAGACGTGCACAGTTTTCATTTTTAATTGCTCGCTTTTTTTCTCGCTCTCAAAATAACAATTTGTTATTTTGTTTATCTTTAACAGCAGGGAAAAAGATAAAAGATACTTAGCCAGTAAAGAAGAGGGAAGAAAATTAAGGATTAGTTACTGTGTTTCAAGTTGTTATTTATCACAGCGTGATTGTTGAAATGTCCTTAAATACGGCTGAAAAAAGTTTTAAACTATCTTTCAAGATTACAAAGATTCAATCTGCTCAATGTAAGTAAGCTTATTGTTAAATATTGATGTTTGAAATTTAACTAATATATATATACATAAAATTCAACGAAGGCATAAAAGCGTTTATGTTTGAATTTTGTTTACAATCTCTTTAAAGTTGTACGTTACAAAATGTTTAAATTGTTTAGAATCTATTTAATACTGATGTCTCGTTAATACATTTTTTATAACAGCTGATTGTTATAAAAAATGCAATGCGATTTTGATAGGATTTATTATGTAAGTTTAACTTAATGGTAATGAATTTTTGCAATCTTTGATGGGAATATAAAACTTATTCTAAACCATTTTAGAATTTTAGAGATTTTCATTATAAGCCAAAGATATTTTAAGCCGTCAATATTATAAACCTACGATACAACATTTAATAACGTTTAATATTCTTAACCACTTTAAAATAAACATTTTTTAAAGATATTGTTTACATCTTTTTTATAGAATCTAAAAATCCATTCCCAAAACTCTGAAATAAAAAAAAAATGGAATCTGAACATGAAGTTTCGACACCAGTCTCTGCTGAAGAATTAAAAGCCGAAATTGCAGTTTTGCAAGAAAAATTAGCCGCCGGAGAAGGTTTCAAAATACTTTGAATTTAATTTTCATAAATCTACTAAAAGTAATTTAAAAAAAAATATCTACTTATATATCTGTAGCTAATAAACTTGATGAAATTTTTTTTTTCACAATTGTTAAATTTTTTTTTAGACGTCTCACATGAGTTAGAAGAAAAAGAAAAAGCTCTTGCAAATCATTCCGAATAATTTTTCGCAAATCCTAACACTAAAATAACCTCCAATAATGTATTTATATTCAATAGAATTAGAACGATTTAATTGTATTTGAAATAATTAACTATTTTAAATTATCAATAAATATACATTTTTTATATTTTTCTATATATGTTGTTCTAATATTTTTTTAATAATTGGCGCAGTAAAACATCTATTTCTTCGAAAGTTTAACATAAATATTATCTCCAACAGCCAAAAGTTGCAAAATTTATCTTTTCAAATATTGCGCTATTTATGAAACCATTCTAGTTTTAATAGTGTCAAGCTATGTTTTTAAATTGATGGAAATCTAGATTGTAGTAAGTTAATCTTAAAACAATCAAATAATAAGTAAAAAATTATTAAGAAGTATACAAAAAATATTTAGAAGTAAAATTACTTGGAAAAATGTTTAAATTATGAGGTAATTTTTACTCGTGTTTTTTTTATACACAACAAGTAATACGATCTGTTACTGCGTTATGCAACATGCAATTAAACTATACAAAATTGTGCGCTAAAATTGCATTTAAAAATAGGAGTTGCGTTATAAGTGATATATACACCAATTATCTAACAAAGAAAAAAAAGGTCTTAAATATTAATAAAAACGCAAATAGTGATTTGATTGAATTCGGAATCAAAAAGTTTGCGTTCATTGCTTTTTTTTTAAAAAAAACAACATTGGTGAAGGAAGAATGAAACTTTTACATCGAATGCTATTTCCCTGTGCATTGTGATAACACCAGTAGGATATTGGAGAACCTCACAAAATAAAGTCGCGTGTTTTAAGCTAAACACATAAAAATCTAATTTTAAATACAAGATTTAATGCTTTATCTGGCTTTTTTAATTCCAAATGCTTTAATTCCAAATTGCATCTTTAATTTCAAATCCTTTTATTAAAATTAATAATACTCTGGTTATTTTTTATCAAGAACTCAACATCAACATATGGTTCAAAAAGTCGCGGGCCTAAAAACTAGATTGCATCTCTAACAGAATCAAGTTAAAGTTACACTTTGACGTTGTTGTTATTATCAACACAACGGAAGAGCATTTATCTAGGAAAAGCACACATCCGTTTTTTGCTATTGCGGCCGGAGCTAATATTTTTTCAGTGGCACTACTTTTGTTGTTTTAGAAACAATAGGACCTGGATAATTCAAAGAAACTTTTTATGGTATTTTTATGGTAATACAGATGTTTTGCTAAGTGGTTAAAACCGGTACTTTTTGCAGTTATGATTGAGCGCTTTCCAGGAAAAAAAGTTCTATAGGATTTTCTATAAACTTTTGAAACATAAGGCTTATAGAAATTCTATAGAATTCTATTGAATTTCTGTTAACTTTTATAAAAATTCCTATAGAAAAAAAGTTATATAGTAATTTCTAAAGAAATTAATAGACATTCTATAGAAATTCTATAGAGTTTTTATAGGCCAAAAGTTTATAGATAATTCTATAGAACTTTCTTTCCTGGGTTGTTTTGTAAGCTAGAGGCATGGTCTTTAAACCCACCACGTTGACAAAGGTAATAATCATAAATATTATGTATATTTAATGTCAACAGATTAAATACTCTTAATAAAAATTATATTTAGTACTTTTACTAAGAACTGAATAGTAAAACAAAAAATCTTTATTTCGACGGTTGCGTGCGTTCTTTATTGCGTGCGTTCATGACCTTATCATACTATTAAGTATCTTATCATTGTCATAAATTTTTTTTTGCTTTTACTGAATTTTACATATTACAATGCTCCGAATCTTCATATATGCAACCAAAAAAATCTTTTCTTACATGTTGTAACTGTTTTTAAAAAGTTTCTTGCTAGAAAAAGCTTATTACTTTCTTAAAATTATAAATAACTTAAATATATTTTTAAAGATAGTTAATGCGTCACAAATCTTATGAAAAACTTCAGGTTATCCAATGAATTTTTTTTTTCTTTTTATAGAAACACAAAATTTTAATAACTAATCTTTATAATGCACTAATTAAACTTTTATTTTTTCCGGGACATAGGGAAACCTTAAATTAAATTTCAATGCCACTGTTCCTAATTGCGTAGATGAAACTAGTCATTCTAAAAGAATTTGACTTAAAAATAAAATGTGTTCTTATTGCTACTGCCACTCCCAACAACAAATACAAATCTGAAGTTAAAAAAATATTTTATTATTAGCATTAGGTTTTTTTGCTTGATTTGTTTGGAATCGTCAAAGTAAAGAAACATGCATCGCTAATAACTGCAATAACTTGGTTGGTTTCAATAATGCGGGTACCTAAATAAAATATAATCATTCTTAATGTTAAATTTTGTTTTCTGTTGAAGTTAGCATCGTAATAAAATAAGCTAACCTCATAATAAAAACGATCAACGGATACAAAATCTGTTTTTAAATCCCTCATTGCATCACGTAACTTAGATTCTTCAAGTAAAGAAAGGAGAACTTCAATAATAGATTCAACACATTTCAGATTCGTTTTATTGTCTAGAAAAAAAATTATTATATGAATTTCAGTAATTACGTAAAACGAATTCTTGTAACAGAAAAATAACATTTTATTTTAAAACGAGTCTTTTATTAAGAACCTAAAACAAATCATTTCGTGCAGACAAACGACGCTGAATTCGTTTTAAAGTACTTTTATTAACATAATAGCTGTTAACACAAATTGTAAACATAATATAGAAAAAGTTCTATTGTGTATTAGATATTTGTAAATGCAGAACTATATTTAGGTGAGGAAGGTGTGACAAAAAAAACTTCAGCAAACCTTTTTTTGAATCTTGGATCAAAAATGACCGTTTCAATAACTTTTAGAAATAAAAGTATCGTCAACAAACCATTTAATATGCAGTAATACTTGTTTCATCAACAATAAAGAATTAATAAAGGATGAAAATAAAAACAAAAAAACAAAACAATAAGGCTCAACCCAATAAATGTATTACTTTGGAAATTTTTTTTTTGTAATAACAAGCTTATTATCTAGACGTCTTTAAAGCACTATGTGTGTACTGGCAATTAGGTTCACAAATAAACATACAAATAATTTTTAGTATTGATTATACAAAATTATATATTTTTTTTATTTTAATAACTATAAAAATATAGTTCTTCGCTCTGCACTTTTCTTCAGCTTTGCCGTTTTTACATTTATTTTGATTTTTACAATAAATCCGAGGACAAAAATATAAAATGAACGTCAAATTTTGATCTTGTTAATTTTACTAACATAATAACACAGTTAAAACATGGTTCAAAAAGTAATAAAACATATTTCAAAAAGTAATAAAATATGGTTCAAAAAGTAGTATCACATGGGTCAAAAAGTTTTAATACACGGGTCAAAATTTTATATTTGCTTCAAAAATCTCGGACCTAGCAAGTAAAACAAAAAATAAAACAAAAAATAAAACTTTTTTAAAAAAAGTAAAACTTTGACAACCAGTGTTTGGCATTCTCAGGAAAAAAAATTCTATAAAATTTTCATAAACTTTTGAAACATATAACCTATAGAAATTCTATAGAATTCCTATAGAATTTCTATAGAATGTCTATTAATTTCTATAGAAATTGCTATGAAACTTTTTTTCTATAGAAAAAAAAAATCTATAGAAATTTCTATAGAAACTAACTGAGATTTTATAAAAATTCTATAGAAGTTCTATAGAAATTCTATAGGCCATATGTTTCAAAAGTTTATAGAAAATTCTATATAACTTTTTTTCCTGGGTTTCCGAAAATATTTAGAATTACATATTTAGAAATGAAATGAATGAACGTATATCAATTCATCTATTGTTAGATATATGAAATCTGTCCGAAATTTTTGGCACAGTTGTTTGTTTTGCAAACACAACACATTTTGTTTAATCTTTGAAAATAAAGAAAAACACTATATACACATTTTAAATACAATATTTGAATATGCATAAATGTGTTGTTTTTTTTTTAACACAATTAAAATATTTTTTTATCCATTTTTAATTCTTTTTTTTTTTTAAATAACTATTTTTAAAAGTATTTCTAAAAGAAATTTAAAATAACACATTTAATTTTTATAAGAAAAAAATAAAAAATAATCTTACTATTAAAAAGATCTATTGTTTCTTTTTTAAACGCTGAAACGATTTTTAAATGTATTTAAAAATTACGTTTAAATTTTTTACAACTTGCAATAAATTCAACTATTGTATAAACTGTTTTTTTTTAAAATTTAGTAGGGCTTGTACCTGAGTCCTTATATGAAACTCCTTGACTTTTTAAAGTTTAGCAGGGCTTGCACCTGATTCTTTATACGAAACTTTCTGACTTTTTTTAAAACAAGATGATCTTCCCTGACCATTTCTGACATTTTTAATAGTTTTTATAAAATGGTTATGAAATCTGCTATAATGGACATGGTATAATTGACAAATTTCAGTTATTAATTAAAGTTGGATTACATATTAGTATGGATCTTATTACTAAAGAAGACCACTTAGAAAAACACAAATTTTAGATAGTTCAACTGTAAGAAATACTATGCAAATGACCTAAACTATTTTTTAAAAAATCTTGCGTCTTTCGTTAACTGAAAAATAAATAAAAGTTTAAAAATCATATGTAATTGCAAATTTGCACAAAAACATAAATATATTTCAATATATATATTCATAGATATCTTATGCAATAATCTATCAATAGTCAGACAAACCTAGTAAATGGTAATTATCTATAGTCAGACAAATTAAATTGCTAGTTCTTATAATTAGAAATTTTAACAATTTAAGTTGCTGAATTTTTATCAGCTGCTAGTTAAACAGAAGCTGAAATAGGTTCAACAGGTTTCAATAGGTTGAAACAGGTGAGGCCACTCAAATTTTACTTATTCAAGAACACTTCATGAACAAAATTTTTTTGGTTTTGTCCGAACATACTCTCATTTTATATTTTATGGTAATTGGTTTTCAAAGATAAAGTTGAAATACAGAAAAATAAAAAAAAAGGAAAAAAACTTCCTTAAAATCACAATAAAAAAATGATAATTACAAAAAAAACTTTTGCAACCATTTAAATTAGTTTGTGCATAACCCTTCTAGAATGAAAAAATTAAAAGAAGCCTGAATAATTCTATGCTATCCATTAGGTTTTAGGCAAAAAATATTATATAATTAAAAATATAACATATTAAAAGAAGCCTGCATAATTGTATGTTATCCATTAGCTTTTATTAAGCAAAAAATAATTTAAGACTTTAAACCAATCATATTTGCATAAGTATTAATATCAAAGTTGCCAATAGCAACATATCAATTTTGTTTCTTTATTCGTTAGCAATAATGTTCCTTTCAATTTTGCAAGGTAATCGGTAAAATGCGAACTGCGAACCGCGAACTGCGAACCGCGAACTGCGAACCGGTAAAATGCGAACTTTTTTGCGAACCAAAACATTACATTTTAATGTTTGCTATTCAATTCTTTCTTTTATTAAATAATATAATGGAATTAGATTTATTTAAATCTTTACCCGCTGAATTCGCTGTTCGGTACAAACCAAAAGCTGGTACTAATTACATTTTCTCGTGGACATGACAAGGATAAAGGTAAGATATGTGAATATATATATATATATATATATATATATATATATATATATATATATATATAAAATTTATACAATTTATTCACATTTTAAAAGAATTAAGGATCGTTTGAAGATTAAATTGTTTTTAAATTAAAAACCAAGGAAAATTATTCACAATAACATAAAATATTATTTAGAAAATTGGCGTGCAGATGGTTACAGGTGGAGGCAAGGGGGTTCAAAGACAATTAATGGAATTAAAAGGAAGTCTTTTAGAATTCTTGTTGCACAAGACACAGTAAGTGATGTGTTTGTACGTAGAGCACACTATCATGCTGATTATGCTAATTCAGTTCTGATATCATACATAGGTGATGAAGCTAAGGCTGTGCAGTTTCCTCATGGAAATGCTACTAGATGTAATAGAGATTTTATCAGGACACAGCCAGGTGTTATAAACCAAATTAAGGAAAGTACAGGTTCTGTCCAAAAAGTATACAAAGACATAATATTATCAAATACAGCTGATATAAATATAACAGCAGTTCCACATAACATGGAACAAGTCAGTAATACTTTAAAATCAACACGCAATCAGCAGCGTTTATCTAGAGATAGTTTATACAATCTTCATGAATTAGCGTATGATACAAATTTTATTCATAATATAATAACATTTCCTGATTTGGTGGTAGTTATGTACTCAGATGAAACACTGCAAATTTTTCAGCAAGTACTGAAATTGTCTCAACTACCTCAGCAACTATCATATGATACAACTTTTTCTTTAGGCGACTTCTATCTTTCTGTTTTGCTATTTAGAGAAACTGAGTTTGACCCAAGTCCAATCATTCCACTAGCTTTTATGATACATGAGCGAAAAACACTAATGCCCCATTCCATATTTTGGCAACATATGAAATTAGTATGCCCAGAACTTGCTTTAAAGAATGTTTTTATTGTCACAGATCAAGAACGAGCTATAACAGAAGCCATCAAAGAAAGTTTTCCATCAGTTTCACATTTTCTTTGTTGGAACCATGTTTTGCAGGACAGTAAGCGATGGTTACAATTGCATGGAGTGAAGACAAAAGATGAATTAGCATATTACACTGAATGTATTCAATCTCTTCTTCGTTCTGATTCTGAATCTTCATATAAAGATAAACTAATAACAATATTATCAGCATGGAGTCAGCCTTTTTCTGAGTACTATATCAAAACAATTCATAGTGTAGTAGACAAACTTGGATCTTGGAGAATTAAACAGTTTAACTTTCATGAAATTACAACAAATCAATCAGAAGCATTTAATACTGTAATTAAGCGACTACAGGACTGGAAAGAGGCTAATGTAGATTCAATGGCTTTAAGCTTATATAGACTTATACAATATAGTATGGTGGAAATTTATCGTGCTCCAAAAGGAACTGGCCAATATGAATTAAGAGCTGAATTGAAAGGTACTTATGAAGAATGTGATCTTCATATTCCAGATACAACAGCACCAGAACAAATTGTTCAGCGTATTAAGGAAACCATCAACAATCAATTTATGCATAATACATCTAAAAGTTTAGAGTTAGTACAAGATACAACTATGATAACTTCTGTTGAAAGGGCCAATGAAATCATTAGAAATTCTCATATTGCTCTTGACCCCAAACTTGCGACCTTTATTGTAAAAGGATCTATAGAACCACGTGTAGTAAAACTGTTTCCAAAAGAGACATGTTCATGTCCAGCTGAAAGTAGATGTTATCATATATTGGCAGCACGCCAGGCTATTGGTCTATCTGTTACAAACAACAAAAAAAAACAGGTTAATCTAACACAACTTCGTCGAAATACAAGAAAAAAATCTGACAAAACAGGAGGAAGAAAAAGACCAAGAACACTTGATATTGAAGTTATTCCAGCAGGAGATGCTAATCCAGACGAAATAAAAGATTTGATAGCTAAAGTTAATGCCTTAAAAAAAACATGATATATATATATATATATATATATATATATATATATATATATATATATATATATATATATATATATATATATTTACACACACATATATAGATAGATCATGTTGATAACAACTTTAAACAAAAGAAAAGTAAACAAAAACTATAAATAAAGTTTTTACATAGTTTATATAAATACATATATATAATATAATTAATAAAGTACGTATAATATATAAAATATATTTTTAACTAATTATATTTACTTATCAAAACAGAGTGTAGAATATATATTTATAGTAACAAAAGGTGTACCTTGAATGTTGTTTTTTTTAATATCATATCCCTTTTTTATGAATCTTCGTTATAATATATGAATCTGTAGAAGAAGTATAAACAAAGAACTATTTCTTCATTATACATTTTTTACAGATTTTTCTTACTATTCACTTTTTCATCTTAAGTATCTGTTTTTTTCGCAGTTTTCTTTTTTCATACTAGTTTTACTCAATTTGTTTTTTTAAATAAATGCTTTTGCGTGTAGTCCTTAAAATATTTTGGAAAATAAACAATTTAACGGCAAACGGAAAATAAAGTATTATATCATTAACAACCAATAGAACCATGGTTCGCAAAAAAGTTCGCATTTTACCAGTTCGCAGTTCGCATTTTACCGACTACCATTTTGCAACGGCTTATATTTTCTCATCATTTTTTTTTTTTTAAAGCATTTGCTTCGCTGATCCAAGAAATGCTGTTTTCTTTTATAGCTCATTTCACATGAAAGACAAATTCTTTTTTTAGTATAACAGAAATTTTTGTAGGAAGATATATTAGAGATTATAGATTCTAAACCTTGCATTGCATGTTTTTTGACCTTCTTTTTTTACAACTTCTGATGAAATCTGGACTGTATGGGGCTTGAGATTGTTAGTAAACAATGCACAAGAGGATGTTCAACAACATTACTTGTAGATAATTAGTAATAATATCCTTATTAACCCTTTTTTGACCAATGCCTGTTTATGATTTTTTATAAATTTGTTTCAACTGACTGCTGAGTCTGCTTCATGACTCAACAGTCATTAAAATCATGAAGTTCAACAGTCATGAAGTCAATCAACAGTCAATCATGAAGTTTATGAGTCTGAACCAACCTAACAACAGATGCCAACTCAGGATACTTTACTGATGTCATTGAAGTAAAAAATTTTCCAAAAAGTTTTGATATTATGTGCAAGGCTGTGGGTGATATTGTGTCTAACTTTATTTGGTCTCATTTGAAAAATTTTTGCAATGTCAATGTGAGGGAATAAATAATATAGTTTTGCCATTGTTTAAATTAATAGAAATTTTATTCAAGCAACAAAGGAGAAATTATTTGCAACAAAATATTTTTTCCTTTTGACACTTTTGCACTGAAACGGGTTGTTAATGACTATTTTGTAATAAACCAATAAATAAAGGGTTTGTCTAGCAAAGCCATTAATCAAAACTACTTGATTTTTTGTTTTAAAAGATAACTTAGAATTTGAGTTCAAAATTGATCGTAATAAACCAACTTTAAAAACTCCGTAGTAGAAATAAATTGACAGTTTTTGTGGAGTGTGTGATTTTTATTTTAAAATTTTTTGCAAAAGTAACGTGATATTTATGTTATTGTTATTTTTAATTTTTTTTTTAAAGATATATAATATCTATCTATCTTTTAAAAAATATTAGTTTTATGGTGCAAATATATGATGTCTTCTATACTATAAAACTCTTTTTTTTAATATTATATGTAGTTAGATTTTTGGTGAATTTCAAAAAAATGTGGTCCTAGCTAATTTGTTGATACTTGTTGATATCTTAAAAATTTTCAAGTGTTCTTTTTTTAGTAAAGAAAACAAAACAAAAAAAATTGCAAATATCATGCAATCTTTGTGTCTGCCATTATCGGTAATTCTTTATCTTTAAAAAAGAGGCACAATCTCTATTTATCTTAGAAAATATTATGGAGTTAATATAAAATGTTATAAAGTGTAAATATGATACCTTCTATCTTTATTATATCATTTTCAGTATAGTTTGTTTACATTTAGTGTTTAAAAATATTATATAAATATGCAAAAGAGTTGAAGCACTATGTGTTTGCATTTACCTTGGGTATTATTATTTCCTTAAATTAGCCAATATTCAAACTTCAGGTAATGATCTTTGTTTAAAATATTTATGTATATGTATATGTGTGTGCATGTATATATATGTACATCTATTTTAATTTCATAAGTGATGAAAAAACTATAGTTGTAACCATTAAATTTTGCATTAGAAGTTTTTTTTAGCAAAAATTGGCGACCACTAGAAAACGGTGGCGACCACTGGACCATTTACCCTAAATTGTAACTTTTCAATCAGAATTCCCATTTCTCTCATTATCTAACTCCTAAGCTGAATATTCCAGGTTGGCCATAACTAGCTAGAGCAGATAAATTTTTCAGGCTTTCCAGGTTCAGTGCAAACCCTGCCTAAAATTGGATAAATTAATTTAAATAGGTATTAAATAGATAAAGATGTATTATTATAATTTTTTCAACAGCAATTCTTAGTATGAGGAATCTTCTTTTCGGCAATAATTGTACTTCATTCACAGTAATCTAATCAATAGTGTTGAGACAAATTAAAAAAAAAATTACTCACTAAAATGATCAAAAAAATTACACTTCAAATAATTAGTTTTTTTTCCCACACTGTCAGATAAGGCAATAGATAGCAGAAGAAGTAAATTTGACATTTCTGTGTTCCCAATATTGATAAACAATTTTAAATTTGATTTCCAATAACATTGTTATAATATTTATATTATTTTGTTAATTATACATTATTTTTGAACTGATAATTGGTGTTTCATTATCATGTGACATTATTAATGCTATTTTATAAATGCTAAAGTTGGATGAGAACAAATGTTGAAACATGAATCACTAACCCTACTAAACCCTCCCCACCACCTCCCCTTAAACATGAATCACTAACCCTACTAAACCCTCCCCACCACCTCCCCTTAAATATAAAAAAAACAAAAATAAAAAAAAACACACACACACAACCCCGATCTTGTGTTTAAGATAAATTTCTAATGAAAAAATATCATGCACCAATATCTTTTCTCCAAAAAACTAATATCGGCGAAATATGATAATTATCCTAATCAAACAAATAAATACTAGATATAAATATCTAATATTTATGTGCTTGATTAGAATAATTATTTTTGCATAAACTGTTATGTGATGTTTTGTGTCTCATACACATTATCCAAAAAAAAATAATTCAAAAGCATCAAATATCAAAAATGCTCTATAAAACTTCATTAGTAAACTTTTATATATACTACATAAAAAAACTAACATTCTTAAAAGAACAAAAAAATTACAATGTTAACACTTAATTTACTACACATAAAATTAAGCAACAGTACACCATAAGTAAAGAAATTTTTTTTAATAGAAGATTAAAATTTAAACACTTAAACTTTAAACATCTAAAATTACTTTAGTTAAAAATACTAAAATTAAAATAAAACTAACTTCTTAGCTCTTTTAAATCATACTGAAAACTTCAAAAAATCAACATAAAATGATATATGATAAACTATTTTAGTAAATAAAATGAACTAAAAATAATCATTTCAAGAAAAAACTAGGAAACACATTGCTTTTGCCCTCTTAGATTAGTAAACTCATTGCCCTCTTAGATTAGTAATGGTTGCTATAGCAGTAGTTATTTTTAACAACAGCAAGTAATAGTTCAAAAAATAGTTGTTTCTTAGTTATTCTTTAAAAATTGTTTACAATTTGAAGCTTTTTTAAATTACCTAGCAAAAGTCTGAATAACCTAATACAGGTTATGATGGCTAACCCTAACTTAAAAGTTTTAAAACAATTTGTATTTCAAAATTTTAAAAATAAAAAAAATATTTTTCTATAAATTAACCTTTTATAATTTGAATCCATTTTTTTATTATATGACAACAAAGTGATTTATTGATCCTGAGCAGACTAATTGATTCAGAAAGAAGTTGGAAATCTTTATCAAATTTGTTGCTTCTTGCTATTTCTGATTTGAAGGTGTCAGATAGAGAATAAAGCAGCACAGAAGACACTAGGTTAGCTACTTGATCATTTACAGGTTCTTCTTGATTTTTGGAATCCCCAAAATCACTTTGCCATGATGATAAACTTGGAATAAAAAAATTATTAAATTGTAAAAAAGTAAATATAATAATAAAATAAATAAAATAAATTTAACAGTAACACTAAAATAAAAAACATTTGTCGCACTATTTTAACTTATCTTTTACAAATACTTTTGTTCTATGTAGTAATTTTGCATCTGTTTAATCTTACCTCTTGCCAAATTCACTAGAACAACCTCCTGTTTTCAGTGTTGATGGCCTTTATCCTCTAATATGCAAAGACAATAGTCAATTTGTTGTGCATTTATTTAGCACTATTTCTTTGTTCTTTATTATTTTTCTTTAATGCTGCTTTAATGCTGTTTCTGATCTTATTGACTAATCTGTTTTCAGTATCCATCTGCCTGTTGTTACCTTTGGTAACTTGCTCATTATACTGAATGACTTTTTTCTAGTGTTAGTGTCTTTGCTAGCATTAGCGCTCAAACTTTTACCTTTCTTTATTTTTTAGATTTTTATATTGTTTATAACTTTTATATTGTTTATAATTTTTATATTGTTTATAATTTAGATTTTTCAGAAAACTCAAATCATTTATCTTGACTCCTCAATTTATAAGTTAACCATCTAAATCTTACTTGAGCTCAGTTTCTCTTCATTCTCAGTATAGGTAGTTGAGGCCATAATGATCTCAACAAATTTTTCTTCAAACAATCTTGTCCTTTTTTTATATCAGATTAACCCATCATTGTACGTTACAAAACTAACCTTAGACTGACTTGAGTTCCTTGAGCCTTTTCTATTTGGTAAAACTTGCGCTTTATGTAATCACTTAGATTATTATCATGAGTCACTTAGATATTATCATGAGTCTGAAACCTTACACTTTCTGAAAATCAATACAGACTTTCTGATAATCAATACAGCTTTCAATCTATTGCTGATTAGTTAGAATATAAAAAACAGTCATGCATACAATATAAGCTATTAGGCTGAAAAAATTAACAACAAAAAAAATCTTCAGCCAAATATAGTTTCTCATTAATAATTTTCCTGACACCTCACAATAATTACATCACAAATAAACCAACATCTTAAAAATAAACATCATCATCATAATTATTTGTCTTATTGCTAACACTATATTTTTTATTTTTTAAACTTAGTAAGTATTTACATTAGATAAATATTCAGATAGTATACACTTCATACTTTGTAATTATTTTAGGTTTATAATTATTACTATTTGTAAATATTTTAATTTAAAAATTTTTCAGAATGATTTTATTGTTGCTATATTTGGATTTTTTAATGATTACCTCACCTTTTAGACAACTAGAATTGCAAAAATACATTGTAAATGTAATTGGACCTGCTCCAGCTTCAAAGATCAAGCCTATGGCACATCAACATAAGGTTTTCTTTTTCTTTTTCACAAACATTGATACACTCATTACACTAGATGGACACTCACCACACTAGATGTACACTCATTACATTAGATGGAATTTTAGTAGGTGTTGTTATAATCTTTCTGTTAAAAAAAATCTTTTTTTTTAATACCAGTGTTTTGGAATTCTCTAAATTTGCAACTTTTCAAGTTCCTCATTTTTCTTACCCAAACAAAATAATAACTAATTATAGGAAGCAAAGCATTTGTATTGATTGTTAAACTTTAAAGTTAACAAATGAATATTATTAAAACTGAAATGTTTATTTTTAAAGTTGATGATTTTGATTGGTTGATGCATTAACCACTCAATAAAACAATATAACAGAAAGATTTGGAAAATTATTGCCTAACCAACTTTTTTATAAATAGCTCAAAGTCAGTCATAATTATAAATATTTTTAAGAAAGAATCATGAACAGATTTAAAAAAGAAAATAATTACTTTAAAAGAAGCTTGATTAATCCTTTTGCAGTACTTAGTGGGATGCTTTGTAGTGTGAGCTAATTAAATTAATTATATATATATATATATATATATATATATATATATATATATATATATATATATATATATATATATATATATATATATATATATATATATAACATTTAATATGTAATGGAAAGATAAAATTAAAAAATGAAAACCAGAATTATTATCTTACAAATTAAAATTACAAATACAATACAAAACAAGATCTTAGATGCATAATGCACTATTTAAAACCTACAAAAACATTACCAGCAGTCTTTCAATTGGAATTATTAACACTGAGTATAAATTCATATAACCATCTATTTGTTTTAACTGATCAATAGCAAACTAGAAATTAAAAAGCAAACTAGAAGTTAAAAAGATTCTAGATATTTGTATCATTACATTACATTTCGAACTATTTACTATATCAATTATATATTTCATTAAAAATATGTTTCAATTAATTTATTATGTTAAATAATAACTTCATATACAACTTTTGTGGAGAAAAGACAACACTGGGGACCCAAGTCGCCTTTTTAATTAACTTGACTTTTTAACATAAAATAGAACAAATTGAAAAGATAATCCTTTTAAATCAGACTTAAGATAACATAACAAACACTTTTTAAGATTACAAAGAACTGATAAAACATCATTGTAGAGAAAACACTTTAAGTAGAATTGTAAATAAGTAAAATTTGATTTTATTTCTACATGTGTGAAACTAGCAGGTTAACTCCACATCAAATCAACCAAAATTTAGGAAGTTTTGAACCATAGGTCCTCATATTTCCTTCAAACTCCTTTGGCTGTTTCATATTACAAAGAAAAGTTGACACAAAAACTTTTAGTCCAAAATGTTGCAACGTTCCTAAGATATTTGAATTTTAATATAGATTAGTTTCACAAAATGATCTGGTTTTTATAATATTTTGAAAAAAAAAATTCTTAATAAAAGGAGAAAGAATACTCAAATAAACTTTCATGATACTTTTTAAATGCAGAATTCATAAAATCTACTTAAAATGCTAAAATATGAACAGAACATGCTTAAAAATTAATAAAACAACTAGTTTATATAACCAAACTTTGGGGCTTAGTATCTCAAAGCATCCCAGATAATATATATTTTTTAATTTTAACATTTTTAGTTACTTGTAACCACAAATAATCTTGAAAAACAACAAAAAGAACTATAATTTCAAAGATACATCACATTTTTAAGAAAATATTAAAAACTAAAAGAATTCTTATTAAGTATTAAATTTGGTTTATAGACTCTTTAGAAAAAAAACAACAAATATATGTATGTTATATTTAAGAAACTCATTAGATATATAAAAAATAATGATCTTAACTGCTGAAAAGTTTTGTTTTTATATAACAAGTGTGTAAATATATAAAAAGTGTGATGTTCATCTGGTGTGTATCTGTATATTAGATTTTGGCCATTATATAGTTTTTAAAAACTTATAGAGCCACAATAATTAGTAAAATTTTAGTGGAATTTTAACAAATTAACAACTTGATGTACTTGATGTGTAAAAACAACTTGATGTGTAAAAATGTTTACAAGTGCAAAACATCATATAAAGATAAAATCTAAAAAGGTTTGAACTAATTCTAAAATTAAGTAGAAAAGAAGAATCACAAACCATGATTAGAAGTCATGATTAGAAGTCATGATTAGAAGTAGTCACAAGTCATGATTAGAAGTAGTTTAAATATGATTTCATAATTTGATTTGTGGATTTTGTAAAATCATCATTCAAAATATATAAAAGAAGATTAACAAAGATCTTGAAAATTTAATATATCTCCTTTATAATTTCACTCAAAATCTTCAAAACATCATCTCAGAAGGAAAGTGAATAGTTGCACACATCAACAAAATGGTAAATAACATTAACTAGAAAAATTGAAAATCACCTCTGATTTCTTGAATTCCCTCAAAGGTTTGTTATGAAACAGATAAGATTAAAAAGGAAGTTGGAAACATTATTAAATGAAATTATAAGATAAAAGAGAAAGCTATCTATTATGATAAAGGGACTATTGTTCAACTTCTTACTAAGTTAGTCAAATATCCCCACCAAGTTGATTGATATCAGAAGTAAAAAATAACTTTGAAGGAATACCAGGCAAAGATGGCTAGACAGATTTTTAATGAAAAAAACATTATTAGCTATTTCTCCGTGGTGAAAAGGTAAAGTCTTAAAGATGTAAAAGATTTTGTTAAAATGTTTTATGACTTAAGTGATTTATGTTGAACTATGCCTGGAAAAAAGATTATGTAAGTATGGGAAAGAACATCCATAAACAAAAAAAACTTTTGTGTCATTTTTGTATCATAGGTATAAGTGGTACACATTCTTTTTGTGTTTGTTCTCATAAACAAAATTACTAGTAGATGCCTTGAATATTCATAAAATGTATAAGGATCTATTCTCAAAAACTGCTTGCTCAGTAAAATCAAAGAATCTAGGCTTGCACAGAATGATAATTTCTATGGTAAAGAACTGCTCAACATCTACTTGTATGAAATTTTTGGAGAATTCAAGGATGATTTTGAGATAAACTATAATCAATGCAAACTACAGAACTTTATTGAACTATCAGTTTATTGTAGTTTATTAACTATTGTATACAGTTTATTAACTATTGTAGCTTTAAAAAGCTACAAGTTCATTCTTCTATTGTTCACTCTTAATCACATGATCTTAACCAACTAATACAAAATATGGATCAACCAAGCATAATAGTTATTGGTGACGAAAAATAAAACTATAATTTGTAATCCATTTGGCCATATAATTTAACTGGCTTCAAATAGATGACTACTGTTTTACTTCCAAAATAAGCATATTAAAAAAACAATCTGTTTCACAAGCTTGATCTAGTTCCGGTAAAAACTTTATGTTTTATAAAGCTGAAATGAAAAAAGTACATGCAAAATGGAAAAAATATTGTGAATTATTACAAATACAGTAAAAATAACTTAAGTTTTCACTACATTTAAAAATCTTGTATATTTTAAGTAAATTTTTAAAATACAGGTAATTTATTTTTATTGTATTAGCAAAAGTTTTTAGGTAATTTATTTTAGGTAATTAATTTTTTTTGAAGTTATAGCTCAATATGTTTCTGTTGTTTTTTCCATTTACAAAATGATTAACCCTTTATATAAATTGATTTAATAATAGTTTATTGATAATTTTGCTTAATAATTACTTATATCTATTTACTAAAAACAATATTCAAATAGTAACTCAATTTATTATTATTTGTTTAAGCTAGTTTTTTTTATACTAATGCACATCCCTTGGAATCTGGAAAAATAAGGTCAACATAAAAAATATTGAATAGAATGAATAGCAAAAATTGCATGTCAATTAAAAATTTCTCTTAAAGCACTAAACAAGCAAAAAATTAATGCACCAAAATAGTTTGACTTATATACAAAAAAACTTATTCAGGATAAACATTGTACATGGTACAAAGATATTTTGTATAGTATCTAGGATGTCAAACACAACAACACATAAAAGAGAAAAAAAATATGCAAAAATTTAAAAATAGGAAAAATAAGAAAGAACTGTCATTAATTATTCAGATAAAAAACAAAACTTTTTTTCATATGTTAATTCAAAAAAATTAAACTTGAATATCAATTTGTTACAAGACAAACACGATAATTTAACCATAAATGTCCTCTGACACTACAAACTTTTTCTTTGGTACCTAAAGAAATGACTTCAAAGTATGAAATTTAGACAAGTCTTCTTTTGCTTTAGAGGCTTTTTTTCCTCTTCGCAGCAGTGATATATCTCAACAAAAAGACAATAGCTAATATATTTAATAAACACTTTCAATCAAAAATAATGAACTTCCTGAATTTGAGAACCATTCCTTAAGTAAAGCGAACGATAACACAGGTCTTCTTTTTTGTGAAACTGCAATATTACAGAAAATATAAAATTTAAATATTCACACACCGATTGGAATTGATGACGTAAGTCCATACATTCCTAAAAACTGTGCAACATCATTTTGTATTGCAATAAAAAAATTTCTATGTTTCAGTCTTAATTCAAGTTAATTACTGAGGCAATGAAGCCAGGCAAACGTTACACCACTTCACAAAAGTGGTAGTCGACTTATTGCAAGTAATTACAGGCCGATTTCACTCATATCAATCATAAGTAAATTAATGGAAAGTATAATTCTTGACTCTACAATGAAACATCTAATAGCAAATAATCTTATCACCTTGCAACAGCATGGTTTTGTGCCAAAAAAGAGTTGCACACTGTATTGCATTTATTTAGTTTTCTGAATAACAAGTTATTGAATAACTTGTTATTCAGAAAACTTAATTTTTAATAATAAATTTTTTTGCATGAATAAAATCACTCTTAAATAACACCTGACCTGATTAAATCTGGACAAAAAGAAAAAATTTAATAACTTTTTAACGGATAAAGATTTTTTATTTCGGAAAAAAGATAATTATAGATAAAAAATGTTATCATTCAAATAAAAAAAAAAATTTAAGTTTTGGATTCCATTTCGCCGAGCTGCATCAACTCAAGTAAAAGACAATCTTCCAAATCGTTGTACTATATCAGGATCTAAGTTTTTAAAGCAGTAGTCAATTCTATTACCAAGTTGTTCCAAATTTTCAGCTTGCCAGCATTTAGCATAAACTGTTTGTTTGATTTCACTCCAAAAATCTTTGATCGGTCTAAGTTCTGGAGTGTTAGCAATATTTCTCTCTTTTTGTACAAATTCGATGTTTTTTAAATTTAAGAATGCTTGAACTTTTTTTTGAATAATGTGACGATGCTAAATCAGGCCAGAAGATTACATTATCATTTTTATGGTACTGTTCAATGAATGGAATTAATCTAGATCTTAAGCCCTTATCTAAGTAAACATCTTTGTTAATAGCTTGACCCGATGGTACAATGAAGTGTTTTGACCTATCTTTAGGAGACAATGCTACCCAGACCAACAATTTAGGTTCAAACTTTTGAACTCTATTAAGTTTGACTTCATTTGATGTAGTGTCACAATCGCTCGAATAATATCCAAAATTTCCAGACAACTCGAAGTTGCTCAAACCGAAATAAGATTCATCATCAATTATGACTTGTTTTTCGCGAAAAAGTTTGGTAAGTTGATAGCATTTTGTACGCGCAAACTCTTTTTGCTTAGTAGTTCTTTTAGGTGCTTTTTTCTTTTTGTAATATTTAATGTTTGTCTTCTGTTTTATCGTTCTAAATATTGTTGATTTGGACACACCAAATCTTTTGGCAAGAGCACGTTGGCTAATTCCATGGTGATGATCAATTGAATTTTTTAAAGTGTAACTTTTGCTTTGGTCATTTTTAACACCGGTGGTTTACTTCTAACTTTCCGTTCAGGTTGTATTTTATTCTCCTTTTTTTTTTTAATATTATAGCAGGTTGATCTAGGAACTCCTTCCTCTTGATAGTGTTTATTAATCTGTGGTTTAGTCCAAGACGAATGGTTTTTAACGAAC
>NC_061162.1:19590871-19718371 GCF_022113875.1 Hydra vulgaris | reverse complement strand
TAATTAAAATTACAAGAATTATTTTTATGAAATGAAAAATAAAAGTGTTATTTGTCTCTTTTTTATGAAATACTGAAAAATGAAAGTGTTGTTTGTCTCTTTTTTATGAAATGTTACTAAAAAATATAAGTGTTGTTGGTCTCTTTTTAGTCCTCTCCATTTTGATGTTTGATGATTCTATTACAAAAAAAAGTGTAAACGTGCAATTGGTAATTTTAAATTTATTTAAAAATAATTTATTCATTGCAATGACTTTACAAATAGTGTGAAAAGCTAAGAAAAAAATAAGTGAAAGATTAAATGAAAAAGTTTGAAAAGAAATTCTTTTTTTTCATAAATGAATGAAGTAATTATTTTAATAAAAATAAATTAAATATTTTTATTAAAATTATTAATAGCATAAGAACTTCAACCATTTATGAAAAAAAGATTTTTACCACCAGTATAATAAAAAGTAATCTATATAAGTGAAGACAAAAAAATTATTAGATATAGTTTATGCCTTATAACATTTGCCAACAAAGCAAATTAAAGGAGCATACCAACAATAATTCAATAATTAAAGGAGCATACCAACAATAATTCAATAATTAAAGGAGCATTACCAACAATAATTCATTTTGGGAGGTCAAAGTAGCAATATTAGTTATTTTAGGCGCTCATTGACCATTGACTGGCATTAATACATACATTAAATGAGCAATTAGGTTTAGAAAAAAAATACTTATTTATAAAAAATACTTAAAAAAAGAAAACATTTTAAAATTTATAATAGCCACACAAAAACATGCTTAACATAGCATTAGCAGCAAATTAAAAAGTGAAATTGAAAAAAAAATTAAATAAATAAAAAAGCTACCTGTAACAACAGAGATAATAAAACTGATATACTCTTCAATTCTTATGGAAGGGGATTTTTTCTTTATACTAAAAAAATGTTACACGTGTGTAATAAATTTATTATGCAAAAACAACCAACATATTTCCAAAGTGGAAAATAAGAAACCGAAGGTAATGGATCAATTTAACCAGATAACACATGGAACTGACAATCAATTATTTTTCTTGGGCAGTCAAAATTTTTATTTTTTTCTTTGTTTAAGTTTTCATCTGAGTAATAGTTGACTGAAACTAAACACACGAAAATAACTTAATGCTCAAAAATTAGCAAACTTCTTTTTAAAATAATTAGCAAAAATCTTTTTAAAATAATAATTTAAAATAAAATCAATGCATTTTTAAAATTTAAACTCGCAATAACTAACATTCAAAATTATCTGTAAATTTTAATTTGTTTAAATAAACGCTACCGCACACAGATTTTCAGTCAATTTAAAAAAAACTTTTGATAATATCTAAGTAATTTAATTTTTAATTTTTTTTTAAATATCAAAACATTTTTTTGTACAAAATTAAAAAAAACTTAAACTGAATACTTAATACTAAAAGAAATCATTTTATGAAATACTACTGAAAAACTGGTAAATAAAAGTTTGTCTCTTGTTATTTGCTTCCATTAAGATGGGTTGATGTTTGATGATTGTATTACTTTACAATTTAATAATAGAAAAAAAAAATCCAAACATGCAATCGATAGTTAATTTAGGAATTGAACTATTTTTATTGAAATAAATTGAAAAATAATACATTCATTGCAAAGTCTTCCGCTTCTTATTGGCAGGAAAAAGCTACGAAAAAAATAATTAAAAAGATTAAATAGTAAAAAAAAAAGTCTAGTTGGAAAAGAAAATGTTCTTAGTTACATACAAAAATTGTAATTTTATATCTCTGATTTTAATGAGCTGAGAAAATATTTTTTTTAACTCTGCTCATTTTAAAAACTGCTAAATAAATACTAACTAAAATTGAAATAAAATTTCAATTTTAATTTCAATTTTAATTTCTATAAAAAAAGGTCTGGTATTTAATCCTGGACATGCTTAGTACCATTATTGTTTTCATTTATGATTATTATTAGTTAGTTTTTTTATGACCTTCATTGGTTACACTTTTCATTTACATTGGTTACTCAAAACCTTTATTGCTTTCACTGTTAATGGACCATAAGATTTCCATTATCAATGATTCAACACAAAAAAATCATGTTTAAATTCAATGTAAAAAAAAAAAAAAAAAATGTTAGAAAAAAATTTTATAAGGGGATTTTTAAAATTGTTGTTATCAGATTTTGTTAGCAGTTTTTTAATTTAGAATACTCATTTTGATTTTTGATTTTTTTCTAAAAAAATCTGAAATTTTGAAAAGTTAGCTTTCATTTTTGGAAAAGTTATGTATTTGAAAGGTTGTTTCAAAACCCAAGTTTATATTTGTAAACTTTATTTAGTCATACATTAATTTTTAAAAACATTTCAAGACCTTACATATACTAACATTTAAAATTAAATTGTTTTAAAATTTAAATTAAATTAATTTAAAATATTAATTTAAAATTGTATTGTTAAAATTTTATCAGTTTTATTTTTTTTATCAATTTCATCAAAATTTTATTTATGAGTAAAACATTAATAACATAATTATGAAAAAAAAATTTCTTTTTTTTTGGCTCTTGAATAAACATTTTTCAAGTGTGTTGAAAAAAATATTTTTCAGGAAAAATAATTTTTTTGGATAAATTTTACAGACTGAAAAAATTGCTTAGATTCATTTATAACTCATTTATTTCACAATTGATCTACACCGATACCTTCTACATTTATTTCTTCATCCTATGAATACCTCAACATTTTTAATACTATCAGTGCATCATTTTTTATTTTAATGTTATATTATGTTAAAAGTATTGTCGTTTATATACAGTCATAACCAAGAACAGTTGAAAAATAAATATAAAGAAAAATAAATAATAACAATAAACAATATAATAATAATAAAAATAACAATAATAATAAAAAGTGACAATCAGTGACAAAAATTTGCGTACCTATAGCCGGATTTTTTCAATACCTAAATTCAAGACCCCAGACTTGTCTAAGACTGTCCTAGGGCCACTAGCTATTATACCTAGTGTTGCTCATTAAAAAATAGGTTTAACTCCATAATAAATTGATGACAAAGATAAAATAATTATTTAATCTTCGATTGTTTTCAACAAATTTATTTTAATTTTGTGTTACTTAATTGCAACACAAAATTAACTAATAGTTCTGAGCAAAATTGACAAATAAGTCTACACTTAAAATGGCAGCCCCAAAACAACAACAAGAAAAAAAAAATTCTGCACCAACCAAAACTCAACAATCTATCTCGTTATCAAACAAAGTCTTTATGCATATATGGCCCTAGGTAGAAGCAAACTAAACTGCTCTAGGTACAAGAAATGATAGCCTTATGAAAAATGTCATCTATTAACAAACCCAGATTGAGAGAAAACTTATTGAACATCGCATTTAGTACTTAGGTAACAAAAGTAACAATACAATATACAAAAACTTATAGAAAAGCTAGGATTTTTTCTCTAGGATTGTAAAATAATCTAATATATCAGCAGCAGAAATTTATTTTAGATCATTAAAAAGCATTTTTCAATTATAACTTTCCCTAGAAATGCTCTCTGAGAATCAAAATAGGATTAAAAAATTAATATTTTTGTAACAAAATTATGACTGAAAAGCATTACTTGAAACTTTATAGTTTTCAAAAAAAGTGGCATAGCCATAGGTACATAAACTTCCTCTACTCAAACAAAAAAAATACAGCAAAAATAAAATACAAAAATTGAAACAATATTAAAAAACATGGTTAGGCTGACTTTAAATTTCTATGCCAACTATACTCAATAAACAAGGCGATATAGAATTAAAAGAATTGCCAAATAAAATCTCAAAATAATGATTGTGCTTGAATGGCAAAGTAATTACATATCATTGTTTTTAAAACTCCATATTTTCATTATTTTTAATATTTTCATTTTTTTTTATCTTTTAATATGTATTGTATTGAAAGCTGTTTTTTATTAGATATTTATACTTTGTTTTTACTTTAGAAAAAAATTTGTATGAAAAAAAAACAACTAAGTAGTTAGAAAACTCAAATATAAAACAACATTAAATTAATGAATTTTATTTGCGTCATTATTTTAGAAACACATAAACAGTAGCAGGGGGTAAAATCTGCAGAGCAATAAATATATTGTAAAAAAAATAATTAACTGACAAACAATTTTTGCTTTTAAGTATTTAATGGAGTAAGAGACTAGACCTAATCCCATTTTGCCAGCTTTTATAATTATGTATTTATTATGCTTTTGGAAACATTGAAAATAATCCATTTTATAAACTTATCTCAATTTATAATTTAAATACTTTATTTAAAACATTCTTTAAAAAAATTTCTCACCATAAAGAGAGAACGGATATAATGTATTTCTTTAAAACAATTGAAATTCGATTATCATTACAAAGTGAAGTCAAATTCTTCAACAAGTTTAATGGAACTTCAAATAAGCCATAAACAAGTTCAATTGCTGTCATCTGGGTTACAGAGGATGCATGCACAAATAGACCACCATTTGGTTCTACAAATCAAAACAAGAAATTTATCAATATCACAGAAAACTATCAATAGCACTGAAAAATAAAAAAAAAAAAACAAATGATCATAAATTTTTTAAATACATTTAATACAAATGCATACTCAGGGGGTATTGCACTTAGATTAAATCAAAAAAAAAAAACTTGTGTGGAAACAGTTTATTTAATAACACTGAAAAATAAAAATAAAAACAATGATTATAAATTTATTAAAATATTTATTACAAATCAGGGGGTATAGTACGTAGAATAACTCACAAAAAAAACTTGTGTGGGAACAGATTAAACAGTTTATTTAACACAAAACACCTGTAAATTTAGTCAGTGCTTCTATAGTAAAAACTCTTGTTTTTTCATTGATATTTCCAATTATGAAAAAATCTTTTATAAATTTTACACATTCCTGAACCAAATTGCAATAAGCTAATCCAGATGGTAACATACATAGATTATCCACAACTAAGTCAACAAAAGATACCAGAATATAATCACATTTATTTTTCTCTCTAGATAAAAAAAAACTTATTCAGTCAAATATTAAATTACTGTTACACAAAATTTTGTCAAAATTTAAAAATCAAATATCACAAAACTATTTTAACACTTCAAAGATATGTGACAATAATAATGTTTCCGTGATTCTGGAATATTGCTATTAGAGATGAAACTTATTTTTTTGGTTCTTGTTTTTTTAATCATTTTTTTTGGAAATAAATAAAAATTCAAGCTACTAAATTTAAATTTAATGATAATACCTTTAATCATATTTTAATGATAATATCTTTAATCATATTTTAATGATAATATATTTTACTTTAACTTCATATTAAAATAGGACAATCAAGACTGAAATTGACAAAAACTCTTTTAATTAAATAAACATTAAATAAATTTTGTAAAAAAATTCAATTTAAAAACTTGTTATAATACTCAATTTGAAGACAATGCACAGTGAAGACAATGCACAGTGAAGACAATGCACAGTGAAGACAATGCACAGTGGGCCGGATATTAGACATAAGGTGGACAAAATTATTTTGATCTTTTTTTTTTTTTTTTACCAAAACCCTTTATATGTCCGAAGAATCACTTTGTATTAAAATATATTTACTTTTATTATAAACTTTAGTTAAATAGTTGCTAATACTAAAAATTATTTAAAAAATTTATATATTTTTTATTTCAAATTCTACCTTTTTAAAATCGTGGAAGTGAATAAGAAACTCTTCTGGTGGAATAAACTTAAAAAAAATTGATGCAACAAACTTTTAAAATAAAAATGCTCTTTTACTTTATAAAAAATGAAAATTTATCACTAGATTTGAAACTCTATTATCGATATTATTATATAATAGATTTGAAATATATATAGATAAACATATAGAAATAGAAATATAAAATATAGAAAATATAAATAAGTATATAGATCTCTATTATCGATATTATCATATGTCCACGGCGTTTTGAATAAGCCTGTAGATTATTTATCATCTCTATATATAATAATGTATTTTTTCTACTTTTAATCTATTGGCCGCACAGTCTGGATGAATAATATTACAACATTTTTATTATTATAAAGTCTACTGAGTTCTAAAGGTACAATGCAAATAATCAAAAGACACTCTTCATTCGTCACTATTTTTATTTTAACTTACCTTTTTGTAAACACTATATCCTGTAGCACCATCAAAACCAGCCTAGCATCTAAATGTAAGTTTAGTTAATTCCTTAGCATTGTGATTAGCACAATAGTCGGTATACCACATAGCTTTTTAAGAGTGTGTTTTAAAAGGCCTTTTAGCATTATTTGTACTGAATAGCCATTTATTTGAATGTTCTTGGGATAGCATTTAGCTTTTGAAGATCTTATACTATTATATAAAGGATATATGTGGCCTTTTTTTTCGGCACCATTTCTTAGAAGCTGCTATGTTGATTTTAATAAACCACCATTAATAATTAATGCTCAGGTAAATATATCTAAGCAGGTTTAATGGGGTTTTTATTTCGAATTTTCAGAAATATTTGTGCCAGTTTTGTACTTGAACTCACTCCTTAGTTTGTTGCATGAAGCAATTTATGGCTAAATAAAATATTAATAACATTGTAAAGGTTATTCCTTTTATTCTATTACAAGCTTTTTCAAAAGAGCAACATGGTTTCCAAACTACATTAACTAATGATGTAGCATTTAATGTACCGTAGGTGTATTAAAAATCTTTAGCAAGCTAATTTTAATTTCTTCTTCTAAAATGAGTAATATCATTGTTTGCAGCTATCAACTTTTTACATTATAATTTTATAAATTTTTTCACTCAGAATCCTCTAGTTTAATATCTGCAGAAACTAGAACAGTTAATTTCGAAGAAAACAATGGTATATCATTATCAAAAAAAAAAAAAGGTAAACAATGCAATTTAAATTGAATTAAATAACAAACAAAATAACAAGTATTTTTATTTACGAGAAATAAAAGTTGATTTCAAGCAAATAACATAAAATACAAATCATTATGTTAAAGAAACCAAAAGGGGAAGTTGGGGGCAATTTATATAGTTCAAATAGGTTGTCTACATATTAAATTTACAAGTTCAAGTACTTAATATAGTTTCTCATAGGTTCCCTAAAGTATGTGATACTTTTTGTACAAAATAAAAGTATTAAATTTTAAAAATTTACCTTGTTATTCTAAAGCCAGATTATAAGTGTATTATAAAGACTGATCTTTACTTTATATTTTTTTCGTAAAGCTTTACGTTTTTGTAAAGCTTTGTTAAATAGTTTAAATTAATAATAACTCAATCGCCAATGAAAAAACTAACAATATGACAATTACTTGCAGCGTTCCTCAAGGATCTATATTAGGACCACTTTTATTTTTAATCTATATTAATGCTTTAAGCAAAGCTTCTAATATACTAGATTCTTATTTGCTTCTAATATTTTATTTTAAACTTTATTAACTAATAATATTCATTACTCTATAACAATATCAAAATTGGGTAACCATATTCAAATGCCAACTATAACACTTATTTAGGTCTACATAGCTCCATTCATCTGCTAACTCATCCAACTTATCTAAAACATCCACTTATATGCGTATATATACTTATCTAAATTATATATGCATATATATACTTATCTTATTTTATATTACTTATATGCATATATTACTTATATGCATATATATATGCATATATTACTTATATGCATATATATATATATGCTATATTACTTATATGCATATATATACTTATCTAAAACATCCACTTATATGCGTTGGCATATAAGTGGCTGAATATTGCATACTTTTTAGGTTTTGTCCAGCACCTGGCCCACTGTGCAATGGAATGTATGAATAAGTTGTTTTTTTGAAAGATTTTAAAACATCCATAATAATTTAAGTTAACTTTTGTTTATTTGGCAATTATGAGTTTTTGACAAAATTAAAATTTCAATCTTTATAACAATTAAAAAAATAATTTAATAGTAACATTTTTTTAATAGTTTTTTAAAAATTTAGTCAATTTTTAAGTCAATTTTAATTTTTGAAAGACTTTTGATCTTTAGCTCGCTATTTTATTTCAGGTTAGAAAAACAAAAAAATATTCAGTCATAGTAACATTTAATTTATTTAATTTTTAATTTTTTTTAGTTAAAACTAAGTCTAAAAAAAGTTTTAAAAAGTTTAAAAAAGTTTAAAAAAGTTTAAAAAAAGTCTTAGTAACATTTAATTTTTGAAAGACTTTTAATCTTTTGCTTGCTATTTTGATCTTTTGCTTGCCAGGTTAGGAAAACGAAAAAATGAAACAAAAACTTCTTCAGAAAGTTGTATTTCTTTTCCATATTCTTTTTGACATTAATAATAATAAAAATAATAATTACAGTAACTTAATAAAAGTTTTGGTAAGAATTAGTTATTATTAAATTTTATTATTATGAAAATTACAAAAAATCCATAGAAAAAGTAGAGTGTTGAGAATTACAAAACACATAAATTTTCATTGGCTGCATCAAATTACACGAAAATTCTATTATTTATAGCTTTTGATTAGACATTTAATAAATAAAAAAGTTTAATAGCCAACATGGTCATATTTTCATCTCATTGACATTGTTAAATTTTTTAAAACTGATATAGGAATCTCATCTCACTCCATGGTCATATACTATTCTAATTCCTCAATACTATTTGGCATATGCTTTTCTGCATTTGATAATTTATTTTTTTATTTAAAAGACCCCTCAAAGCAAAAATAAAATTATAAAACTTGACTAAAAAATAAATGAAAAGATTCTCTAAATTTTAAATCAAATTAAAAATTAAAATAATAGTTAACTTACTACTTTTTTTTTCAACATCTTTATTTCCAACAAGGCTGCAAGCAATCATTCTTATCACTATTAGAGTTGGAAGATACTGGAAGAGAAAAGATGAAGTTTATAAAGCAAGATAACAATTAACAGACGAGTTAAAAGATTACAAATTATGTGAATCAGGGAAACAAGATGAAGGGAGTGAATTCCAAAGAACTGATGTTTTTTGGAACTTCATAGATGTTCAAGGAAAAAAACTAGACGAATATGAATTTTTGGAGCACTTAGGAATAGTAGTAAAAGTCACACTAAAAGGATCAGACTTAATTGAATGACAAGTAACACAAGAATGAATTTTAGTAGGTGGCACAAGAGACGCTAGCTCTTTAGAGCAGTGTCGATTATAATATTTTTAGAATATTTTTAGATGCAACCTTGGCAGATGCTAATTTTGCAATGGATTTGATGTGTGGTTTCCAAGAAAAATTGGAAGTAAGAGTTAATCCTAGTAGAAAGAGGGTAGATGACTCATTGAGTTCATTGCCGTTCATAAATATATATGAATATCTAGATTGTTTTATCTGAGTTAAAGTCCACCAGCCACTGAGAGCCCCATTCTGTAGCAAAATTAAAATCCTTTTCAAGCTCAAATTCCTCCTCCAAGCAATCAGAGAGTATTAGCTCCTTATCAAAATAAGAATAAATGGTAATACTGTCAGCAAACAATGCCACCTTTGATATAAGAACTTTTAGGATGTTCTTATATCTTGGTCCTATACTCTTTAATTTACATTCGTTGTAAATTAAAGAGTATAGGACCAAGGATTGAACTTTGAGGAACTTCTGAAGTTACAGGATATGAAAAACGCTTTTTTACTACAATTGGTAAGGAAGGATTCAATAATCTTAAAGATGTTTCTAGATACACTGTAAGAAGAAAGCTAATGGGGAAGACCAGCATGCCAAACTTCATAAAAAGCTTTAGAAATGTTACTAATGCACAATAAAATCAATTGGTTATTACTGTTAACAAGTCAGCAAAAGATTGAGAAGACCAAAATCCATATTGATGATCAGAAAGTTATTAGATTCAAGATGAGAGATTAAGTGTTTGTTAATTAAAGACCTTGCTTACAATAGTAAGAAGACTAATGGGACGGTTGTTAGACAAGTCAGGTTGCTATCCAGAATTTTTGAAAATATGGATAACAGATGCTGCTTTTCGGCAGGCTGGAAACAAGACTCTGATAAGCACTTGTTAAAAAGTTTTGAAAGTATAGATGACAGCTCTGGAGAACACTTTTTCAAAACTTTAATAGGTATGTATGTCTGGACCACAAGCTGCAGAAGAGTCTAAACAAGAAATCACTTTAGATACAGAATATGTAGATATAAGAACATCAAGCAATAAATTAACCTATTAGTTTGCTATATCAGGTAGAACACAACAAGCGGAATTAAAAAATAATATTGATGAGAAGTTCTTAGTAAATAATTCATCTTTGTCTTTAGGTAAGGTGACAAAATCTGAGCCATACGAAAGAGGTGAAATAAAAGATTTGACCTTTTTATAGATACTGTTAAAGATTCTCCAGAAGTCATGAGAGACAAATTTTTAAAATAAAATACGAGATTTTGTGACCTGAGAATAGCTGGGCTTTGGCGTTAGACAAAACCTTTTTAAAATGGTTTCTAGCAGTAGTAAACAGACGTCTGTTTTCTGGAGAATTGTTTTGCTGATATATTTGAAAGTAATGGTTACGAAAACCATGGAGAAGAGTGAGGCTTGGCTTGGAATCAGTGAAAAGGAGTAAAAGTTTCCATACCAGAATCCAAGAAATTACATAAGAAGCACATTTGTTAGCAGGACAAAAAATTGCTACCTAAGGGCCATCACAAAAAAAATTGAAAAGAGTGAGAAAAAAATAGAACAAAGAGAAAGACAATAGGGTGAAGTGGTGCTAAATGAAAGCACATAAAAAAATAGACTGTGGATTCAAACCTAGTTTCTTAACGAATGGGTAAACTTTTACAAATACAAATGCCCAGGCTAAGCATATGACTATTGGAGTCTTTACGAAATAAAGGAGGGTAACCATCAACAATAAGATCACAAGATGAGACAGCTGAACTCAAATTATTCTCACAAAGAGCAAGTAGGCCTGGTGATCTTTGCAAGATATAAGACTCAACAGAAGAAAATTAACTTTGAAGACCATGAATATTAGTGAAAGATAGATTTAGAGAACTTGGTGATGACAATGGTTTTTTGTGTTTTATAGTCCTAAGATCTGTAAAACTGAGTTTTAGAACTGCACCCTTATTAGGAGATAATAGAATGAGTTGCCTAGTCTTAAAAACAGAGACGCAAGCAAAACCTAAGCATAAAGTCAAGAAGATCTAGCATTCAACATCCTAAACTGGAAACAATGTATTACATGAACAATCTAGGACATGAAACAGGTTGTACTGGTTTACATGTTACCAGTAGCAAGATAAGTTGACTGGACATATGACTAGTTATGTTTATTAAACACCTATGTTCTTTATTCAAATGGTTATTGTCGATATAATATATAGTATATTATTATATATAATTTATTAGATAATATATATTAATATTATATATAGACAATAACTATTCAAATACAAGATTTCTGTTATGTTAACTTTGCAAATACTACATGATTTGCGAATATTGATTAAAAGTTGTATTTAAAACATTTAAAAACTTATAAAAGTAAAATTACTAAAATACAGATACTAAATGTTTAATAAAAATTTTCTAAATTTTTAATATGGCGTAGGATTCGCAACTTAAACGTTTATTAAAATCTTAAATAAATATCTTAGCATAACTAAAGTGATATGCACCATGTCCACCCATAAATTTATGTATTCAAAGAAACACCTTTTACAAACAGGTACTATTTTAAATCAACTCCTTATCTTCAGATAAAATTTAATAAATTAAACATAAACAAAATCACAGCTATTTAAAAATAACAAAATCATATATATATATATATATATATATATATATATATATATATATATATATATATATATATATATATATATATATATATATATATATATATATATATATATATATATTAAATTAGATATATATATCTTTAAAGAAGCCATTAAAAAGTGACGTTACCGTTTATTTGTAATTGAATATAATTAATAATTTGTAATTAAAGCTGAAAATGATTTAATTTGATTTTCGAATATTGATTCAAAATTGATTAGTATCAGTTATCTAGCGAAAATTTCTTAGATTAACTAAAAAAATTAGTATTGAGAGATTCATATTTATTGATCTTCATATATTAAATTTATTCAACTCTCATACAAGATGTTGTCATTTTAAATTTATTTCACAGCTAAATACAGAGCTGAACTTTATAAAGAAGCAAAAAAAATTACAACAAGCAAAAACAAATATGGCAAAATCAAAGAATCAATATATCTTACTTCAAAAATGTAAAACATAAATTAATACCAAAATCGCTTTGAGTTGTAAATCCAATAAATAACAATATATACAATAATAAATAACTATATATACATATATATAACTATATATACAATAAATGTATATCCAATAAAGAGGAAAAGACATAACAAAAAGGTACCGTTTTGAATTACTAATATACATTAAAAACGATTCTAGAACTTGTTATTTTAATCAAACAAAATTTGTAAAAGATGTCCAAAACTATTTATATAAAAATTTAAATCAAGATGATCATTAATCTGTTGAAAATGTTACAGAAAAATCTCGAGAAAAAATGTCTAAATATCGTCTAAATGTCTAAAAAATCTAAATATCGTCTTATCAAAAAATTTAATTATAAAAAAAATTTATACATTTATTAAAAAAAAATTTTTTTTGTTGCTTTATATAAAGACTTTTATTAATGATCAATAAATATTTTCTCAAAACTTTTAAAATGTGACAACGCTGATTTTTCCACCGAGGTCTTTATATATATATATATATATATATATATATATATATATATATATATATATATATATATATATATATATATATATATATATATATATATATATATATATATATATATATATATATATATATATATATATATATATATATATATTTCTTCAACAAATTGTTTCTCCATCAGTATTTTCATCAGGAAGAAGCCACGTAAATAGTAAATAATGCTTTTATCTAACAACTGTCATTTAAACTTTTTTACATTATCGTCATTCAAAAGTTAATGTGGTTTTTTATAAAATTAATTACTTTATATCTTACTGCTCATAAAATAATCTAAAAGTTAAAAAATAATAAAAAGTCCCTTAATGGAAATCGCTCTAGACGTATGTAAAATTGCTAAGTGCATACATAAACTGCCAGCAGCTTAACGCTTTAAACAAGGCCTACTTCATAAACTTGTTGCAAGCGAAGATATTGAAAATATATATATAAATTTATATATATATATATATATATATATATATATATATATATATATATATATATATATATATATATATATATATAAAATTTTTTAAACTAATTTACTTCCAACAAGGTTTCAAGCAACCACTATTAAGTTTGGAGTTACTAGAAAATAAAGAATGGAAAGAGTTTAATTAATATTATTGCAGAAGTTTAAAAAAGTTTATGTAATAAATAAAAAAATAAAGAAAATTTATCATGCCAAATTCACATAAGGCTAATAAATTAGGCATTTTTTATTTAAAACAAGGCCAGATAATGACAACACTCTAAAATAATTATAAAGCAACTCACAAATTTATCTGACACTGTAAAGTACTTATATTATGGGATAAATTTTAACTTTTAACATTTTATAATATAAATATGGATAAATCATTTAATTTTTAAGAATTTTTAAATATCTATTTAAACTTAATAGTTTATAATAAACATTGTTTTTCTTACTGTCCATTTTTTTAGTAATAAAAAATAACAAAATGAATATATTTTTTACACGCAATCATAGAAAACAATTTAATCTATTACTTTGATAATAAAAAAATAAATTTTTCTAAAAGATTTTTAGACTTACAAAAATTGATCATCTTTCTCTTTGTGCATAATTCTTGAGAAGAATTGAAGAAGAGCAATCTTCCATGATGAATCAAATTGAACACGAGAAAAAATATTGATCATTTCTTTCAAAATTATTAATATATCAAAAGCTAGAAATGAAATTTTTTTTATTAAAATACTTTTTTCCGTAACTTTTGGTTAGTTTTTATTTAAACAACACCTAGAGTAATAAAAAAATAAAAAATACATTAAAGAAAAAATTACTAAATGCATTATAGAGAAAAATAAACGATTCTATTCAACCTAACACTTAATTTTCTTTGTGAAATTAACTTTCTTAAAATCTGGACGTTTTATTTTAGCGAGTGTTGGCATTTTAATTATTATATTTATATATATTTAAATAATTTATATACATATATATAATTTATATATATATATATATATATATATATATATATATATATATATATATATATATATATATATATATATATATAATATACATAAACTATAACTTATAAATAAAAATGTTGTATATTAAAATATACAAAAAAAAGTATATATTTTCATTGAATTTCAGCCATTTTTGACACAACACTCTCATAGAACTATAAACAGAAAAATACAAATTGCTTTATAAATTTTTTTGTTCCACGCATTTAAAATCAATCTTGTTTTTAATAATGTTCATTTTTTACTCACAATTAATCTCATCTTGTAACAAAAATTGTTTGTTATGTATTGCTGGGTTAATAACAAAAAACGTACCTACAAGTTGTCAAATGTTAGGAGAACAAAAAACAAATATTTTTTTTAATCAATTGGGCTTTTTTGCATATATATACATATATATATGTTTACATATATAAACATATATTTATATGTAAATATACATACATATATGTATATATGAATGTATACATATATATTACATATATATACAAATATATAAGGTTGTATATATTTGTGTATATATATATATATATATATATATATATATATATATATATATATATATATATATATATATATATATATATATATATATAGGCTTTGGCAGAAATGGCAGGCTATAGCCTGTGCCCAATTCTACACCTGTATAATTTCAACATTTAGGTGAAAGGACCTCAGAATGCTAAGATTCTGGTTAGTTTTACTTTGAAGTGTTGACAAAGTAATCCTGTTAGAATGCCAAAAAGGTTAAACTTTTTTGGGGTAGAACCATTTTCATATGTCTTTAAATAAATATTCAGGATATACATTTTTCAATAGAGATCTCAGAATGTCAGTTTAAATAATAGGTTGTAATGCTTCCAATTTTGATAAGAAAATCGAAAATTTCAGCATAAAAGCATTATTTTCCCAGCTGAGTATATTTTTAAATGTTTGGTTCACTTACCCATTTCAGATTTCATATGCCACTACAAAATGCTAGCTTAAGGAACCTCATAATGCTAGGTGAATAAAATAAAAGATAAATATATTCAATTTCTTCTCGATGTTATTAAATGAATATTTTGCCTACAGTTTACCTAGCTATAGTTCTTTAGTCAGTTTTCTTTGTTTGCTTTGAAAATTAAAGTGTGTTAACTAAAGAAAAGCGAGAGTATGTAAGTGTGTTTTGATATTTCTTTGGAGTTGTGAATAAATAAGAAATGCGAAAGTCTTTTAATTGTAGAGTTAAGTAACAAATCAAGATGTTAAAAGAAATGTCAAAGATATAAAAAAAAAGCAGTTAAAGAAAGCAGTTGAGTGGTGTCGAATCAGCAATAAACATGGTCGAGCCATGATTAATTTAGAAAAATTTACACAAGTTAAAGATCTAAAAACAGTTATTAAACAACTTGGTGTCATTAAAATCGAAAAGGAGAGGGAATATTGTTCAATTTTTACTAAAGATAAGGAAGAGTTGCTAGTTTTTTATACAAAAACATGAATAGGTACACATGATTGAGAAATAATGATCAAAAACTATTTTCTTATAAACTGTTTAAGTTAAAAGGAATAAAACAAGTTTAAGGCAGAGAGATATTGTTACTACTTGACTTTACAATCATGATGAAACCCCCAGTTTGTAAACTATGGAGTTGATGGTACTCCAAATAGTTTAGTTTGTGCTGGGAGAGGGGGAAATTTTTAAAAGATGACAAGAAAAAATAGGTAAATGCGTTATTATACATCTTTTTGTTTCTTTTTGAGGAGATATAGCAATGTGCCATATATTTAAGGGATTATTTGTTTCCATGGCTCCAAAAGAAGTAGTTAAAAGAACTCCAAATCTCCTAATCTATACAAATATCAGTGGCAGCCAAAATTAGAATAGACTTTTAAGTAATGCTTGACCACTATTTAGAAAAGAGCAATATAAAACGGCCTGTTGCTGTCCTATCTGATGGTCATTCTTCAAGATTTTGACACCCCCCAACCGAAAATTGGTTGGGGGGTGTTGAAGGCTTCAAAAATCATTTTTGAGGTCACATTTGGATTATGAACACTTTAACCAGCAAACTATTATCTACTTACTGCATTTTTAGGCCAAACCAGGTATTCATTTGATAAACACAAAATGATATATACCATTTAATTAATTGAAATTTACAATCAATTCTTATGATAATGTAAAACCTAACTATTTTCATAGCTAATAACAAATATAAATATTTTTTGTTCAGCTACAAAGTTGAAATAGATTGGGATTGATGTTCTAATTGGAAGACACAACACAGAGGATGTTTCTCCTTAACAACTCCTCAAAATATAACTCAAACTAAAGATTTTAGAAATTTTGTTTGACCTAAATACTAAAATAACATTTTTTTTTATTATTATTCATTTTATTTGATTATTTAAAAATGATAACATCATTTTAAAAGCTCTTTCATTTTAGGATGGACTTTTGAAAAAATTCAGAGCTTTATTTGCCCTATGTTTTTATGATTGATTCAAGAAGCTCTTATAATTTATGCTCTCAACTTCTATTTAATCCTCTGATACTTATTTGCATTCCAAAAATACACTTAAAAAAACTAATAAGAGTTTTAAATTGTTAAATTAAATAAAATAATAATTAATTAAATTTATTTCATTAAACTTACCTTCTTTGTCTGGTTGATTTTTTTCTGGACTTTTTGACTGTTTTGTTTTCAACAAAAAAACGCTCTCTACAAGAATAATAAGCTGGGAGACAAAATCATTTCCATTTATTTTTAGTTGAAGCGCATCCGTTATAAACAATCCTAATTTATTAATGCATTTTTCTTGTTGTTTAATATCAAGAACGCATTGAGATGATAGTAGCAAATTACATATTATTCGCGCAATTACAAAGTTAAACTCAATATAAAATTGTTTCAAAGGATCTGAACTGCTGTGATTATTCGTCATACTTCTGGAATTTTGCATCGGTAAGAAAAACAGCTGTACAAAATGAACATAAAACTCTCTAAATGTCCCAATGTTACTTTTAATAAAATCATCTCTATCTCTTTCATGAGTTGATAACCACAAAAGATTAAGAAGTGCATCTAAAGTATCAATAGTAGCTTTCATACCTGGTAAAAGTGATGATAAAGAATTTGAATCAATGAACCCAGATACTAGCTGACCAGGATCATACTCAACCCAGCAGTTTATAAGAACAGGTAAAACTATTGCAACTAAATGATAAATATTGTCAAATTCTTTTGATTTAGCTCCAATCCTTTCACCTCCATCATTATTTTCAAGCCAACTTTCAAAATCAGTATAAGCTATTTCAGGTATTTTGATTGTATATTTGCAAATGCGAATGTTAGTCTCAACAGTTTCTGAAACACAAACTGTCTCATCTATACAATCGCACTTTTCATTTTTTTTAAGCAAAGATTGTTGATAGGTTAGCATAACTTTGAGCATTTTGTATAACTTTTCTAAAATCTGTTCACGCCCTTTTACAGAAGACAACTTTCCACCTACAACTGTATTCATTTCTCTTCCTTTCGTTTTGACTTTCGTACCTCTAACACTTTGAGAGGCACTAGTTTGTTTTGACGATTGCTTTGAAATTAAGTCCATGAAATTGGTCAATACTTTTTTCCAGAACGGAATAAAAGCTTCTGGAAACTTAGTTAACAGAATATCTAGTATATTAAGTGAGTCTAATTGAACACCTTCATTTATATGTGTCATACCACAACAAATATAAGCAATCATGATTTTATAAAATGGAACTATTTCGTTCTCTTCAAAAATGTTCATTGCATATTTCACACAAATAAATAAAGAATGGCGAACAACTGAGTCAGTGTCAGAAAGTCTTTCAAATACCTATGTGTAAAAAAAAAAAAAAAATTAACAATAATAATTTTAAATAGTAAAACATTATCTTAGATATAATACTTAACATACCAGGCTTTCACAGGAAGACGTGCAATTTCACGTCTTTATATGACCACGCAAGTTACATTTTGCTATGACAGTTTGACCGCGGCTAATTCAAAAAACATTTTAGAAACGCGCTAAATAAAAAATATTCTAAAAAAGTGAAATTAATTACATCAAAACTTTTTAACAAATATTTTTATATTAGCGAAACAATTTTAAATAAAGTAACAATTTACTGAAAAAAAGTTTTGTTTTTTAAATATAATTGACAGTTGTACATATTTTTTTTAATTTAAAACATTTAAATTGTTTAAGTGTTCATTTCTAAAATAAATCTTATTAAAAAATAAAAAATTGTTTTGTTTTTATAAACGATGACATTCTACGACTACGAAAGTCTCTTTAACGAATTTGAATATAAGAATGATTAAAGTTAATGCATTTAAAAAGATAAACAAAATTTCGTTAAAAAAAAAAGTTTTAGAAAACTGTTACAATTTAATAAGTTTGATCTTAAATGCTTTTATATTATCGAAGCGCTTTTAATGAAGTAAAAAAAAAACACTTCTAATTAATTAAAAAAAAAGTATTTATAAAATGTTTTTTTATTTTATTTATATAACTAGGCATTTTTTATGAGAAATATTTAACTTCTGAACATATTAAACAAATAAAAAATATATAAAAATGTTGAAACAAAGATTGAAAAGGTTTTTTACTGCGTAAATTAAATAGACTAAGCATTTTAGTTTGATGAGTTTTGTTTTAGTTGCGCTATATATATATATATATATTTATTTTTTTGTGTTTTTGCTTTAACTAATTATTTTTTTTTAATTTTCTCTTTCGTTATTATTTATTATTTTTTAAATTTTTTGTACAGATAAGTTTAGGTAAGTTTTTGTAGCGCGTTTTTAAATTTTAAAAATATGCCGTGGTCAAATCATTAAAACATTTTTTTTTTTCGTGCTCATATAAAGACATGAAATCGCACATCTTCCTGTGAAAGCCTGCATACTGTCTATAAATATATATTACTTTCAACATGTGTGTGTACATATATATATATATATATATATATATATATATATATATATATATATATATATATATATATATATATATATATATATATATATATATATACACATGTTGAAAGTAATATACTATACTGTCAAAGTATATATGGGAATTAAAAGATAAAAATATTGATGATTTTATAATGAATTGGTCCATCCTTAAAACAGCACCTGCATATAACAATATTTCCAAAAAAATACATACTATGCCTACAAGAAAAATTTGAAATTATTACACATGCAAACCAAGAATGTTTATTAAACAAAAAATCAGAATTAATTTCTAAATGCAGACACTAAAAAAAGTTTCTCCTAAAAAACTATAAAAATAAGTGAGCTCAAATAGTAATTAAATTAAATCTTTTAAACCCCTTTTAAAAAATATTTAAAAAAAAAAGCAGAAGTAATTAATTCTAAAGAATTCATTTTATAATAGTGCCAGCATATTCCACAAATGTGTGAAAATTTACAGTAGTTATGACATTTGCGACTTCCTGTAATTTAATTTTTTGGTATAAATTGAAGTTTTATTAACTTGATCATTCATTTCTGATGAGTCTTTATTAATGAAACATAGTGTTAAATGAAAAATATTTTTGTTAAGTGATTTTCTGCTACTTTATATATATATATATATATATATATATATATATATTATATATATATATATATATATATATATATATATATATATATATATACACACACAGAGTGTTAGCCAGGAAAAAAATTCATTCAGCGTTTTTGCAAAATTGGGAAATTAGGTGCAAAAAAAAAAAAAAAAAGATCATTACATTCTGACATTTTTATTTTTTACATACAATTAAATTTTAATTAAAATAACTTTCTTTTTTAGCTGGGTTATATTCATAGCAGAAATATTTTTCTACTTTATAAATGTTTAATCCTAATTATTCAATTTGTTTCATTTTGAGCAACCATTTTTAAATCGCTTCTCTTCTTTGTTCAATATAGTACAACGAAAACAAGAACAAAAGACAATTGTTTGCAGTTTTAATAAATGAATTAAATTTATTCATTGAAACTATTTTAATTGCATACATCACTTTTAAATACAGTTTTGAAAGGTTTAAACAATTAATTATTTATATTGTCTTCTTTTATTTTTATTTTCATTTTTAAACTAGAAATGTAAAAAAAAAATGCTAAATAGTACTTTCCACGATCCTCTCGTTACTTTTCAAATTGCTAATACAACTCTTTAATTGATGACTGTTGGTAAAAACACTAAACATTATGTAGGATTGCCAGAATTTATGAAGGAAAACACAACAAAAAAATTTTTTTTTTACAGATTTGTATTCTATTCCGTAAAGACCAAACATTTGGCAACTCCAATGTTTTAAAAAACGGCGCCTTAAGGCTGAGGTGTGCGCTTTTTTAAACCTTGACTATAGTCAAGGTAAAAAAAACCTTGCAAAAAGCGCAAGTCTCACCGCCTTGAGGCGATGCTAAAAAAATGATTTACATAACCACACTTTGTATATACATGTAAATTATCATCTTTTATGTTTTATACATATATAACATAGATAATACGTTTCATTGCAAATTTTACTTTTGATTTTTTTGTTGTTGTTATTTTCGGTTTACTTAACCGAAAGTATTAATAAATATAATAAAAACGTTATTAACTCATTTTAAAGTATGATATTTATTACAATGCAAACTGCTTTGTAACTTTCCTAACGTAAGATAAACAGAAAAAATGTAAATAAAGTGTTTTTAAATAATAAAAATAAATTAATAAAATAATTTATTAAACATATTGAAAAATCTTAACTAGAGATGTCAATGAAAATTAAATTAAAAAAAAGTTTTTTTCAACTTTTGAAAGAATGATCTTGTTAATGTTAATGACGCTTGTTAATGACGACACATAAAAAAAAAATTGATCAACATAATTCATTTCCTCGTCGTGCATACTAATTGCTTTTTTTAATTGTCTAGTGTGACACTTTAAATCTGAAACTGATTTAATTATTTTTTTTTTTTAATATAATCTTATGAACTTTTGGGAATTTTAAACCAATTGGAAATACTGCGTTATACGCGGTGTCATCAGGCTGGCTAACACCCTGACATATATATATATATATATATATATATATATATATATATATATATATATATATATATATATATATATATATATATATAATATATATATATATATATATATATATATATATATATATATATATATATATATATATATACAGGGCTCAATTTAACGGTCGGACATTGGACATTGTCCGCCTAAAACCTCAAATTGTCCAATCAATTTACAAAGTAATCGGACATTTTGACCAAAAGGAATTAAATTCTACAAAATAAATACTTTAGCATATATATAAAAATTAAAAAAAAAGTAAATTAAAAATAACTTAAAAGCTTTAAAATAAAACTCTGTTAAAACAACCTTTTGTTACGTTTTTAATTGCGTTTGAAAAAAATTACTTCAAAACTTATCTTTATTAAAGTTACGCAAAACACTTTTACAAATTACTTTTGATTGTTTAATAAATAAACAAATTTTATTTAAATTATTGAAACGTGAAATTAAATTATTGAAAAGAAAAAAATATAATATTTTTAAGTTGTTTAATCATTTTTTACAAAAAATTGCAAAAAAAAAAAAAATTGTTTAAAAACAACGTTGTCATTTTAAAATTGAAATTTTTAACCATTTCATTCTTTGATTAGAAGTCAAGTTAAAAAATTCTTTGTAAAAATAGAAACAAAAAAAAAGCAATTAAATCTTTGGAAGATTTAATTTAACATATTCATAATTTAAAGTAACTTGAAAATAATATTCTTTTAATAAAAGTTTTTTAGAAAGACTTTTTATGATAAATTTAAATGTTTGAAACTATTTTAAAAATAGTTTCGAACGTTTAAATTTATTATGAAAAATACATACCTATTAAAAAAAAATTAAATGTAACATTTAATTTACACATAATGCTTTTATTTTAAACTACAATTTTTGATTTTATTTAAAGTTTTTAAGTTTTGATTTTGTTTAAAGTTTTTTAAAGTTTTTAAACTTTAAAAAAGATTGATTAAAAGTTATTTGTAATGTAACGATTTTTTTTATTGCATTTAAATAGTTAAAACATAAAAAAAGCTGTTGTCAAATTGTAAAGAATAATAATAAAAAAAAGCGTTGTCAGTTACAGCATGCAAATTTCAAGTCTATCTAAAAAAACATGCAATATTAAATTGCAATATTAACTATTTATTAAAAAAAAATCTGCGATAAAGTATTTTGAAAAACTAACGTCAAATAAACTTAATAACATGACAAAGATTTCAATTGCATAACTTGGTTCCGTAAAACCGTAAAAATTTTATTTAAAAAATTTGATTGGACATTGTCCGACCCAAACAAGTTTTGATCAGACATTTTGTCCGGGACTTTTAAAAAAATTAAATTGAGCCTTGTATATAAATGTGTATATAAAAATATATATTATACATATATGTATATATATATATATATATATATATATATATATATATATACATATATATATATATATATATATATATATATATATATATATATATATATATATATATATATATATATATATATATATATATATATATATATATATGTATATATATATATATATAAAACAGAACAAGAGTTTTTTTATTATTTCAATATAAAACTATTTCAAGCGATATATATATATAAACAGCCCTTGGAATTGGAAAAAATGAGGTCAGCAATATTTTGATTTCAGATCAGCAAAAAAATTTGATACAAACATTTTACCATTAAGTATAGAAACGAGGTCGGTGAATTTTTGCCGACCTTAAACACTTTGAGGTTGGTAGTAAGGCAAATATATATATATTTTATTTGAACTAAAACTACCCACTAAATTAAATTATCGATTCAAAATAAAAACATTTATATTCTGGTTTACATAAGTTTAGATATATAAAGTCATATATTACACACTAATTTATCTTTAGTCCTAAAAATTTTAAACTGTACCTTAGGTATCCAAACACTCAACTGTTCATGCATAACCTTAGGATGAGATTGAAACAAGTCAAGCATTCCCAGCATAGCTTCATGTCTAATCGTAGCATTATAATGGTTTACTTGATTGAGTAAATCCTTAAAAAAATCATAGCATAAATATATATTGTAATAAAATTAAAATTTAAAATTGAAATTAAAAAAAAAAAGGTTGCTAATAACTTTTAATCTCTTTTTTATCTTCAAAATACTTTATAAAAAAGAAATTTTAAAGGTTAAAAAAAAAATTAGAAATTTTTTTTAAGCTAATAAAAATATAGAATTTACTTTCTTTGCTTTTTTTTGATGGTTGCAGTAGGTAAATAATAAAAAATTCCATTAGTTAAAAACCAGTTGGAATTATAAAAAATAAGATCAGCAAAAAATTGCAAAATAAAAACTTCTATAGGTTGGCATTAAATTTAGAAATAGGGTTAGACGGATAGACAAACGTGGGAACATATAGTTAAAATTCAAAGAAATTTTTTCACTATTTTATTAGGAATTTATATAAAACATTAAACTTGTGGATTTCATTTTTAATATTTTATTTAGAATTAATAAAATGGTTGTATTTTCTTTTTTTTTTTACATTAATTGTTTTGCTTACAATTCAAATAAATAGTTTGTCATTAGAATTAAGATAAAATGTTTTTGTCATTTTTATTTTTATTATTTTGTTAAGAATTTAAATAAAATATTAGTTTTTCAGTTGTATTTTTGTAATATTTTATTTTGTAGTTAAATAAAATGTTTATTCTTTCGTTTTTATTTTAATTATTTTATTTAAAATTTAACTTTTAAATTTTTAATTTAAAATTTCAATAAGACGTTTGTTTTGCTGTTTTTATTTTAATTATTTTGGTTAGAATTTAAATAAAACATTATTTTTTCCATTTTTATTTAAATTATTTAGAATTATATTTTTATTTTAATTATTTAGAATTGTAAAGAGTTCTTTACTTGATTTTTATTATAAATTGTTTAATTTAGAATTTAAATAAAACTTTTGTTTGGCTTTTATTTTTAATTTTAATAAAGCATTCACTTTGTTGTTTTTAAGTTATTTAAAATAACAAATAAAACTAAGTTTTAAAATTCTGAGGTCATTAAAAAATTTTGACCTCAGGAACTCTCAGATAAGCAGTTAGATCTCCATTGCTGAATGCTGATCCTAATTCCAAGGGCTGGTTAAAAACTTATATAATTTCTAAAATGCTTCAATAGAATTTTATTGCTTAGTGCTATACACTGTGAAACAACACAAAATTAATTTTAAAAAACTTTTTGATTAATTAAGATTCAAGAAAAGTTCATCTTTTTTTTATTGTATCCTCATTCAGCTGAATTTTGATACAGCTTATATTTTTATAAGCGCATAATTATAGTTTAAACCTTTATTTTGGTTTTTATCTTTACTAAAACACAGACAACTGCATTTTTTTTTTTTTTAGTTTTTTTTTATCCATTAATTTAACTATAAAATTATAAATTTATTTATAATTTTACAAAACCAGTTTTGGTATCACTCATATAGTTAAAAACTAGTCATCAGAGTGACACTTTAATAAAAACAAGTCAATAAAATTGGAACAAAATTATTTAAAAAAGAAAGAATAACAGAAAAAAAGAGAAAAAGGGAATGAGATGACATGAGAGTTAATTAGGGATTGTAATCCCAGTCACTTTTCTATCTCGCTGGATCAGTGCATAATATGTAAATTCCTGTACAATTAGTAGCATAATTAGTAGAGTTTGATTTCTTATACACATTATAAGTGATAATTGTACTTATCTTTCAAATATTTCAGAATAACAAGCTCAAAAATCAATAGTTTTAAAATATGTATGAGGGTGTGATAAATAAAAATTTGCAAATCCATATAATTTAAAACTTTAAATGAACAAAAATGTAAAATCAAAATACAATTAACATAAACCTAACTTATGTGATCTTAATAAACAGACATTACTCAAAGTATTATCTCCTAATCTACTTTTCAAAGGACTGCATATATAACTAGCAGCTGAAAAGGCTTGCTCTGCCTCTACGCTTGTTGGCAATTTTTTCATTAAGTAATTATGTTATATCTAGAATATTGCCTATTACTCCGTTATTTTCATTTCCTTCTTCAATAATTTCTTAAAGTTAAAAAAATCAATATTCGGCATCTTCTTTACATTTTCTGCCCAGTTTTTCTTCTTTTTCTTCGTATTTGATTTCTTAATTCTTCTTTCAGCAATGGAATAGTAGGACTAAGTTATTGAGAATCCTCAACAGATTCTTCATCTTCATTTTCCTTAATTGTATAAACCCTTGTTTTTCTATTTTTTGATGAATAACAGTTTTCTTTGGTATTGAAAATTTATTTTGATTTTTTTTAATTTCTTTTTTGTATATTTTAGAATTTTGTAATTAAATTGGTAGACAAGTTAAATTATTATTACAATGTTGTGTAAATCTCTAATGCATTGGATCATCTAAATCAATTCTAAAAACTCAATACTGCTAATCTAACTTATCTTAAATAAATCGAAAAGGTGTTTCCCCAGTGATGAGACTTGATTCTTTTCTGCATAATACTTCAAGATCAAGTGATTTTAGCTAATTCATTTTTTTCAGCACTGCAAAACAAAGAATTAAATCATTGATTTGAAACTTTTATTGTTAAACGTATTTCTGATGCAATGTCAATTAGAGCTTTTTGGATACATAACTTTAGTTTTTAAAATTATGCAACATATCAAACAGACTGTTTCACCTTGTTTGACAATTAAAAATCAAATTTAACTTTTTGCCTTGTTCTTGTAGGATATACTATTCAGTGAAGAACCCAGAAGTGTTTTAGTACCGTTGGACCAGTATGGGCGCTCAAAAATTATTTTAATTTTTTTATTTCATTTTGGCTTTTTTATAAAAAATAGAAAAAAACTCAAGTTTTTAATGCAGTATTATATAAATAATTTTCAGTTTATTTTAGCTAATTCATTTTTTTTATAGTTATGTAAAAAAGTTTTTACATAACTGTAAAAACTTTTTTACATAAATCAACGTAATTTGCCTTTGGTTACTAAGTGACATAACTATCGCGCGAGTTTAATTTTTGAATGATTGAACATTAGGGTACATCATACTTTTCAAATTTTTGATTTTGAATTTGGCTGATGATTTTAATGGTGCCACTATATGTAAAAATGAACTTCCGAAAAAAAATTAAAAAAAAATTTTACCTAGGGATTGCAGTTTTTGAAAAGGTAAAACTGTTCATTGATGCATAAATGCAAGGGGAGTCAAAATTTTAAAATCATTGAAATATTTAGATTTTTTTTTATATATTATATGCTGTGAAACGTGAATTATTTTTTTTTTCTAAAAAAAATTACTTTTTGCAGGGATTTCAGATTGAAAAAAAATGTTAAAATATAAAATATAATATTAAATTTTTTAAATAATAAGGACATTCATTGGAATTTTTTTATTAGAAAATTTCAGTCTTTATTTTTATGAATGACGTCTATATAATTCAGACAAAATGACAAAAATTAAAAGTTATTATAATTAATAATTAAAAATAATTATAATTAATAATTAAAAATCTTAATAATGATGTTGTTATTTTACTTGGGGTTTGAATTGTAAGTGATTTCAGACTATTACGACTTTGTAATTATTATTTTATAAGTTTTTTGTGGTTTAAAAACTGTATAAAAAGAGCTCTTGTTTTTATTTGCAATCATATAAATTAAAATTCTAATAATTATATTAAATTAACTATAACTACTTCAAAAAACACAATACTCTCTATGGAAACAAAGTTATCAACATATTTAAGCAGAAGTAAGGATCTTATTCCGTTAGAAGTGCCAACTTTAAGAGATATTTTGAGAAAAGGTCTGCTTATCCAAGAAGCTCTACTTCAAGATGTTAACAGATGATAATAAAGAAACTCAAAATTTATGAAACAAATTATACATTTTACATTATATTATATATTTTTGTTTTTTGAAGGAATATTTTAGTGAGAGACCTTTCTTGACTACTAGCTGATATTGTTTTTCAGCAGTGGATGAAAGCAAATGCTCTTTTTAAACCTCCAGTGGTTATTGGAAAGAAAACTTTGATGGAGAAAATTGAATTTTCCTGGAACAAGATAAAAGATATAGCACATGGGAAAGCTTCTCAGACACACGTGTCTTTTTGGGAATCAAAACTGGATCAATTGCTAGATATAACATGTTGCAAGTGTGAAATTATGTCATGTAACGAGTTGTGTTTGAAAACTTATTATTGCGTTGATCAAGTACATATTAAATTGTACTTGTGTGAAAGAGAAAAAAATTATAAAGGTTGAACTTCCATGGCTTAATACCCAAAGGGAAAAAAAAGAATCTATTTCAAAATACCAGATGGGTTTCAATGATATTAAAGAGACCGCAAGAGGAGAAAAAAATGAAGAGGAAGTCTGGAGTAGAGAAAAAATTAGAATTGGAAAAAAAATATAAGGTAGAAAATGACAATGTTGTTGAATGTTTAATTGAGGATTATTCAGATTTTAAAAAGGAAAAGATTTCAGAAGATCCGCTTCAAAACAAGATTTGGAAAAAAACTATATGTCAATAAGTCATCCTGCAGAAGTTTCAATAAGATATGATATTTCACCAGCAGCAACATCAGCTATTGTTACATCCTTTCTTCCTTATTGAAGGAAGAAAGGATGACCTTATTGAAGCGAATGAAAGTAAGAAGAGCAAGGGAAGAAATGTGCGAAGAAAAGTTAATCGACGAAGAACCTTTTAGAGGTTTGTTTATTGATGGCAGGAAGGACTCAACTTTAGTGTTGGAACAGAATCCTCTAACAAATAAATTTCACATGAGGACTATCAAAGAAGAGTATATAACTGTGACCTGTTAGCCTGATGGAAGATACCTCACTCATTACACAATTCATGAGTCCTTAGAGGTCGTAGGTGGAGATTCTACAAACTCCATGACAGGTTCAGGAAAAGATGGAGGTTTGCTGTCAAATCTGGAACAATTAGTAGGGAGAAAATTATTTTGATCTATTTGTATGCTCTATTGTAATGAATTACCATTGAGGCACATAATTGTTGAACTGGATGGCCCCACTAATTTAAAGGATGGCTTTACTGGCCCTATTGGAAAAGCTTTATCTACAGTCAATAGCATAAAAAGACTTGAAACGTTTGAACCTATAGAACAGCTGGAACCTTTGATTGAAATTCCCGAAAAAGTTCTCAAAACAATGTCGACAGATGCAGCTCTCTGTTATAAGTTGGTACAATGTTTGTCCACTTTCAAGATAGACATAAATCTTTCTAAAGCAAAGTGTGGAAATATTTGCCACAGCAGATGGCTGCCACAGCAAATAGCTTACCACAGCAGAAGCTATCATTTTCCTCTATAAAAGTGATCACACTTTCACTGGTGACGTACTTCAAAAATTTTATTTAATCGTTAAATGGGTAGCTCCAGTATATTTTCACATGTGGTATAAAATCAAAGTAAAACACAGTATTGTAGATGGCCCAGGTCACTTAGTAACACTGTTGCGACACCTGAAAAAACAAGATAATAAAGTTCAAAATATTGCCACACAATACATTCAAAATGGAGCCTATTTTGCGCACTCGGAATCCCTTATATTAACTCTTTTGTCAAGTTCAGATGAAGAATCGAGAAAGTTTGCCATTAAAACAATTAAAGATATAAGGAAAACCTCGCAGTTCGGAGACACAGCTGTAAGGTCAAGAAAAAAGGTTTTTCTCAATACAGAAGCTTTGTCTATCAAAAAGCTATTAGATTAGGAGAAAGAAAAAATATCAGAACCAGTGTTTACTTGCCAAATCTCTACATACTATTGTGATAAACATCTGGTCACTCGCTTTGAAGCTCCGTACTTTCCTCTTCACATGCAATCTTGTGAAAGGGCAGTAAAAGAAGTTATAGAAGCAGCACTTTCCGTTTGTGATTTTGAAAAAAGAGACGGTTTTGTGAGAGCACGAATGAATAACAGAAAAACTTTGCCCAAGCTTGAATCAAAAAAAAATTTTAGTAACCTTTTTATAACAAAATTGTAAACAAAAACATTTTTATGACAATATTATAACTTAAATTTGTTTTGTATTAAATGTTGTTAAGCTAAACAATGTTGTTAAGTTGAACTATAAAAACGTCATTCCAACAGATTCCCCGCGAAAATTTATTTTTTTTAGAAAAAAAAATTATTCACGTTTTACAGCATATCGTAATATATAAAAAAATCTAAATAGTTTCATATTTCAATAATTTTAAAATTTTGACCCCCCTTGCATTTATGCATAAATTAACAATTTTATCTTTTCAAAAACTACAATCCCGCCTAGGTAAAAATTTTTTTTTTTTAATTTTTTTTTTGGAAGTTCATTTTTACATATAGTGGCACCATTAAAATCATCCGCCGAATTCAAAATCAAAAATTTGAAAAGTATGATGTACTCTATTGAACATTTGATCTTTAGCTTGCTATTTTGATTTACAGCAGGAAAACGAAAAAATGAAGCGTAAACTTTTTCTGAAAGTTTTTTTTTTTTTCTTTTAATATTCTTTAAAGTAGTAAAAAATAAAAATTTCAATAACTTAATACAAGTTTTATTAAAATCTGTTTAAAATAACCCACAGTAAATGTAATAAACCCAATGTAAATGTAATTTATTCAATAAACACAATTTTTTTAAATTATACTTAATTATATAAAAAATATATATTTTTAAATATGTCTTTTAAAATATAATAGACCTATGCTTTTAATTAAAAAAACATTTTATTTTTAAAATTTTGTTTACCATAATTATCTCTGCTCTAATTATCTTTAATTTAAAAGACGCCTTAAAACCACTTTAAAATTTATTAACGATTGGTAAAAGTTAAATGAAAAGGTTTGTTAATATTTAAATCAAAATTTTAAGATTAAATAAGTTTGTTAAATGCTTATGTTATTTTTTTGAATAGTTTATTAAATGCTTATCGAATTTGTTTATTAAATGATTTTGTTTTTAATTTAGATACAAGACCTAAAACTATATTTTTTTTAATTTTACAAATATTACGCGATTTAATATATGTAAATATATTATTTAATGTAAATATTGATTAAAAAATGGTTTAAGGTGTTTAAACATTTAAACACTAAAATTAAATTTACAAAAATATAGCTAATAAATATTTAAAGTACTTTAAACAACTTTCAATAATTATTTACTGATAAAGTGGTTGCAAATAAAGCATTAATTAAAGTCTTAAGTAAAGGGGGTGAGGAAAAGGAGAAGAGGGGGCTTAAAAACATCTTCTCCCCCCTTAACGTTGCCGGAAAAAAACGGTATTCCCAAATAAACTCTGGGTTCTTCACTGCTTTCACAATATTACTCACTGTAATATTATTCACTGCTTTCACAATATAAACACTGGTATTCACAATAAACTCTGGGTTCTTCACATATTGTAAATATGTATCATTTTTAACAGGAGAGTTTTTAAAGATTTTGACATCTTTTCTTAATTTTTATTAAGATCTTTGTAATTGCTAATAAATTCAGCCGATGGTTGATCAAAAAATATTTTCAGATTGCAGTCTTTATGTATGCTTAATCACTATCAGTGGTATCTTGTTCATTTCCTTCTTCACAATTTTCCTACGTAGTCAACGGTTCCTTAGTTTATCTTCAAGGTATCAATGACCGTAAGTTGTCAAATGTTATGGAAAACTTTTAGTTTTGCTTATTTAGTGTTACAAATTCTTTCATTATGTCGGCTTTACTGATTCTGAAAATTTTTCTACCATTTATGTAGTTGTATTAGATAAAAATCACACTTTGAAAAAAAATACAGCAAATCTGAAGATATGCAGAAACTATTAAATGTGAAGCCGTCTTTAGCAAACACACACAATACCATTTTTTCCATCGTAATTTCTTTAACGAAAAATGTATCAATTTTTCTGAACTTTTTTTATTGGAATCACTTCTTCGTCTTAGCAGTCGATGGATCTTAACCAACTGCTTCTTGTTATTTGTAAATTGAGTCTATGTCTTATTATAAAACATTTGATTTTAAATAGACACAATGTTTAGTTTTTAAATGTATTTACCCTTTGTCAACCTTTGAATAATTTTAAAAACAGCTGAACATGCACTTTGCATTTTCAGCTTAATCAGCGTTTTTTAAATGATTCCAAATTGTTTTGTTTTGCAACATGCTAAGTAGGTAATTTTATTTAAATATTGTTTTTTGGAATGAGACTAAGTGAAGGTATATACGCCATTTCAAAATATAATTAAATATTTAGGTTTTGAAAAGTAGAGTGGCATATTTTTCTCTATACACCTTTTTCACATCTTTAATATTTACTAACAAAACAAAATATTTAAAATTAAAGACTGCAATACAGGCTGCAAGTATGACAAATCTGAAGGCTAAAATCATATTGACAAAGTGGAATTGCCTAGAAAAACATTCTTGGGCAACAATTAGTGATAAAAAGTAAATTATTTAGTTCATACAAGGCTCCTAAAAAACGTTTTTTAATTGCATAAAGTATTGCAAAGAGAGGTAAACCTTTATCAACTAGAAATTTCATTAAAAAAACTGTGAAAACTATTTTGTAACAAGATATATCCTAAAAAACAATTTTCGTTAAAAATCTTAGCCTTTCATACCAGACTATTGCTAGAAGAGATAAAGATCTAGAAAAAAACAATAAATCATCATTGAAAAAAAAAATTAAATAATTGTGAAGCATATAGTCTAGCACTGGGTGAATCAACATATATAAGTGATACTGCTCAGTTATTTTTATTAGAGGTGTAGCAAGTGATTTGTAACTAATGAAATAATCCAAGAACTGTTAGATGGTATCATTTGAAAAGCACAACTAAGGAAGAAATTCTCTCTGAAGTTAAAAAAATGCTGAAATTAGAATGCGGTGTAACTACAAATGGAAGTGCACTAACAAGAAGAAAGGATTTGTAGCCTAACTTAAAAAATTCGTAATATGAACATAAATCTCTTAAGCTATTATAGTTAATCCTAGAAAATAAAAGGTAGATGACTCATCGAGTACATTACCATTCATAAATATAGGAAGGTCCAAAATTATTGTGATAATGATAGGCTGAAAAAAAATGAGTTTTATCTGAATTAAAGTTCACCAGCCACTGTGAGCCCCATGCTGTAGCAGAAGTGAGATCCTTTTCAAGCTCTTCTTCTTATTCTGTAACCTCAGGGGTTCCTCAAGGTTCAATCCTTGGCCCAAGTATAGGGCCAAGAATTGAACCTTGAGGAACCCCTGAGGATACAGAACAAGAAGAAGAGTGCTGTCCATCAAAGGATCATATACTTTAATTGGAAAGAAAGGATTCAATAAGCTTAAAGATGTTTCCAGATACACCGTAAGAAGAAAGCTTATGGAGAAGACCAGCATGCCAAACTTTATCAAACACTTTAGAAATGTCAAGAGCAAGGCCTTAACCTTTATCTAATGCACGATAAAACTTATCAGTTATTACTGTTAGCAAATCAGCCATAGAACGAGAAAATTGAAACCCGTATTGATGATCAGAAAGTAAGTTATTAGATTCAAGATAAGAGATAAGGCATTTGTTAACTAATGATTCAAAAACCTTGCTTATAATAGGAAGAAGACTAATGGAAGGGTAGTTAGACGAATCACATCGCTCTCCAGAATTTTTAAAAATAAGGATAACAGATGCTGCTTTCCAGCAGGCTGGAAAACAAGACTCTGATAAGCACTTTTTGAACAGTTTTGAAAGGATAGAATATGCATACAATCGCACATCTTCCTGTGAAACATATATATAATATATCTATATCTATATATATATATATATATATATATATATATATATATATATATATATATATATATATATATATATATATATATATATATTATATATATATACAGGGCTCGAATTAAGTGTATCCCTATCGCGATTCGCGATTACTTTTTCTACCTTCGCGATTAGTTTTTTCGCAACCTTTTTTTTCGCGATTATTCTTTAATCATTTTAGAAAAATCTGATTTTAGATAATTAATATTAACTGCAAATATTTAGCGTTCTTTTACAGTATAAAACTGTAGTGACTTCTGTAACAATAAATTTTTTAAAAAGCTGAGCATAGAGTAAAAGAAAGAAAAATAAAATATTTAGAAAATCAATTAGCAAAAATGTATTAGAAAAAATGTAAAAAAATACCTTTTCGAATCAAGTAATAAAAGACTTTGATTAAAAAAAGAAATAAAAGATAATTGATTGAAAAGTCATTTTCTTAACTCGAATTCTCAAGGGCTTTATTTTTATAAGTTTAATTTGCGAAGAATTATGGAAGGCAATACAGACTCTAAACTAGTTATTAAAAAAATTATTACAAAACGATAAAAATATTTACGATTACGTTCTAATACATTTTCTATTAACAATCAAAAAAAATTATTAGATCGTAAAAGATTCTGTTATTTAGACACATTTTTTTCTTTTGCTTTATTGTATTGAATGAAAAAAGTGAACACTAACTTTTATTAAAAAATGCATTGAATGAAAAAGCAATAGATAAAAATATCTATTGCTTATAATAGAATTTGAAAAATATCTATTGCTATATAATAGAATTTGATAAGGTTACTTAGATAAGAAAACTGACTTAATAAGAATTTAATTATTATTCTTGTTTGCTGCGCAGGTTTTCATCAAAATGTTAAGTTTTAACATTTTATCACAATAATGTTTTTGTCATTTTTAATAGTTTTTTATAACTGTTTCAAAATTAGAGTTTTAAATAATTTTTTTTTACTGTTAAAAATTTATAGAAAATTAAATATTCTAGTTGTTTTAAACAGTTTAAAATATGTAAATAAAATAGAAGATGAAATAATTAATTAAAAGAAGGTTAGGAATATCAAGTTCATTGATTTTACAAAAATACAGCCGTTAGATGTAATGCAATATGATAATAGTAATAATGTAAACTATAACTAAAGCTATTTTACAACCGCTAACCGTAAATGTTATGACATCTTATGCAAAAATGAGACTTATTATGTATGTTAATATAAATAAGTTAAAATAAATAATGTCCCCCCCCCCACGGGGGAGGAGGGGAAGGAGTTATGAGCAACAAAAAAATTGCGATTAGATTTTTTTATGTTAATTCGAGCCCTGATATATATATATAAGGGTGTGTCAATTAAAAAAAAAATCGATTTCAAAAAAGTTATATTTGAAAAATATTAGGATTTTATATAGAAATAAGAAAAATAACTTTAAGTTTTGCTGAATTTTAGCGCTAGCTACATTTTTTTTAATTTTTAATTTTACTCTTTATGACTATTCTACAAATTACTTGGTGAGCACCCACAGAAAAATGTTTAGCTGTTTTGAATAATTTTTTTCTGCCTTGCAGGCCGGGCGATGTGAATTTTACGTCGTCAAAGAGCGATTTTGCGTGTAGCTAGAGCTAGTTGCGTCGAGCAAAAAATTTTTTGTTTGAGAATATTTAAAGATATTTTTAAGCGGAATTTTAATGAAGTAATTTACGATTCTTTTAACATTTAATAAAGAATTTTAAAAACCGCACGCAGTTGATATAAAAGTTTGAATTAAAAAAAATTAAATTATTTACAAGTAGAAAAAATTCAGATTAAAAAAAAAGTTTAAATCTTTTAAGCAAACATTTTAATAAAATTATTCAGCAATAGCAAAGTTGTCGATAAAATTGAATAAAAATACTTTCTTTTAGTTTTAGATTTTTAACTTAAATAAATTATTCCATAGATTTAAAAATATTTATTAACTGTTAGACGTATTTAAAGTATTTAGAGTAATTTCGAGGAAACATTTTAAAAATTGGTGAGCGCAAATAAAAAAAATAAAAGGATTAATATTAAAACGTATTCTACTTGATTCAATAAAAAAGTACAGTTATTAAAATTTTTGTAAAAAGTAACTCAAAAAAATTACTTAAATAATAACGATCGCTTTTATGTTAAAAGTTACCGAAACTCAACGAAGCGTGCTCAAGAACAGCTGCTGAAAAATAGAACGTCAATAGTTTTTCGAATAATTTTTAAGAATAATTTTTAAGAATAATTTTTTCGCTGAAATATTTCTTTTATACCTATAAGATTTTTATTCTAACATTTTATTTTATTTTACTAGAAATAAAATTCCTTGTTAACATTAAAAATCTATTCAAAACGTTCGTTTAAGTTTTTTATTAATACGAGTGATTGTGCTTATCAACCGCCTTATGAAAATAAATAAAAATAAATAAATAAATATTATATAAAATCGCTGGTAAAAATATTAGCTATTGCACAGTTTTTAATTGTACAATATTAAAATTTCCAGTTTATTACTTGCTGACTTTTTAAAAAGAAAAAATAATTATTTGAAAAACTTTAAATTACATATTGAGAAAAAAAAAATCAAATATTAGCATATTTTATAATCTTTTTTAAATTTTAGTTATAATGTTTTTTATTTGTTTAGTATAGACAAAATGTGTCAAACGTCGAGAAAATAAGCAAATGTTTTTACATTTTAAAAAATGGAACATTCCAAAACATTTTTAAATAATAACATTTCTACATTAATGATTTAAAGTAGTTTTGTGGGAATTAAGTAAATTGGTGCAGTTAATGTCAAAAAATATAAAAAGCAAATAAAAAGAGTTTAATGACGTCAAAAATCACATCGCACTTATGCGATGCGCAGTTTTTATTTATCACAAGGCCTGCCTTGAGTTGAACAGTTTTATTTTTAATTTCTTTAAGTATTCTATTTATTGCGAAAGTAAAAAAAAAATTGAAAATTCTGCTTATATGTGTTAAATATGTAAGAATATCATTATAAAAACCCTTATACTTTGTACAAAATATATATTATTTTTTATTATTATTTATATAGTAATTTTTACAAAGTAAGTTGTAGGGCTTTTTACACTTGAGGTGGTTTGGCACCCTATTGTTAGATAGCTCTATAGTTTTTATAATTCTTATAACATGAGCTTTCTCATAAAATAAATTTATTTTAGGCACATTTTTTTGTCTATAAAAATAAAAATTGTTATGACAACTAATATTATTTTAAAAAAAAAACACTACTATTTTATTAAAATAATAAGTAATCTATTAAATATTAAGTGTTTATTAAATATAATAATATAAAACATATAGGCTGAATATTAAAAAAACAACAAAATGTTATCCTTTTTATGCTTAACAAAAAATAATAATTAAAAAATCACTATATTATTTAAGTAGAGCTTAGAAGTTTCATCATGTCTTTTCTGCTCCTATTAGCAGACATCAACTCTCTGCTAATGAATTGGGCTCTTGAAAGCTTCTCTTCTTTCTGATGTGTGGACATGTCCTGCAGCTTCTGTCACAAGCTGTGCACACTTCTCAACTGATTGTGTATGTAAACTCCAATGGGGAACAACCATTGGGTTATTAACTAAATCTTTAATATCGGAAAATTTAAAATTGCATGTGAAAGGTGGTTTTGTTATATTATTTCTCCAGTCTTTCAAACTAAAAAGATCTTAAGCATCAATGTTAATATCCAGTATTCTTCGATGTCTTTGCCTATAAACACAAGTATTAGTTTGGTTGTGATATTTTTCACAAAGCTTAAGAATAATTTCCACAGCTTGAACTCTTTCTACTTTACTCTCACTGCATATCATAGCTTGTAAAACAGCTTCTGAATGTATATACCAAGCTGATCTTTTCATTGTGGGCATTACAATATTAAGAACTGGTTTCCTCTGGCTTCTGAGGAGTTCTAATTGGTATAAAACGTGTCTTGGTCCCTCAACCCAACATGATTAAATTTTTGTTAAACCAGTTTGGAATATAAATTTATGTTAAACCAGTTTGGAATATAAACACCTACAATAAATTCGACAATCCATATGGATTGTCGAATTTATTGTAAGTGTTTATATTCCAAATTGAACCAGTTCTTGATATTGTAATGCCCACAATTAAAAGATCAGCTTGGTCATGGCCATGTAAGATTTTGAAGATTGGTGCCATATAGGCCAAGCTGAGAAACCAATATCCTGCAAAATCTTAATGCTGTTGTGAGCCACCTGCTATGGCAAACAGGTCCTATCTCTAGCATTGCTAACTGCTGAGGTAAATCACCACACCTTATTGCTTTTGTTATTCTGCAAGCATAACTCTGATCAGAACTTAAACCTCTTATTACTTCAGGGCTTAGAACAATTAATGCAGGCCCAACATCAATTTTTGTAAATCTGGGATTAATTTCAAGACTTGTTGCTGTATTTAACATTTTTCCCAGTAGTCCTGACCACTTATTTCCACATTTTGTTGGGCCGTCTAAGCTTATAACTAAATTTCTTAACCCTAACTTGTTTGTGTCAAGATTGCACACAATTCACACTAATCACTTTCTCAATTTTCTTTCCACCCAAAAAATACAGGAAACCACATTATTTTCAAGATCTTTATTAAATTTATTATCTAATTCGATTGCTAACTTCTCTTGCACCCTTTTAACCTTGCTGTGATCAATAATCATCGATGTATCATTCTTTGTTATAATTTTTGAATCTATAAGTGCTGCTGTCACTATTTCTGCAGTTTCTTGTAAGCTAGTGTGATGCCTCATAATAGCAAATACAATGTTTGTTATGTCCATTCTGTTATAAACCTTTACAATATTATTGGAAGGTTCTGGTTCTCCAGAAATGTTTGGTTCTGAGTCAACTTTGCTTGTTTTTTCAATCTAAAAAATTAATAAAATGCTTAAACTTTGTGTTATAATCATTAAGTTAATGGTTTATGAAAAATCTAAGTAAAAAAAAAGATATTAAGATACTTTTATAATTCACCTTATCAACATTTCTTTAAAAATAGTTATACTAGAATTATTTACTAACAAACATTTTATTATTACTTGATTAATCTGTGCAAGGCAATTATAATCTTCTAGAATTGTTTGGTTGAGTTTTTCTTCTTTTTTAAATTTTTTCAACTCTCATTTCTAATTGCTGCTGATACTCCTCTTTTTTCTTTACAACTTGTTTTATTTTTTTTGATTCTATTGTGTCATCTTCACCAATATAATAATGGGCAAAACTTCCAACTTTGACTCTCTGTGACTTGATAAAGCTGAGTTCTATAACAGGAATTTTGTTTTCGCATACATACATACATTTAATATACGCCTGCTTTTTACAACCTTGATCACAACCTTTCTCTGAACATAACATTATTAAACATTTACAGGATAAAATATCAACAAGTTTGTCAATTTTTGGAATGAAACTATCCTTTATTGATTTTTTTGCATTTCCAAGGCTAACTTTAACAGCAGTTTCCCACAGATACTTCATTATTGCTTTAATAGTACATTCTTTTATTACTACTGGATGTAAAAACTAGCAATTAGCCTTTTTCCAGTGGGCAGATAAAGCAAGAATCATATCATTAACTAGTTTATAGACAGTATAGTTTCTTTTATTAAGGTCACTGGTCTCTCTTAAAAATAATCCATATCTTAAAATTCCCTTGCAGTAGGGAGCTCAGATGCTAAAAGGGGTTTCCCTTTTCCAACATATCTAATTAAGTGAGTAGCAGATAAATTTCTTGTGTTTTTTGGGGCCATTATTTTTATTAAAATATAATTTTTCAATAATCCAAGTAATTTTATTTTTAATTTATTTGATTAAGCTAAATGTTTAAGTTTTAAAAATATCTCCTAATAGGTCCGAAATAAATTTCTTCCACTTAAAGTTAAATTTTTAGAAACAAAATACATTTTAAACGAAATACGTCATTGTTTTAACGATTTTCAAATTATTAGCAAATTAAATACATAAAAACTCAAAAAAATGTAGCTACCGCCTAATTTACTTAATTTTTAAAAGTATTACTCCATTTCATTTATAAAAATCTACCATAATTTCAATAAAAAATTTCTTTTTTTAAAAACGTTGGGTTTTAGTCATCAAATTGACACACCCTAATATATATATATATATATATATATATATATATATATATATATATATATATATATATATATATATATATATATATATATATATATATATTTATATATATATATATATTTATATATATATATATTTATATTTTAATTGACACACCCTAATATATATATATATATATATATATATATATATATATATATATATATATATATATATATATATATATATATATATATATATATATATATTACTCCATTTCATTTATAGAAATCTACCATAATTTCAATAAAAAAGTTCTTTTTTTAAAAACGTTGGGTTTTAGTCATCAAATTGACACACCCTAATATATATATATATATATATATATATATATATATATATATATATATATATATATATATATATATATATATATATATATATATATATATATATATATATATATTTATATATATATATATATTTATATATATATATATATATATATATATGTATGTATATATATATATATGTATATATATATATATATATATATATATATTTATATTTTAATTGACACACCCTAATATATATATATATATATATATATATATATATATATATATATATATATATATATATATATATATATATATATATATATATATATATATATATATATATATATATATATAATAGAACTAGCAAGCAATATTATTAAGAGCTTCTTAATTAAATCATACATAAGAAAGTAATACAAGCTCTTTATGAATTGGCCATATAATACATAGATAGGTTATAAAAATCTTACATGCAATTAACTAAATATTAAGACAATAAAAAAGGTAATTATATGGAGTTTTGTGAAGCTAAAAATTCAAACCTTTAATGACAAATTTCTTTTGTTTGTTGGTACATTGCGTACTTCAAGTTGAGCAGAAATATTTATAGTGGCTGTTCTAAATGATGTATCAGTGACATTACCTCCTCTAGGTTTATGCTTTCCAACTTTAAATTTTACTTTATTGAAGTCTGCAGTTTTTTCTTTTTTTTTCTTGGACTTCACCATTTCAAATTAATCTAAAAAAAGTGTATAGGTATGAAAATTGAAGTCTTCAAGTAACTTTTTTAACTATATTTTGACCTGTTAGGGTTTCAGTAGGGTAAGTGTGAAAAATATGGACAGTGCTGATAATATGCTCATGGCATTAAATAATATAACGGTGTGCTTGTTTTAAAAATTTTTACTCAAATAACATTTTATATACAAAATTAAAAAGATCGTAGCTATCCCGGAAAGTTTGACATACAGAAAACTATTTTTGAAGGTTTCAAGAATCGTTCTTCTTCCAAAAATAGATTTCAATAGAAAACTATTTTCGAAGGATAGCAAAACTTTGCTTAATACTTTAATTGGTCATTTCAATATGAACTAAAAAGTATTTTATTAGTAATTAAAGTTAAAAGTAAGCAACAAACAAAAATGGACTCATGGAAACAACGTAAACTCTAACAGCATTGGAGAACCCTGTGGAATGTTGTTGCAGACCACATTTCACACAGAAGTGCATCAATAAACATTGATATTCAAGATTTACTTTACTAAAGAAAGTTGGAAAAAGAAAAGATTATACACTTTAGTCGAAAAAATACATTGAATGATACACAAGAGGAAGAATTAACTGATGTTATTCTTGACATGAAAGCAAAATTATACAGTTTAACAACAGATGAATTAAGGTCTGTGTTACTGCAAATGGCATTAAGGCTTCTTTTATTAAAGAAAAACTAGTTATACTACAAATTTTGTATTGATTCATATCTTAACAGCCAGAAGTTTTTTTAATTTAGTGAACTCCAGGTTTTATTATTCAATTGTACTTCAAAAAACAAAGTAGTAGAGCAACCGAGGAGTAAGAAACAAAATCTAGTCCAATGTTTGTTTATAACTTTAAATAATGCTATCTTGCTCAGGCAAATTATGAAAGAGCTAGGTAACTGTCCCTGCATGCTCTAAAAACTTTTATTCATCTAATTTTTTCATACAACCTTCAGCTTTTCAAGTTATCTGTCAACCGTTTCCTTGCTCTATAACTCTGTTCTTCTTTTTTTTCCTAGTAACTCCCAACTTAATAGTGGTTGCTTGCAGCCTTGTTGGGAGTGAATGCAAATTAAAAAAAACAAACTGAGAAGACAAATGATTATGGACTTATTTTGTTGGTTTTTTTTCCCTGGGCTTAGTTTTTAAAATTATGTTTACTTATTAAATGTGGTTTTTTGTCGCAAGCTATACTACAATACTATGAGCTAACATTATGACTATGTAGCTTTATGAGGGTGCTATAATTTAACTAGTTATAACAAATAGTTGTGAGGTGCTATATATAATCTAATAAATTATTTTTAAATATATGTTATTATCACTGTGTATATATTTATTTATTTAATTTGTTTATGTTAATGGCATTTCAGTATTGTATTTACTTTTAACATTTAAATAAGATTTCCTTAATAAAACAAGACATGTCCATAATATTTATTTTCTTAATTTAAATAAATACTTTTACTAAATTATCAAAAATTATTTTTATTTTTATAGAGATTAAAACTGTTTATAATTTTAAATTTAATTCATGAACTTAATTTAATTCATGAACTACATTCATCATTTAGAAAATATATAGAAAATTCAAAAGGGTGTCCATATCACATGCAGTTACCATTAGACTCATAGAATGAGCAACCATGCTCATACTATGAGTCTAATGGTAACTGCATGAGTCATAGTTATTATTTATAATTTGTTTTGTTTTGTTTTTTTTTTTTTGTTGTTTTTTTTTAATTACAAAATTTTTAATCTATTGACTAAAAAATACTTTAGGTTTTCAAAACTCTAAAAAAATAATTAAAATAATTTTATTAAATAAACTATTATTAGTTTTTTGTTATATTTGATTTTGTATAAATTAAATATTATTATAAATAGAATTTAATATAATGAAATTATTTGCATACGTGTGAGATAATCAAAGTTTACAAATGTTGTCAAATTTACAATTTAATTACAAATTTACAAAAAAGTTGTCAAATTTAACCTATATTTACAACATCCATGAGTATGAGAGTCAAATGCTTCCATTTACTGGCTATCAATTATTTGATATCATTTATATGCTGATTTTCTAATCAGTTTTAAATTTAACATAAATTTATTTTTTGTGAAATTAGTCATAACATATAAAATATAGTATCTATATCTATAAATAAATAACATAAACAAGCTATAAAATAGCACAAATAAGCTACAAAATTAGGTCCAGCTAGTTTTCTAGCTTATTTATGTTATTTTATAAATAACATAATAACTGTGATAAATATTTTTTATAAGACTGGCTTCAGTTTTAGACTCATCATAGTAATTTAGAATTTTTCCAAGCACTAGTTTTTCAAAGTTTTCCAAGCACTTGCTTTCCAAAGTTTTCCAAGCACTAGTTTAAATTTCGTTACTATAGTTGTATTTTAAATTTTCTAAGGGAATTAGAAAATTTAGGCTCGGCACGTGGCGATTTGGTTTCAATTTTTTAAAGAAACAGCGGTTAATGCGGTTTTCGGTTCTTCTTAGTAAATAATAAAAGATATCAAAATTTATCTTTTTTGTTTTCACGTGGGGGGGGGGGGGGGCCATTACAACCTTTGCCGACTAAAAAAAAAAAAAAGTCCTTGTTTTTGAAAATTTGCCGACTGGTATGACAACATTTGCCGACTGACTGTCTAAATTTACCGACTAACTTATCGAAAGGGTCTACATTTACCGACTAACTAGTCAAATTTGCCAACTAAGGACAAATTTGCCGACTAAAAATTATTGATGGGGGTGGGTGTGTCACCCCCCAAACTCACCTATTGCGCCGGCATGGGCATGGGGCACTAATGTGCGGCCGTGGCGCAGATCAAGATGATCACCAGTCATTTCCTACCCCAAATAAAACTTAACCCTATTTTATTACTGAAAACGATCTCTCAGTTGAACAACTGGAAGTTGGGCATAGTAGATTTATCATAATTGCTATATGCAGGGGTGTAGAGTTGTAAAAAAAAAGTAACAACTCCGACTCCAGTTGTTGAAATTTTTTGTTTTGTTCTAATCATTTTACAAATATCTATTATAGTTTTAGATCTTATGTTTTCAATTAAACTAATTAAATAACTTTTGAATTGTATGCACCCGTTAGCAAATAAAGTCGAAAGATCATTTTTAATTATAAAGTATTTCTACTTTTTTGTAAACTTCTGATGATTTCTTTAGTATATGAAACAAAAAGTTAAACTTTTTATTGGCTTCATCTTTATTTTAGTTCAGAATGTAGTTTATTTATAATAGCATAATATATGGTAATCCTTAAAGAGTCTCGAATTTCAAAATTATTTCTCCTTCTCTTTTTTCATCTGCATTTAATTTTTTTTTTTTTTTTGCGTATTTTTCGATATGTTTTGTGTCCCGATTTATTAATTGCTCTCTCTCTTCATAAATATAAAACATACTACTTAGGTCTAATACTGTTTTCAACTGTTTTCAACTGTTTCTAAATCAATCTAAACTGACTTCAATTGTTTATTAGTTCTGTTAAATCTTACTAGTATACCACCCCGTAAAGTGGCCATTATAACCGTTTCAAAATAATAAGTTTAATTATAGTCCATTAGCTTCTGATCTTGTAATTGACTTTTGTAATTTATCATTTTTGATAAAAGACTGCATTAATTATTTAATTCCAATTTTTGTTTAAACTAATAATTGCGTCAGATCTTGTTGACCTTCTGGTATCTGATAGTTTTTTAAGTGATACGTTTTCTGTTTTAACTAAATTGTTCTGATGTAATTCCCATCTATATGTAGAAGAAATATTTATAAATATTTTGAAGCAGAACAAAAAAATTCAGAAATTCTACAACAGCCCGACAAGAAACTTTGGGCCATGTGGGCCATGTATTGCATTTGCATGCTAACCATATGCTTACCACTTTCCTTTATGGGATGGCGTTGATGCGTCCAATATGTGCCTATAATGTTTATCCCACTAAAACCACACTAAATAAGAACGATCGCCACTCTTAATTTGTGCGTGAAAGTTTCATGTGGCCCACGTGTGGGAAGCACATGTTAGCCATATATTTACCACTCTCCTTTATGGGATGGCGCGTTACATATGTTGCTTCAATTTTTATCCAACTAAAAACACACTAAACTTCGATTGCATGAATAAGTCATAATTATTTCAACAGTCTATCATCTGTTGAATTATTATATTCTATAAGTTTGCCCTATACGTAACAAAGAAAAACACTAAAAAAAACAAAATTATCATAAGGAATACATAAAAAACAAATATACTAAACATACAAATATACTAAATTGCAATATATTAACGCAAGTTTGTAATGATATTTATTTAAAGCTACGTGGATCCAAAATTATAGGTTGATGTTTTAAAAACATTTTCGTTGGTGGGTTTATAAAATCATGAAAGCATACCCATAATTTTAAACTTTTTTAGGATCATTCAATTTATTTAAGAACGGGATTTTAAAGTAACTTAATTAAACTTGTAAGAATGTACTCCGGTAGTTCATCATCAAAAAACTAACTTTATGTAACTTAATTAAATCATAAAACTTTAATATGCAAAATATGAAGGTTGCAATTCCCGATTCTATCTTGTTAACGTTGTAACTTATTTGGCCATAGATAAATACTTAACAAACAAAAAGCTCTGATATATATACTTTTAATTTATTTTAATTAATTTGAAACCAAAAGCATTTTTTCTTGGGGGGATTTTTTCCGGGGGGATTTTATCTTAGAACTATCTTTTAAATTCAAAAAGTTTAAATTAATGCAGAAAATATAATACACTTCAATTAAAAAGTATGTTTGTTTACCTATACTTATTTTTAGTGACGCATTACTATACAATTTATATGCGGTTGCGGAAGTTTTTAAACATTCACCGCTATTTTAAAATATAACGTTGTTTAAGTATAACTATAAATTTGTATTTGTTAAGTATAACTCTGATTTACAAATTTTATGGAAAGTTTATTTAGAACAGCAATTCTCTTATATATTCATTACAAAACCGCTCAACAAAACAATAAACATTTACAGCTTTTTATAAATTTTATAATATATATTGTATATTTATATAAAAGCAGGGCCGTACCGAACAACGAAGACTTGGAGGAGGGGGTGCAAAGGAAAAAGGCTAACTTTACGGACAAGGGTTTTTTTTTTTTTAGAAGCCAAATATCAGTTCTAACCGACAGAGTCCCATATCTTCCAATTTTCCGACAAAAACCGACAGAATTTTGTAAATCTAGGGGGGGGGATGGGGTGTCCACCCCACACTCACTCCCATCGGTACGGCCCTGAATATAAGTAATATTGTTTTAAATATTATTCTTTTAATAATATGCCGTTATATAATCTAAATCACGCATAAAATCACATAAAAATAACATAGTTTAGTAATGATAACAAATTGTATATTACAATAAGTAAAAGTCCTAACACACCTAGGTTTTTGTTTTTTATTTTACATATTTACACTTTTTCTTATATATATATATATATATATATATATATATATATATATATATATATATATATATATATATATATATATATATATACGGTAAGCCACATGATATCATGGAATATTCTAGAGTTTACAATGCATTGCGATAGAATTATTACAATTGGTTAAAATTTAAAATTCAAAATGAGGCAAGATCGTGAGTTTTATATGTATGACCCATATGATAGCCTCATCAAATTTAGCACGTATTTATTTAAGGATTATTAAGTAGAATAGTTATGCGAACCGCATTATGTGTTCCCCAAGTGGGCCACACTTATCTTCATCAAATACGTCATTCATCAACTGTAATATATTTTTGCACTTTAAATCTACACGAAAGTACTATGACCACATGTGGGCCACATATACCTTTCTTGTCGGGAGTTCACAGCGTATTCACCAACAAAAGAGTTTGCCAAGCATGGTACAAATGCAGCTAAAGGGTTAACTTCTTTAATGCGAGTTTGAATCCCTATATACCTATCAGACATGTTAGACGCATTGCCGTAGCTTTGATCATGACAATTGTTTATACCTAATATATGCGGTTCTAAAACTAAAAAATATGGCATCTACTAATTCTTCAGATTTATAACCAGAATTGGGAAAAAACCTTAAAAATTTTTCTACCAGACAGCCGTTCTTTTGAACATACCGAAAAATGAATACAGTTACACTACATGGTTCATATCAGAAGTAGAATCAATACTGATGGAAAAATATTCAACTTTTTTTATTTCTTTATTATTTGTTGTATAAAATTATCTATCATTATACCTATAAACTGCTCTTATATATTAAAAGATAGGTACGATCCACTAAAAAAGATAGGGTCCTCTAAAAAAAGGATCAAACTGAGCAACGTGACTTTTTTTACCTAATTTTTTGTTTTCACATGAATAGTTCGCGCATAATTATGTATAATTTTCAAGTGGATTTTGATTGCCTTATGAATGATGCTTTATTCTGCCAACCATACACACAAAATACATATATAATTTTTAAAAAGATGAATTTCCAATGGTAATATTCTCGCTTTAAAAAAAATGTGCGCGTATTAAAAAAAATGTGCGCAAAAAATTTGGAAATATATAGTAGTTCTACAATTCAGACTATGATTTGGACGTAATAATAAAATAAAAAATTTCGTGATAATGATATAAAATAACTTTTAACGATTTTCTACCATTCTAAATTTAAGCATTCTGACGGATGGCGCCCTATCAAAACTTGGCACCCGGGGCCCAAGCCCCTCGGCCCTCCTTAAATTCGTTTCTCGTTATGTTTATATTTCGACAAAACTTATAATGACTTATTTTTAAGAAACAAGTCATTAAGAGTTTTATCAGAAATTTTGTTCGTAAAAGAATTTCAAAAAAACTAAAAATTTTAATGATTCATCAGTTAGTCATAATTCAAATTTTTTAATGAAACTAGTGCAGGGCGTTTGTAATGAAACTAGTGCAGGGCGTTTGTAATAAAACTAGTGCAGGGCGTTTGTAATGAAACTAGCGCAGAGCGTTTGACATTATTTGACATGGTTTTAAAGAAAGAATCGCAGTGTAGGTCTACTCAAGATTTTCTGTTTTCTTGTCGTTTTTTGGTAGAGAAAATACACTTGCTTAAGCCATTTCAATTGATCAATAAATTTGTTCAACTACGTGATTATCTTAATTGAGTAGTGCTTCTAATATCTCCTTAAGCTTAAAGAATTTAAGAAGACTCAGTCTCCACATTATCCGCTATCCATTATAGCAGTCTCCACTGCTAACAATTTAGCCTCTGCTACTGTCTCGAACACTACCCATATTTCAGCCTCTGTCGCTGCCTTAAACACTACCAAAACCTTAGCCTCTGCTGCTGTCTGAACACTACCAACATTTCAGATAAAGCTTCTATTACTTTTTTAGCTAATAATACTAAATCGAATATAAAAAACGCAATGTTAGTCTTAATTTGGCAATGTTACTAACGTATATACATTTGATAAATCAAGCTTAGCTGTTTCTTCGCACCATTTTATGTCTCAAAACAGAAACCAAATAAACGAGTATCTTTACCAACTAGTATCTTAAATTCTTTAGAAAGTCCAATACAGTTTAAAAACTTGTTTAAGGATATAAATAAAATCTCTAACACTTATTCTAACTGCAAATACTACGAAATTCTTGATCTTAATAAAACTTTAAAATCAAATTCTGAATTGTACCTTCATCTAAACATTGGTTCTTTGCACTTTCATATTGATAATCTTTGCAGCCTCATAAGTTCGCTTACCATTCTCCCAACAGTATTTGGAATTTCGGAATCTAAATTGTACATTAACGATCCCAGTATAACTGACATAAGTATAAATGGCTATAGCATTGAACAATGCTCTACTGATGCTAAAAAAGAAGGTGCTCTTTTATACTTACAATCCAATCTAAACTACAATATGTTATAGTATATGCCCCCAAAATACCTAGAATCTATCTTTATTGAAATCATCTTTATAGAAATCAATCTTTTTAAGAAAAACATCATGATTGGCTGGATATACCGGCATCCTTCAATGAACCCAAAGGAATTTATTTCTGATTATTTTTATCCTTTACTTGAAAACTTAGTTCTGAAAATAAACAGGGCATGATAATGGATGACTTTAACATTGACTTACTAAACTACAATGAATTCCTTATTATCTATGATTACTTTGACTCACTTTATTCTTACTCTTTTTACCCAACAATAATTCAACCAACACGAGTAACCTGTAAATCTAAAATAATTATTGATAACATCTTTTTAAATTTTCAAATTCCTAATCTTATTTCTGGCAACCTAACAATATCAATTTCAGATTAAATGGTACAGTTTGTTTGCATTCCTAGTACTCCTTTCAAAAGAAAAAAATCTATAACAACTAAACAATCATTTAAGTATTTCAATGGTAATGAATTTATTCAGGATATTTCTAATATTGAATGAAAGTTTTATATCAAAAATAGTGATGATGTCAATCAATCAATGAACTTCTTTTTAAAAACATTCAACACAATTCTTGATTGTTATGCCCCGTACAAAAAACTGACCAAAAACTCAGAACCTAAAACAAAAATTGAAAATAAAATCCTATATGGATGACGCTTCGTAAAGCTGATAAATACTGTCCCAAGTTTATTCAGTGCGGATGTCACACAGGTTATGAAGTAAATGCTGTTGTGTATGTGCAGCTGTAAAGTACCAAATATTAATATGCAGCAATGTTTTTTTGTTTTTTTTTAATGTTATTTATTATATTTATTAAAATTTATTTTTACTTGTTAGCTACTGAAAATGTGTTATTTATATGCTAAAAATAGTTGGCAAAAACGTTACTCTGCCAAAGCTGGTCCACAGTCCAGTTGTAAAAGGAAGATTGCTGTTAGTACTTATTCACTGACAAAATCTCTATTACATGATAACAAGTTTTCTGAGTCATATATTAGCATGTAAAATGTGGTTTTGTTAAGTTTTCATCAAGCAAAAACTGTTTAATCCAAAATGTCGGCAGTCGCTAATATAAAGCCACTAACATCGTGATTTTTGCACTATTATGGTAAGGCAATTAATATATAATTAATATGGTTTACATTCCTGAGATTTTAATGAAGATTAGTTAAACGGTTTAAAATTTATTAAGATTTTGAGAAATCCAAAATAGCAGTAACCACTATTTTGGATTTCAGCCCATTCCAGTTATGCCACACTTTGCTCCCATATCTCATAATAATCAGCATAATTTTCTGAGTAATTTTTAAAGCTAATCTACTGCACTATTAGGGAGTCAATGGGTTTATAAAAGATAAATTTTTGATCAGAAAATAGCCAGATAATAAATAAGTATTAAGAGAGATTTCATTTTACAAAAATAAGAAAAGTTGTTTTATTTTAATAAAAGGTACCTCTACTTATGAGCTGAAAACCAAGAAATTGCAGACCAAGAAATGCTAATATATGTAAATTGATTTGGAACGACTGAAACGCACAAAATAAATAGTATATTCTTTATTAATAATATTATTTGCATAATATAATATTAAAAAAAACATTGTAGCAATCTCATAAAAAAATAATAACGACTGAAATTCTTCTTTGTTAGCGACACCCTTCTACAAGTTGTCACTATATTGCGTAAGTTGTTCACTATATTGCGTAAGTTGTGCACATTCTATTAAAGAATGAAACCATTTGAGATGCCATAAGTTAACAATACGTAGCATGAACATTTTTTACTAATTAAATCTTTGTAAATACAAATTTTATAATAAACGAATTCATTTTTATTTCAGATAAATTTCATGTTAGTTTAATATTTTTATTGCAAAAGTCTCCAGTGCAACAACAAAACCTTGGAAAATTATGATTTACCCATATAAAGTTCGGAAGATCTACAGAACACATGTCTTTAGTGCAATGAGATTGCATATCCCAACATCCCAAGGAATTATTGTTTATTTTCCATGTGGAATTTCTGTGCTGAATTGAAATGATTGCATAACAAGCTTGCCCAGGATCGCATTCAACAGGAATTTCTTCATTTTCATTTTTGTAGTAACAATTATATCCATATTTTTTTAAATGATCAATGTTAGCACCTAAAAAAACATTCGATTTTTAAAGTTAGTTTGCAATCTAAAGTTTATAACTTAACTTCTATTTTGAATTTACACGTATCACCATTACAAAACAGCGTACTATGTTGTTTTGCAATGTTTAAATTTTTCATTTAGTTAATACCTTTTAACCTATTTGATAATTTATGTTTACATCTTTCAACCCATTTGTACACGAATTAAAGTTTGAAACACTACAAGTTGAATTTTAAGATTCTTGAAAAATCTTATTAAATTTTTTAAGAATCTTAAAAAATCAACTTGCAGTGTTTCAAACCTCATTTCGTGTGAAAATGGATTGAAAAGTATTAACAGAAAGCATCAAATGGGTTTAAAGGTAGTAATAGAAAATATAAAGTGGTAAATTATTGAATTAGTTGATATTCGTAAAAAAATTTGAAATAGACAAGCTTGAATCTAGCAAGTATTTCTTAATTTTACGTCAAAAACAATGAAATGTCTGGGTCCTGACTGGTAACCTTAATGTCTAGCATTATTCTGGAAAACCATAAAAAGTAACCGTTACAAAACAAGCATATTCAAACAAGCAAAAAATACCTTTGTTGCTTATCAACAAAAAGATTGTTCTTTTTGTTGATAAGCAACAAAAAGATTGTTCTTTTTGTTGCTTATCAACAAAAAATTATTCTTTTTGTTGCTTATCAACAAAAAGATTGTTCTTTTTGTTGCTTATCAACAATAAGATTGTTTTTTTTGTTGATAAGCAATAAAAAGATTGTTCTTTTTGTTGATAAGCTACAAAAAGATTGTTCTTTTTGTTGATAATTGTTAGCTTATCAACAAAATCTTTTTTCTTTGAAACAAATCTTTTTTCTTTTAATCAAAATGTACACGAAACTTGTTAAAAGAAAATTGGCGCAAAAAACGTTAGACTTGAAAATTTAAACAAAAAAATTTACAATTGCAAAAAGAAAGGACAAGCCTGTTTGTCATTTATAGACGACGCCGTCAATAATAGACAATGATGTCATTTACATATGATGCAATTTAAAAAAATAGTGCAAAATAGGCTTGTTCGCTGAAAAACAAAACTTGCGAAAATTTCGCATCTTTATCGACCGTAATAAAATTGTTATTGCGGAAGTTGCACATGCGAAAAAGCACATTCCGTAACGCATTTTACGAAAATATAAATAAATAAAAATCCGTAATAAAGCATTGCGAAAGAAAACTTGCGAAACAAATCATTTCGTACGAAATGATTTGTTCCTTACTGAAGGAGCATTCCGGAATGTGCAGTTACGAAAAAGACGAAAAGATTTTAAAGATGTTACGATATATTTAAGATATTAACTGTTAACAGTTTAAATAATAAATATTAAAATTATAAAAAAATGTTGTCAAATGATTCTTCAAATGTTTATACAAACATACCTAATATATATATATATATATATATATATATATATATATATATATATATATATATATATATATATATATATATATATATATATATATATATATATATATATATATATATATATATATATTTATATATATATATATATATATATATATATATATATATATATATATAAATATATATATATATATATTTATATATATATATATATATATATATATATATATATATATATATATATATATATATATATATATATATATATATACATACATACATACATACATATATATACCGTTAAGTTGGACTCTCAATGAACAGATAAATAATATGCCTTTCTTTTTAGAAAGTATAAAGAGGATGTGTGATAAACAATTAAATACTTTATTATAAAGAACGAGAGATCTCTCTAAAAGTAAATGATATCAAGAAAGAGTAAAAAGAGAAGAAATATATGCGACACAGCGGGATGTGAACCTCTGTCTCCACGGCTAAATGTTATTCTTAACTGAATGAGCTATAAGTTCATTCAACTAAGTTTAGTAAATAATTAAATAATTTTTAATAAGTAAAAGTTATTTATTTATTTTATAATTAAGAAACTATATAAAACAGAATTTACAGAAAGAGATACGTATGCAAATAGGATTCTATAAATCAGGAAAATGAATAGTAATGTGAACCTTTAGTTGCTTATAATTCATAATTGGACTTGAAAACTAGTTACTTTTAATGGAACACAATAGGCTGTAGGAGCCTCAGGGAAATTATATTCAGAAACACTGAATATAATTTCCTCAGGGAAATTATATTCAGTGTTTAGGACAGATGTCTAGTACAAAAAGCACAAGATTTAAAGCAAAATGATTTATATTATATGAAAAAGTTGTTTTACGTACATTTCATCATAATTTAAGTAGAACTTAGTAAAGCAAGTGAAGCGCGTAGAATTAAGCACAATGAACTCAATCTTAAAAGAATAACTAACAGAAGAGAGGTTGCCACTATTATGAAGGTGACGAGAGATATGTAATATAGAACATGGAGGTCAAAAAATGCTATCTTAAGTAAAAAGAGTTTGATGAACAAAAGTCGTAATGGCAGCCCGGATCTCTGCGGCGAATTACCGCGTATCTAACTGATAGAGCTATACAGTCTTAAATTTAAATTTATATCTTATTAAAATTAAAAAGCAATATTTTCTAAGATCTATACTTTAAAAAGCTTATTCAAACAGGACTCTACATACCTTTAAAATCTGCTCAAACTTAAATTTTTTTTTCTTAAATGGACATCATGTTGGTCTCAACATCCCCTCCCCATTGTCAATTCTTGTCAAACTTTTCAGTACCCTTTCCCCTTTATATTTACTGACATCATTTATGGATAGCCCCAAAGTCCTACTTATCCAGGGACCGAGATAAAAAAATTCTAATGTATATACTCGTTTTTTTTTTTATAAGCATAACGCTTATAGGCTCAGATTTGGAAAAAAAAAAAAAGCATATGTAAGCATATTCCTGAGCCTTGATAAACCATTTTAAAAATTTTATTTTTATTTAATTAAAAATTTTATTTTTATTTAATTAAAAATTTTAAATATATATTTTAAATATTTATTTTAAATAAAACTGAAGTTTGTAACAACATAAATTCAGCTACATTAAAACCAAAACAAAAATACAGAGCATAAGTCAACTTTTTATTTTTCTTATACCCATTAATCTTTAGTAACGTGCACACTTTTAGAAATTATTGAAATAGGTATATTTTATCAGAAATATGCTTAAACTTAAGCATATTTTTGAGCCTCTTTTTACTATTTGCTTAAGCATATTAGAACCTGTTTCAAAAATTTCATATGCTTTAAAAAAAAAAAACATGTATATTCCTACCCATTATTCTTATTTTTACTATACGTAATGATTTCAAAAAACATCGTTATATATTTATTATGGCACGTTTCGTAAGTTTATTTCCGTTAAGAACTCTTTCGTACGTTGTGATGCAAAATACTTTCGTTTCGAAAGAAATTTTGTTTTTTATCAATATTTCTAAAAATAAAACCATACAAATTTAATATGTTATTATACTGAAAATAAAAATTCATTATAAACATTTTGGGATTTAAAGATGTTAATTTTTACAATTAAAATCAGTCTGGCAAACAAATTTTCTTTATAGACTTCAAAACGTCGTTTGGCGAAAATGTTTGTTTCGCAAGTGCGACTTCCGAAACTGCTACTTTCGTATGTTGCAAAATAGTTTTGTTGCGTATGTCAACTTGCGAAATGCTAAATTTCGGAAGTAGCTTTTGCGAAATGAACATCGGCGATTTTAAATGTTTTGTTACATTCGGCACGAAAAAATGTAATTCCTCGTTCTCAATCTCCTTACGAAAAAATAATGTTTTTCCGGAATTGCACGAAATCCTCCGGTTAACAACCCTAGTGAAAAACGTTTGCATTAGGCAATAAAAGTTTAATCAAAGGAAATTTTAAGCATTATATCAAATTTTTAAGTTGTTAACTGTAATTTAAGAATCTACGTCAAAGATTTGCAACTTCAAAGTTTTGTGAACGTTATTTGCAATCAAAACAACAAGGTTATTTGCAAGCAAAACAACTTTTTTTTTTAAATAACAAACAAAAAAAAACAATTATTTTTGTAATGTTTATAACGTCCGGATCAATATACCGACAAAAGAACATTTAAACCATGTTTTATTCCATTAAAGAGACAACTGTAAAGCACAAGTAATCATTCAGCAAAACAACAAAATACAATGTATAACAAAATGTCAGTAAAAAAATGTTCAGTTTCTTGCGCTAGAAAATTTAATATTAACCTAATTGAAAATATTGGGTCATTGAAATTAATTTAGCATTTAAAACAACTTTTGAATGAGTAGTTGTTAAAAGTGTCTTTTGAAATGTGCACAAAATTGGTTGAAATGTGCATTAAAGACAAGCTTATTTTTTTATTGAAAAGAAAAAGGACACTTTAAATATTAGATTTGCATTTTTTTTTTCTTCACTTTTTTTGTAATAAACAATTAAATAACTTTTTTATATACCAAATAATGACAAACCGTGACAAAAAGCTTTTTTTGTCTAAGGTTATATATACACGACGATATTGAAGTTTAAATATGCATTTGTTAGAAAAGATAGAACGGTCGCACATCAAGTAAGTTTTGATATGCTTTACCATGATAAAAAAAAAAAAAAAAACTTTTTACTGATAATTTAAATGACTTTATCTTTTTGGACAAGCGCGTTCTTTACGTTAGAATTAAACGCCAATAAAAGGTTAAACTATTTAATGCAATTAAATTGCAAAGTTTTCAACGAAAAGTTTTTTTTTATTAATGAGGCCTCAGAACAACAAATGCTTGCAATAAGTTCAACCCAACATAAACAAACCAAATAAAAGATTCATCTCATAAGTACTGGAAAGACCAACATTCACCTAAAAAAAGAATATAAACATGTACCTTAATTATTTGGTTAACGAATACAGTTTTTCGTGATGGTAAACTCTTCATATTAGCCGCCCGGATAAAAATAAAAAAAGGACTCTATGCTATTCCTTGTAATAACAATAACGGATACAAAATTTAACAAAACTTCTATAACAATCTTAGGTGATCACGTTAAAAAATCTAAAAGGAGGCTGTCCTTTGTTACTTTGTGTATACCTTTAAAACATATACCCCGTAGGTATATATTTATAAATAAGACCTATACCCCCAAATGTCATTATTTATCAATTTTAAACATTTCCAACATATTGAACAAGCTTAGCGTGTTATCTATACAAATAAGAGTGCAATTTTTGGGGGAAGTATAAAAAGACCACCTTCCAATACAGTTAATTTTTAATAATTAATAAACAAAGCAGTAATTTTAAAATAACTCTTTTTTTCAAGGTAGGATATTCACGCATAGTTCTTACAAGTGGTTTTATTTATCCTCGTATTTGGTATGTATATTATGATCCAAGATGTGAAATTGCAACGTATGGCTTTGTTATTAATAATGTTAAAGGAGACAACAGATCAACAAAATTATTCTTTGATTGTCTTGATATGAAACATTTTATGCAGCATTTTTTTATATATCAGCCATGACATAAAAAGATATACGTAACTACTAGCAACAGTTAGCAGAAAAAGTCAAACTAAACGTAAAAGAATTTCGTGCAAACACTAAAACCGACCAGTAATTATTGTCCTCGAACACACAAGTAATAGAATTACTGTTAACAATAACAGCAAATGCAATATATTGAAAGGCAATTCAAATATTGAGTAAAAATATATTTTTACTCAGTATTTAAATAAGAACCATCTAGTTTTCTCCGATGTTACAACGTTCTTAAGAGAGCTCTCAAAAAAAGAGTTTAGAAATTCCAATGACCATTATCAATTGCCTTCCCACTAAAACTAATGAAGTATCTGATATGAAAAAAAAAAGGTAACATAACTTCTACTTTTTAGAATAGGTAAAAAAAATAGATTCCTCATATTACAAAGGAATTTATTAACATCTATTGTAAGCAAAAAGCTAGAGTTTAAGGAATGCTTAGTTATGCAAGCTTATTTTGGTAAAATAAAAATCTGATGTAAAATACTTTATCTCTGTTTATAGTAACTGAGAGAAACTTCGGAGATTTTTTTCTTAAACAAAAAAGTTAAGTAACAAAAAAGTAAATTTAAGTTTAAACTAGTGATGGTGCATGGTATATAGTACATGGTACATGACACATAGTACATGATAAATTGTACATACTATATAGTACATTGTACATGGTCCTTTACTAAGGACATGTGAACAATTCAAGCTTGATTGTTTTATTTAAAAAAGGTTACCCGGGCTCTTAAGCATGTTTAGAAAAGAACTCTATTTGAAATAGCACACTTACCGTTCAAGTACAGGCTTAAGACTGCGTTTAACAACGCTTGAATTAAAAAGAAAAAGAGGTGATATTTAATTTTTTTATTTTTTACTGGTATTAAAATCTCATCACATAGAAAAATGAGCTACATGCATTTTTACCTGAAATTGATGGTCTAGTAGGGTATAACACTCAGGGATACATTTTACGCACACAAATTTACAGGGTTCGAATTGTTATTTTGTGGAATAACCTACCTCAGAGTATATTAAACTTTAAAACAGATAAAGAACTTGAACCTAAGGTTGACCACAAGTTACATAAGATAATTATGACAGAGCTACAATTTCTACTCGATATTAAATTGTAACAATTTCGACAGAGCTACAATTACTTGACACTTCGTGTTGTTAATTTGTGGAACAACATAACTTTCGACTGTTTTGTCGAAAGTTACATAACATAATTATTAATATTATGCATTTGCTTGCAATATAACTCGTATAGTAAGTAATACCGGTATGCTACTTTTTGACTCTCGTGTAAAACAATTATATATATTTTAACAAATTTTATAATTAATTATTTTTTTAAATTAAATTTTTTTAATTTTTTTAATTTAGTTTTTAATTTAGTAAATTAGTTCAGACAAAAAATAATTACCATATGGATATATTAATCTGTGTAAAAGATTATACGGGTTCATATATTTAAATATTCTTTTTAAGAGTCTCCTACATCTCGTTCACCTCTTTATAAGTTATCTATTTAATCCATTTAAATGAGCCACTTATGTAAGCCACTCTTGAATTTATCTATTCGTTCCACTTTTGTTTAAACCACTAATTGAAACAAGGCACCAACTAAACAAATATTGTCATTATCACCCTAATATTTTTATCTTATGTCTATAAAACAATTAAAAAAAGAAAATTCTGATTGTTTTGTTTTTCATTAGATTAATATGAAATAAATTTTTTAAAAAAAAAATCTTACCATGCAATGCGCGTAAGCATATCAAGAGAAAAATCGAAACGTAAATGATGGTTGTCATCGTAAACTAAAAAAAGCATATATTTACATAAATCATATCTATAGCAAATAAAGAAAAATAACTGCATAAGAATAATAACTGCATGCGTCTTACCCTGAAAATTTCGGTTTAGGGTTCTAGACTCCGTGTTATTTGAATGTTTATTTAGTGTTATTTATTTATTTAACTTTCAAGAAAAAAATTATTTCATTTAAAAATTCTTGATTGAATTTTGATACAAGAAAATGACATATTGCTTTTCCAATCTCAAATAACTTCTTAAAATAACATTTTTCTCCTGTTACCCGTTAGTTGATTTAGGAGAGAGTGGCAATTTTTCGCATTTTTTCTTGAAATAAGTAAAGCGTAAAAATTTTTATTTGAATTTATAATAGCTTAAATTTATTTTTAAAATCTTAAGTGTTTGAAAGTAATGACAATTTAAGGTTTCTACCTTCCATAAAATGAGGGGATTGTAAATTTTGCATGTTCATAGTTTAACTGGTGGTCAAATTAAAATTTGACCACCAGTTAAGACAAAGAAGATTCAGTTATTGCTCTTACAATTGTCAAAATGGTAACTAGATTTATTTACAAAACTCTACTCTATATACACGGGAATTAACATCTCAAACACGGGAATCAACATCTCAAACACGGGTAAATCAACATCTCAAACACGGGTATCAACATCTCAAACACGGGAATCAACATCTCAAACACGGGAATCAACATCTCAAAGAACTTCATCCTTTGATCTAATACTTTATGTGATTTAGTACATGTAAAAGAAAAAATTTTCAACTTCTTCGAGTTTCCGTGTTCTTTATTATTTTTTTAACCTAATTTTTATTTGTTTTAAAACTTTATTACTATTTGAGTTGTTTTAGACGGAAACAACTCGCATACTTTAGGTAAAACAAAATTTTCGAATTTTCGTTCGTCATATCAAACGTCTCTAGATAAGTGCCACCTTTTTTTGCTAATAGCTATTTATATATAGCAAACAAGTCAAGAAACCGAGTTGTTCATGCTGCTCACAAACTGATATAACTTTCAATTGTATATCCAATACACCAGTAAACTTTAATCAGTAATTTAATCATTTTTGCCGAGAAAAACGGATAAAACTATTAGTAAAATATGATCAGTAGATTGATTAAAATGACCAGTAAAATATTCTAATATGACAAGTAAGAAATAAAAATTCTATTAGATTTTTATTATGAAATTACCGTTGGTAATAATCTTAAATAAGTTAAACATGGAGACAGTGTACATACATACCTGACTTAAATAGAAAGAACGTACAGGGAGTCTAAATACATCGACTGAAGGTTTGGTTTAGACAGACAACCTATCAATTTTAAAAAAACCTAGTTTTTTATGGTAAGAGAAATTAGTTTTTTGATATATTATTTAATTCATTGCTCAATTAACTGGTAATTTATTTATTTTACTGCCCTGTAATTACTACTCATTTAAATAAAATGAACAGTAACTATAGACCGATAAAATAAGTAAAACTGCAAATTTTATATGTAAATAAGTTAATAATAAATATGTAATAATAATAATAATGCTGTATATGGTATAAATATGAATAAGTAATTAGAAAGTAATAAGAATTTTTTCAGCTAATTGCTTGCTTTTCTAGTTAGCAATCCTTTTGGATCGCTAGCTAGAAAAACTTGCAATTAGCTAAAAATTTGTAGAATTATCATCCAAAATAAACTAAAATAAAAACACGGTCAAGACCCAAATCATCGCATTTTCTGCTTTTTAAGACTTCACTTTTGTTTTCTCACATCTTACCCGTATCTGATTTGGGATACCTGCGTATCAACTGGATTATAAAACGGACGCAAAATAAACTAAAAGATAAACTGGATTATAAAACGGACGCAAAAAAAGTACTGTTGTTAGAGGTGCAAATACCGTGAAAAGTAATGAAATCATCAAAGTCTAATATTTTGGTTAATGTTTTGTGGCAACACATCTAAAAGTACAATATATGTTTATTGGCAATATACTTAAGTTTTGAGTTTTAATTTCATATAAATAAATTTAAGTACTAATTTGGTTATGTTTCAGATATTATTTAAATATCAAACATTTTAAAAAAACTTTTACTGTTTTCACATTGAGATCATTCCGAAATCTAAATACCGAAAATAAATAAAATTATTGGTTCCGATCGAACATCAGTTCGCGAGGTTAGAGTTATTTTGTTCTATCTCCACTTTTTGAAAAGTTCAAATTTTGATTGTGCTATGTAGCTTAAAATAATGTTTTTCTACTATATTGAAATCCAAGTTGTAATCAGAAAAGCTGCAGAGAAAACATAAATAATAAAAATCTTGTTTTTTCTCAAAACTCAAAAATGTGGAAATAGGGCAAATTAATTCTATCGTTGCGAGTTATTGATTCCGACCGAACGGAACAAATAAATTAAATTGGAAAAAGTTTAGGAGCAACAGACATTATTACTTAACTATCTACTAAACCGCATAAAGAACAATTTTTAGTTAAAGTTTTTAGTACTTTTACTAAAAACCTTTTTTTTTTTATTTTAAGTAATGCTTAAGCATTACTTAAAATTAAAAAAAGTTTTGCTACTTTCTACTAGATGGCAACATGTGCAATTTAAAAATGAATGCGCCAATTTGCTATTGTTTTTTGAAAATATTGAATTTCAGTTTAATTTTTTTTTGAATTTCATAAATTGGGAAAGAAAGAGTTAACTTTTTTCTTTGTTCATACATTTTTATTATTATTTTTTTCAAACTATTATAGTATCCCTTTTATTGAAAATGTTTATAAATTTTCTGCCATATTTAAAATAAAAAAATGCCTCTAATTTCCCAATTTGCTGACGTGTGATAAATATCTAAGTCCTATTTTGAATATCTAAAAAAAGGTCCAAATTTGCCGACTAATTTATTGAATGGGGGTATGTCACCGTCCTACCATCCTCCCACACATACTCTTCACGCCAGCCTGACTACATCTAGCCATCATTATTCATTCGTATTTAAAAGGAGTAGGAGATTTTAAAAATTAGTTTGTCCTCATTTTTATTAGGGCAAAACAATTCTCATTTGTAATCCACCTCAATTTGAGAGGGTTGCAAATTTTATACGGTCAAAATTTTTAAGCGCTGAGAGATAATACTATGAAACTTAAAATTTATCAGTAAATGTAACTCTAGTTAAGAATAGTACAAAAAATATTTTATCAACTTGGTGCCTCTCACGTTTGGGGTCGGTGGGTTGGTGGTAATGAAGGTAAAAGATTTTTTCGTTCCCAGCCTCCAATCAACGCAGTTTTTTGCAAAGTATCATTATTTGACATAAGTGTAAGCATACAAATGTTTAAAGTTTGCTCTATGTCTGGAAGTTAGCTATCTCAAACACCAAAAAATCCTGGATCTGTCACTGATTGCAATAATAAAGTTTTTTCGGTGATGAAAAATATTTTAAAGACTAAATCATCAATCGCAGGATTACACCAGCAGTAACAAATCTTATGAAAAAACAACGATAATAAGATAAATCAAAGTTAAAAATAATTTTTTTTTTTATTAGTAACATCTGAATAACTTTTTTATGACTTACTTTGACAAATAATTTTCATATATAAGGGGTCGTCCATGAAGTACGTACGCTTTTTTTTCGCAACCCCCCCCCCCCCCGCAATTTGCCGTATGCTTTTTTGAGTACTCTCTACTTCCCTAAAATTACCTACGCTTTTAACCTACTAAACCAACATTTTATGATATTTTTTTTAATTTAGTGTCTCCATACTTTTATAATTGACCTACTGCCCCCTTATCTCAGAAACGCCATTTGCAGACCTCCTTTTCCTCTCCGAGCGTACGTACTTTATGGACGATCCCTAACTAATTTTTTTAAGTTAATTGCTTATGTTAATTACTTTTATTTGTAAAAATAAACTACTTATACTACGCACTTTTAAAATTAACTTTATATAAATAAATTTTAGATGCAATGTAGTTATTATCATTATTATTATTTATTTTTTTTATTAACTTAATTCTAATTTTAAATATATTTAATATTTTACATTTAAAAAATGACAGTTTTACTTAAAGGAAGGAATTCATTTTAGCTATTCGATAGTTTTCGAAAGTTGTTACAAAATTCGAAAAAAAAGGTTTTTATCGATAACGTTTTAATCGAAAAATTTCGAAAGTTGTGTTTTCGAAAATGAACCCTTGTAATAACATAACGTATTGTAAAAAGTAATAACATATTGTAAAAAGTAAAATTTAATATTTCCAGTTTTGATTGCTTTTTTACTCGATATATATTTATAAAAACGACATATAACGCAAGCCACCTGGCTTTAACATACTATCAAGTTGTTTTTCTGCCAATTTTATGATACAAATATAAACAAAAAAATGCAAATAAATAAAAACTACATACTTTTTAGGTTACCATGCAAAATTAAAAATTTGCTTGATTGTGCTGGGCTTTTTTATTTGTTAGTGAAATGTCAGAATTTGCCGTATGTTTGCTTTTGCGTTTCAACGGGATTTGCGTAGATTTTTCTTATAAGCAAAGCGGTATGGTATCTGAATATTTTTGAAAATATAATGTAAAATAAATATTTAGGAATGAAATTAGATTTCTTAAAAATAACGCACGAATTAATTGCTCTAAGATATTTTTCCCAACCTACTAAATTACCCGAGTATCTGTTTTAACATATTAAGATTATGTGTTGTAAATAAATAAAATTCAATATTAAGGCGTGATATTTTCTTTTTAAAAATGCAACTATTGCTTTTAGTTAACATGGCAAACGACACGGGTTTCAAAGTGGAGGGGCACAATTGTCAGTTTCTAAAAAAACTCCTATATATCAAGAATTTTCTAAAAAAAAAGTCTTTTAAAAAAAAGGGGGGTGGGGGCACATTTAACTGACTTGATTTGACCCCACCTGCCCCACGGTGTTGTTGGCCCTGATTAATGCTTTAAACAGTACCTCTGGCTTAGTCCTTTGATCATGAACTTAACAGAAAACAAGATTTTTACCAACAGTCTTTATTAGAGATTTAAACCTTAAATTTATAAATCAAATGCCTAAGTATTGAAAAAGTATTATTTCAGATATACTGTTGTCATATTATAAATAATACAATATGGCAACAACTTCTGTAGTTATTTATTATGCGTGTCGCAGCAAGAGGCAATTCTAGGAATAAAGTAAGGGAGGAGAGAGGAGAGGCAAATTTTTAAAAAAGTACTGTAGAATTGTCCCTAGTTGCAGCAAAAACGTTTCAAAAAAAAAAAAAAAAAAGAAATTCAGTATCGTAACTTTATCTTAAAACATCTATGTTACGTTATTATAAGAAATCGCAAGTATTTGTTTTTCATTAAAAGACGATTCATTTATGATCAGTAAAAAAGATCAATTAGTTTTTTCGGTGATACAGTTCTCACTTTTATTTGAGTAAATTTCGTTTTTTGTTCATCATAATAAGTGAAAGCATGTAGCATTCTTTTTATATAGCTAATAATAAAACTACAGATTAGAGAGCGCAACTTTGAAATAAAATTAAAATAAAAAGCGTATTTATAGAAATAAGAAAACCAAATATAAGAAAATAAAGTTAGAAAGTAAATGATGGAAAAACATAAAAGAAAAATGATACTGGTAAATTTGAAAAATGCTTCAAAAACATTTAACAATGTTCTTTTAAACCTTTGTATTAGACCGTTGTTTGCATTTTTCAAATTTTTTTACTGTGTTTCTGCGTTAAAAATGATTAAAATGTTTAAAAAATAAAGTTCTTGAAATTCGTAAGCTAAAATGTGAAAATGTTCAGAGAGTTATTTTTACTATATATATATATATATATATATATATATATATATATATATATATATATATATATATATATATATATATATATATATATATATATATATATATATATATATATATATATATATATATATATATATATATATATATATATATATATATATATATATATATATATATATATGTATATATATATATATATATATATATATATATATATATATAATATATATATATATATATATATATGCATATATATATATTATATATATATATATATATATATATATATATATAATGGAATTGCCTCATTAAAATAATGCATACTTTTGTTGCTAGAAATGAACTTCGGAAATTCGTATTTCCCATTTTGTATACAAGAATGTTGTTTGTCTCCGGACATTAAAGTAATATAAGACTTTGGTTCGTCAAAAAATTATAACGTCAAAAAAAATTTTGTTTAAAAAAGTCAAAACCAAACTGAATAAGGATTTAAAAAGCTGAGTGGTGCAGTAAGATAATGAAGCAAATAAAAATTAACGGCAAAGAGTTTAAAATTAACGTATTAAAAAGAAAAAAAAATCTAAATAAAAAGTCAACGTTAGAGAGAAAAATAAAACGGACAATCTCAAGGGTGTATATTTATTGTATATAAAAAAAAGAAACTTTAACAATTTATATGTAAAAGAGTTTTATGATATGAAAGATTTTTAAAAACAAACATACCTTTTTACAGATCTAATGCTTCAGTTCTTTATATATAAACGTAAGTTTGTATGTTAGTAGATTTTTACCCTGTTTTATGTGTGTTTAAGAAATGTTACTTACAAACAGGACGTTTTAATCTGTTATGTAAATAAATAACACTACGTCATTTTACTCCCATGACATCATTACAACATAGTAAAGTATACTTGTTTTCCAAATAAAGATTTGTATTGAAAATGAACTGAAGTTAATATAAAAGTATTGCTTATCTAATATAAAAGTAAAATTAAAGAAATAAACAAATAGAACTGTCATCAGTTTAATTTGTTTATATCTTTAATTTAAGTATATCTTTAATTACTGGTCAATATTTACAAACTTTTTTACGTAGCCGTTTATAAAGGCAACTAGAATTTTTTGTATTTTAATTATCTAACAAGCAGCCTTAATTGGCTTTTTCGTTGAAATTTGTATATTGCAAAATGCTTTCTGAACCAGACTGCCTGTAATTTTAAAATTTTTTCTTTAATAACTAATAAAATTAATAAAAAAATAAAAAATATTTTCATGATTATTAAGTTAAGCTACTCTAGTTATAGAAAGAATGATTACTTTTTTCCTATTAAATAAACAAAATAAATGCAAACAAAATAAGGGCCCTTGATTAAATTTTACTACTTCCTTTTTTCCCATAACTTATATCCCCAAAAGTATCAAAAAGAAAAACTCTAAAGTTTTTTAGTGTGCCAATTTATTCTGACAAATTTAAATAATTCTTTCTGAAAGAGCATCACACACCCAAAATACCCACATTGAAAAATAAAAGGTTAACTTTTTTTTAGTCAAATTTGATTTAATCTTAACTATTATTATTAATATTTTATTAACCACCCTCTGTAAAATATATTTACAAAGTAAAAGCACAAACTAAGAAAAAGAGATTAAAAAAGTATTATTAAGGAATGTTTTCTTCAAGTGTCTTTTTAAAAATTGTTCGCTGTTCTTTTACATTCCAACATTGAATCGCGTGTACCAAAATATGAAGAGTAGCTTTAGGAATTACATCCTCTAAGACTTTAAACTTTACTTTTTTTTTAACCAGCATTAAGGTTTTCATATTCAGTTTATGATTATCACATAATTCTTTTATATCATCTAAAAAAGACAATTTAGCTGAACATTATTTAAGTTAGGAGTTTATAATTTCAAAGGTTACTTTATTGTTTAAAAGGCGGATAAATAGATTTATTTTGTTTTGGTGTATATAATTTGACATCTCCTTAATTCTAAATAGAGAGTGTATATAGTTTTTACTATACTTGGAAACATTAAAAATTGATTTAACTGCGTTCCTTCCAAATGTGTCGAGTCTTTTATGTTGAATCTTTATTTTCACAGAGCTCTAGACCGTGGGTTAACGTCGAAACTGCTAATGATTTATATAATTGGATAATAGATCTTGGATGTGCAAACCGGATTCCAGATTGAATCAGAGTATGCACTGTTGCCCGGAAATTTGATACCCTATTATCAATATTCATTCTAATCAAAAAATTGATTTTTTTGTATCCCAAGTAAAGCCGAGATGATTAAGTTTCTCACGAAGTATAACTTGATGGCTGTACTCGAATACTACGGGTACATTAAACTTAACGAGACTCGACGTCGACGTATTTCAAAGTCAAGAAATAAATTAAAATCGTGTCAAATTTTTTTAAATTCATAAATAAATTGGAAGACTATTTGAGTGAAAGATTTTTTTGAGATTTTTGTTGACATTTTTATTAATAAAAAAAAGATCAACTAGAAATTATAAAAAACAGATAAATATTATATTATAATTCGAGATGAATATATCCTTAAAAATCATTTTACAATCTCATTAAACTGTAATTAACAACCATGATTTTTGATTTTTTTTCCATGATGCCATCATGGAATCATGTTGTGTATAAGAAAAATGTCCATCATTGATGTCCATCATTGATGGACATTTTTCTTATACACAACAAATCTTTTCAGTGTTTTGTTTAGATTTTTACACTTGGATGTTTGTTCTGACGTAGCACCAAAACGAACACGAGATTTAGGTCGTGAAATTATGCTGACAATTTCTTATCTACCATGCATGAATTAGTAAATTGCAAAATTCCATAAAAATTTAAAGTATGAGTATTTTTCACCTGAGTAGTATGAGTATTTTTCACCGTCACCGTTTTTTTTAAAAAAACAAAAACTTATTGTATATATAAAATTTAATCACACCTTAAATCTAGAATATAAAATAAGTTAAAAATATTATAAGGTGAGTTTCAGGTCAGATATATAATACGTTTCAATTAATATTTTTTCAAAAAAAAAAGAAGTTTTTTTCTTAAATAATAGATCATTCAATTTTTAAAATTTTGTTTTAGATGCCCCAAGATGACCTTTTCTTCATGTCAAAGAGCAGCACGGAAGAGGATTTAAAGACGCCTTATTCTAAACCAATTGCGCGAAAATATGCCCAGACCTCCCTTCAAAGCCGATATGTCTTGCTTCTATTGTACTAACCACGTCACGGCCGCTTAAATAAAAAATACATGTGGTGATTAAATTTTAGGAAAAAAATATTGGCAAAACATTTCACGATTTTTGATTTAAATAAGCTTTTTAGAAATATTTAAATACTTTGAGAAGTAAACGTTTTCAAAAGTAGAAATTGTCACTTTTACAATCAGTGCATTAGAAATGTGTCATTACTAAACATCTGCGTCCTAAAACTAGGGGTGCACCGATCCATCGGCCTCAACCTCGGTCTTTGTAACCATCGGCCGATACCAAAAATAAAAAAGTCAGTTTTTCTAATTTTGTGTTTCTATATTGTTTAAAAAATATAGTAATTATATTTTTTATACAATATAAAAACAAAAAAATATAAAAAACTGATTTTTTTAAACTATCGGCACCGGTTACCATGGCTGATGCATTGGTGCACCCCTACTTAAAACGGTTCAAGACGAAACGAGACAAAACGATAAAAAATATTATTTTGATAAAACCGTTACGAAACGAAACAATTTTTATACAATTTTGCAAAAATCGGTACAAAACAAAACAAAATTTTTTTGTTTCGTGAAAAATACGGTACAAATCGAAACAATAATTTCTTGTTGTTTTGTAAAAACCGCTACGAAGTGAAATAAGTTTAAACTAAATAAAGTGCGAAATAACTGGTAAATAAAAATAAACATCCCAGAAGGTAAAACAAACTTTGAAAAACTTATTACTTCTAAATTTGAAAATGAAATATAAAAAATTTTAGTTTTTTTAATTTTCACTAAAATTAAAAGACTTTCTATTTGTTTTTTTAAACGCGCGAATAAACTATAATTAAATATAGTCTATTTGTAAAAGAAAAACGTGCGAATAGCTACTCCGTTAATTTATATCCAATAAGAGATTATATGTGATAAGAGTTCTATCAGTTGAAAATATAAAAAATCAACTTTGATTCAATAGTTGATAAACTTGCTGATTCAGAATTAGGAAAAATGATTTTATAAAATAACATGTTTATTTAATAGTACGAAATATATATTATTAGGGTGGAATAGGTAAGATAGTTTTGAGTTTTATTTCAGAAAATTCGGTTTTTTAGACTTATAAAGTTTTGATTTCTCAGACTTTTAAAGATATTAAACAATTCTTTCAATTTTTCAACAAAAGTTTTTTAACTTATTATTATTTATAACAAATAAATTATTTCATTTTTATAAAACGCCGCTGCTTTTTATATAAAAAACCTTAAGTTTATCATCCCTACAGAATTTCCACCTCCTACTTTTTCTTTACTTTTTTAATGTTTAGTTTTTTATTGTTATTTTTTATATAAATAAAAATCTTTTTAAACACATAATTACATTAGTTAAACTTTTATTAACCCAACAATTTTAAATTGATGAAAAGCAACAACAAGTTGTTTGAGTTAACTATAATAATGATTAGTGTACTTGTCAACTGGCTGCGTAGTTGTCAAAGTGTTAAAGTAATTACGAAGTTGCATATAAAATGATGAAAATTTTTAAATAAAGTATTGGTTCTAAACTCAAAATTAAGTTTAACAAAAAAAACAACTCATTGCTACTATGATTCTGTCATTTTATTTCAGTTTGGTTGTACTGATTTTATTAAAGGAAACTGGATCAGCTCCGTTACCACAAGGTAATTACTAAGAAAACAAAACATTTTATATATATATATATATATATATATATATATATATATATATATATATATATATATATATATATATATATATATATATATATATATATATATATATATATATATATATATATATATATATATATTTTATATATATATATATATATATATATATATATATATATATATTTAATAATAGATTTTAAAAAAATACATTTGAAAAAAAAAAAATTTTCTTGAGCTTTTAACAAAAAAATTATAAATGATATTTTTAACAGCTGAGTTTCTAACAGAACTACAAACAACTCAGCCCTCGATAACGAAAGGAGCAATGGAAACAACTATTGAATTGTTGGCATCGTCGATACAAACTACGGCATCATTCGCAGTGTTGTCAAGCGAAAGTATGTGGTTTATGTTTTTTTATTATGTAAGCTTAAACTTATTTAATCACATGTATTTAAAGAAAATTGTTGTGTGTTTAGGCAATATTGGAACCATTTTGCAACAAAGCCCGGGAATATATGGTAAACTTTATTTTTAATTGTTTGAAGATTTTTTTTTTTTTTTTTTTTGCAAATGCTAGAATTTCATAAACTGATATTAATGTTAATATAAGCTATTACATCTGAGGTGGACTAAAGGGCTGTTCGCAAATTATTTCATGCTAAGTTAAAAATATATATAGAAGTAGGAGAAAATTCTCTCTTTACCAGAGCCATATTGATTATAGAGCATCACATAACGCTTTATAACCATTGAAAACCACCGCGAAAGAGAGCCAATTTTATTTCAAAGTCTATTTCAATGTTAAATTATAGCGTGACTTAATTTACGAACAGCCCCTAATTTGACCTGTTTGTGTGTATATTGCTGTGTTAAATAACATTTTTTCAACAACTCATTTATTTAGAAAAGGCATCGCTGTGCGATGAGAGCAAATGCAAACTTCCAAATTGTCGTTGTGCTAGTGAAGAAATTCCTGGCGGTTTACCTATAACAGATACTCCTCAAATTGTATTGTTCACAATGGATGATGACGTCAACGCTTTAAATTACGAATTTTATTCTCAGTTGTTTGACGGAATGAAAAATCCAAACGGATGTCCGGCTACAACAACTTATTATGTTTCTCAAGAATATACAGATTTTAATCTTGTTCAGAAATTATACCAAAAAGGTATTTTTAAATGTCAATCTGACACCCACAAAGTTGTTGAGTTTATGTATAAAATTTATTTTACTAAAAAAATTTTATGTTCTCTTTTTATTGATGTAAAAACGATATATATTTAAAGGCCACGAAATTGCAGATCATTCTGTGACACATCGAACACCCAACACATGGTGGAGAGATGTAAGTTTTTAATATGTTTCGTTATTAGATCGCGGTACCGAATTTTATATGCGGAGGAGGCATTTTTCGAATATATTTAAATTTTATTATAAATATATTTTAAATATATACTTGATATTTCATTTTACTTTTAAAACTTTTAAATAAGGAATTTGAGCGTGGTGCTCAAATTTCACCAGTACTCCCGCTCTCTATTGCCGCAATCCCTGTTAATAAATTATTTTTTACATAAAATTCAAACTTGCGATATATAAGTATAAATTTTGTTTTGTATGTAATAAAGTGCTTCAGTTTAATAAAATACTCAACTTTTTTAACAGAGTTCTTATAACGAACTGGAAAATGAAATAGTTAATCAAAAAAAAGAAATTGAAAAGACCGGTGCCAAAGTTTATGGTTGGAGAAATCCTTTTTTAAGACCTGGTGAAACGACATACAGGGTAAGTATATGGTTTTTTTAAAACATAGTGTTTTTAACTATATTTCTTCATCTTTTTTTATTCTTAAGGTTCTTGCTGACAATAAGTTTTTGTATGACACTTCCTTATCTACACATGTCGAATCAAAATGGTGGCCGTATACCTTAGATTATTTGGTACCAAAATGCGCTGACGAACCTTGCCCACAATGTAATTCTAGCTCATTTTTTGTTGTTCTTTATTATAAACAAATAAGATTTTATAATGTACTATTTGTTTTAGTATCGTATCCTGGATTATGGGAGGTTCCTTTAACACCTCTGTTGGACGGTCTAAATGGATCTGAGTGTTCAATGTTTGATAGCTGCGTTGCCAGTTTAACTGATGCTGATAGTGTCTACACTAACTTTAAGTTCAATTTTTTGACACATTACAACGACAAAAAACAACCATTTTCTTTGTTTGGGCATTCCTCATTCTTTTTGCATGAAAGTTATGTTTACAGACAAGTTGGTGTGTAATTTAAGTGTATTTTATTTTATTTTGTAATAACTTTACTTCATTTAATTTATTTTAATATAAACGCAATTTTATGTACTTCTTTATTTGTAAATACAGGCTTTAAAAAGTTTTTAGCGGAGATTTCATTATTACCTGATGTATATTTTGTCACTGTGGAGCAAGCTATTCGTTGGACTCAATCACCTACGCCATTAAATAAATTAAACACGTTTGCGCCATGGTCTTGTCCAAAGAGTTAACAATGTTGTGCTTAGTTTCTGAAAAAAAGAAAGTAATTTCACGAAATTTGACCATCAATCAATAACAGCTTTTTAAATTTGTACTAAATTTTTTTGAATTCTAAATTAAATATTAATCGATTTTTTTTTTTACTTGAAATTTTTATTTGTATTTTTAGCATAATTTTTAGTCATTTTTGCATTTTTTTAATTAATAATGCTTATTTAATTTACGACTTTTTGTATTTTATTTCTTTAGCCTATCCCGTATACCATAGAAATGGTTAACTACGGACGAATCCCAGTTATGTTTATTAGTCCTCATAAAACGTTGTAGTCTTATTTTTAATAATTTTTTTTTTTTAACAAGTATAAACCAAATAAAACCATGTAAAAAAGTTATAATATATTATTGCAATGGAGCTAAATTTCAATTTGAAATCTATATATAAAGTTAACAAAAAACAGATCAAAATAACTTTGATTCGCTAAGTTCAAATTAAATAACTGTATGTACTACACACTTAATTAAATACAATTCCATAATTGTTCCAATGACGGATTTCATCCACCTCAAACGTGAGGGCAACAAGTTGATAAAATATTTTTTATTCTATTCTCAACTAGGCTTATATTCATCAATAAATTTTAAATTTTATAGTAATTATCTCTCAGCGTTAATTTTTTGAACGCTAGGAGATAATACTATGAAACTTAAAATTTATTGATGAATAAAAATAGTCTAGTCTAGTTGAGACTACTTTCAAACAACAAGTTTAAGGTTTTATTTCAAATGCAGAATTTTTAAACAATCAAAATAATTTTCTAACTAATTTATCTTAAAACCAAGTAAGAGTGGGTTGGTGGTTTTCTGCATATCGTGGCCCACTTAATGATATAAATGTTTAGTCAATAGAGTTTTAAAAGTGACATAACTGAGTTTATATTTATGATAAACACCTTTTCAATATGTAATTGAGAACACGAATGTTCTTATTAAGAAATCGTACAATGTAATTGAGAAACAAGATATGTAATTTAGAAATCGTAATATGTAATTGAGAATACATGAATTGTAATTGCGTATGCACAATGTAAGTTGCGCATGCGCAATGTAAGTTTAAAGGGTTATTATAAAAGGTTTTCTTGAACATAAGATTTAAAAATTTAATAGTATAAATTTTTTTCTTTATTACAATATTTAAGAAACAGATAAAAATATATAAAAAAGAAAATTACAAGTAAAGATATCGTTATGAAATAGCAAATAAAAATAATTTTAGCATTTTAAGCATCATTAATAATGATGGAAATGAAAGATCGTGTGGTAAATGTCAATAAACTATGACCTTTATTTTATGACCTTTATTTTATGACCTTTATGAAAATTTGTTATTAAGTTAAATCTGTGTAAACATTTATTTCACTAAACTTGTTTACAACCACTTTTCGAACAACAAATTCAACTTGTCCATTATGTCGGCATGAAATGCATAAAACTGAACAAAATGAAAGAAAACATAACGTTTTATCTTCATCAAATAACATAAAAAAAGTTTTTGAATGTGCTGAGCGAAATGATAATTGGGTGACTCTGGTGCAAATTTTAGGAGTCAAATACAAGACACCATAAAATTGGCTTTGTAGTGAAAATTTAAACTTCAGGTGGTTTTAAGCCAAAAAAATTGACCAAAAATCAAACCGAAGAAACGTTAACATAGATTAAAAGTGATCGTCAAATGACAACGGTAGTCATAAAAACAATACTGTTAAGTTAACTTAATTTAAGCATGAGCACAACAACCTCAAATCAACAATTACCTCAAAGACAATTTGTTTTCATTACAAAAAAGTGCAGAATGGTCGACGTAACAGACAATGTTCCATGTCACGCTTGCGACATGAACTTTATTTTAAGTTCCTATATTTATAAACATTTTTTAATGATAACTTTTATGCTCTCAATTACGTCTAACATGCTCTCAATTGAATCAGTATTTTTATTACGTCTAACATGCTCTCAATTGAATCAGTATTTTTATTACGTCTAACATGCTCTCAATTGAATCAGTATTTTTATTACGTCTAACATGCTCTCAATTGAATCAGTATTTTTATTACGTCTAACATGCTCTCAATTGAATCAGTATTTTTATTACGTCTAACATGCTCTCAATTGAATCAGTATTTTTATTACGTCTAACATGATCTCAATCGAATCAGTATTTTTATTACGTCTAACATGATCTCAATCGAATCAGTATTTTTATTTCGTCTAACATGCTCTCAATCGAATCAGTATTTTTATTTCGTCTAACATGATCTCAATTGAATCAGTATTTTTATTACGTCTAACATGCTCTCAATTGAATCAGTATTTTTATTACGTCTAACATGCTCTCAATTGAATCAGTATTTTTATTACGTCTAACATGCTCTCAATTGAATCAGTATTTTTATTACGTCTAACATGCTCTCAATTGAATCAGTATTTTTATTACGTCTAACATGCTCTCAATTGAATCAGTATTTTTATTACGTCTAACATGCTCTCAATTGAATCAGTATTTTTATTACGTCTAACATGATCTCAATCGAATCAGTATTTTTATTACGTCTAACATGATCTCAATCGAATCAGTATTTTTATTTCGTCTAACATGCTCTCAATCGAATCAGTATTTTTATTTCGTCTTACGTGTTCTCAATTGAATCAGAGTTTTTTAAAAAGACTTTTCAAAATTAACTGACTAACAACTTTCGTGTTCTCAATTACATCTTGATGTGTAATTTAATTTGGTTTATGAGCCATCTTAAAAAATATGCAGTGTACATTTCTATAACAAAATTAATGGCTGGAGAAAAAAGAAGCCATCAATCAACGTTATCACCGCTCTAAATTTACGTAAAAAACAAGACACAGTTCATGTTCCTTCAAATAGTATCTCGCAAGCATTTTTTTGTAAAGATTTTTTCAAAAAATGATCTTTTATCCAGTAGCGGATTAAGACTTTTCAAGGCCCAAGACTATTCTAAAGTAGGGAGCCCCTTTTTATTAGCAACGACGAAAATGAGTAAAATAAAGACTTGAAAAAGCTATCGCTAATATTTATTTAAGTTAAGATTTTATATTTGTTTTATTGAATTAAGCTAAGTAATTTCTTTATGCTTTTCTTTTCCGCAAACTGAAGCAAAAAGAGTAGAACAGCTATCAAATTGCTGAAACCCATTGCTTCTAACAAATTTTATTTCAATTGTTTATCTTGCTATATTATTTAAACGACTATGGAGCATTGTTGATCGGTTGAACGACTATGGAGCATTATTGATCGGTGTATGTTCTTTACTCTTTTAAGAGCAGATAATGATGTCTCAGCCTCACAATTTTTTTATGGGAATAGTTAGAAACAAACGATATGTTTTATAAACATTCGGAAATACATCAATAATATTGGTTTCAACAATCCAATTTAAAACATGCAGAGGAATCAATGTGCTTTTAGTTTCAGATTTATCTTTTTTAAGAGAAAAAAAAACATGGAGGTTGCTTTAATAATGATAAAAATTCTTTAATCTTGTCAAATCCTTTAAATGCACTTCTGCAATTTGCGCTAACTTGCAATTTCATGATACTAATAATTAACAGCTTTGACAGAAATTGAAATAATTTATTTATGTGACTGTAACCATCACTTCTTATAGTTAATTGTGTCACAAGTTTGTCAATAATGACAAAAAATCTATTCACTCGAATTTTGTCAGATATGATTAAAGTATCAACTTGGTTTTCTCCGTTGCTCAATTTTTTTAATTACTCTTCTTTTGTTCTTATCACAATAGTCTTTTTCAATAAAAGAGCTAAGTTTTTAAGATTCATTCTCAAAACTCGTAAAGTTGTTTTGTAATTTTTTTGAAGAAACTTGCTAACTTCATTAAACCTCATAAGTATGTAATGCCAAAGTACAGGTACAAAGTACAAGTAACGATGAATGCAAACTCTACCTTAGTTATCTTATTTAAAAAACACACAGCTTCATAACAAGTATCAGACTTTTCTGTATCCTCAGCTATAAGACATAACGCTGCATGAATCCCATCAAAATTTTCTACTAAGCTTTTTGAAGCATCTGACCAACATGACCATCGTGTATCTGATAGGCGCTTGAGTGTAGCATGCTTTCCTTTCAATAAATCCCATCTATGTATTGAAGCTACAAAAAATGAATACAAACTCAACAGAACGCAAAATTAGTTAATAGAGTTGATGCACTCACTGACACTGCACTGCCCTACTAAGTATAAAGAATGTCTAGCGCAGTTCACTCCGCTCTTTTAAACGTGCTTGTAATCCAGAATATTTACCAGACATATTGCTTGTATTATCGTATGCCTGTCTACGATAATTGTTTATATCAATATCCTATTTTTTCAGTAAATCTAAAATGTCAGTAATCAAGGATTTACTTCCTTGGCTTTTAATTTGTAGAAAACAAGATAATCGCTAATACACGTGGCAATTTAGGTAATAACAAAATATCATAGAAAGCTGATCAGCAAAATCATGGTAAACAATAAGCTTAATAAAAATTGATAAGTGTACTTTAATAAAAAAATGATAAGTGTATGTAATGAGTGTCATAAAAAAAGACAATTTAAAGAAAAGTAATACTAAATGCCTAAAAAGTAAATTATTTGTTTAGCAGATGCTAGAGGTATCATTAAAGGTAGTAAAAATTCGAGTACTTGAGTCAAGTTCATTATTACGCATTCAACACATTCAACTTCGCGATCTTTATTTGAAGGATCGAGGCAGGCTACCTTATTTTCCGTGTTATTATTTTTGTCTTTTCTTTTATGGTTTTTATTATTTCTTACAGTTTGTCGAAATTGCATATTGATTTGGTTTGATGAAAAAAAATTTGTCATTTCTGAAGTTTAGTTACCATTTCCTCTATCTCTTCAATCTCCTTTTAGAAGTTCCACTTTCATATTTTCTCAGCATATTAATAAAATTGTATAACCTGAAAAGTATAAAGTTATTCGTTTTTTTTCCTCTTAAATTTTATCTTTCGAAAATTTAACGCTACAGCTTTTGTATGCATTCACACAAGAATTCCTTTGTGTGGAAGAACAAAAGAATTGTTGCAATCATTTTCAAAGAATATAATTATTCAAGTTATTAATAATTTTCTAAAGGGTTTTTGTAGCAAACTGTACAAATATTACATTCGATTTTTGATATAAGGCGCTGCTACCAATCTCGTAATTTATTTCGTAGAAGTGATTAGCGCTCCTCTGTTAGTCCAAGACCGGACAAAAAAATTTAATGCAGCGTTTTTGTCGACAGTCTTTTTTTTTTTTTTTTATTAGACAATTTAGTAAGTTTAACTTTGGCTTTTGGTAAGCTGGTAAAAAAACTATTTTCTTTAATATTTGTTGTTCGATACTGAAAAAAATATATACAACAGCCATCATAAAAATAAATATTTCAAACAAAAAAATATTTTAAAAATTAATTATTTTTTAGTGAGTCAGCAAAATTTCAAAAAATCAACTAAAAAGCAAAACATTATTATTTGAAGATCTACAACTGGTATCAGTATGAAATTTGCCACAGCAAGACAATATATGCTTAACTAGTGCCTAAAGCAAAAGTTTTCAAAACTGATCTACTGTTACAAAGTGGCTGAGATTATTTTAATTTTTGTATTTTTCCAAAAATAGTTCACTAACTGATGGCTGTACTTCATGATATTTTTCCAGTAATTACACCAACTATCATCAGTGCGGGGACAAAACTAGTGACGTATTTCAGGATCTTCAATACCTGTACAGTGCCATAACACTGTCAGCACTCCTTTTTTCATCATGTACAAAGCAGTATTTTTTTACCATCCCAACAAGCAATAGAATTTTGGCGAATGGTCATGTCAAAATAGTTTTGCATTATATTGACTATTTTATCAGTTAACCTTCCTTTATTGCTAAGTCCTTTGCCAACTAATGAGGTTTTAACTTTCATGCTAACACAAAGTTTACGGAGTCGTGTACCGAGTCTCTTTTGAACATGACCTACACATTCAGATTTTATTGGTTCTAAATCTTCACTATATGGCTTCGATTCGTTTACTTTTTTAAAAGATTTAAAATTATTTTATTAATTACACATATTTTATTAATTACATATATTGTGTCTAAAGCAGAATAAAGCTATATACTCAAAGATATGAGATATCAGATAATGAAATATCAATCACCAATTACTGAATTGTTTATGGAAAAATACAAAAATTAAAAAATCTCCGCCCTTTTGAAACAGTTGATTAGTTTTGAAAACTTTTGCTTTAGGCACTAGTTAAGCATGTACATGTTGATTTATACATTTTATATTATTCATTTTGCATTTTATATATTGATGCAAAACGTTAGCTTTTACTTCTAACTTTTATTTTAAAAACTTTATTAGACTTAGTTTATTAATTTTATATACATTACGAAATTGTTTTTAAATACGAAATGATTGTCAGTTGTAAGCGGTTGTTGATGACAAGATCATAAGGTCTTCTGCAAATCACCGCGTTCTTCTTTTTTTATATTTAACAAAAGTTGTAATTTTTATTTGTATGCATTTCTTATTTCTTTTATTTGATTGTAATAGTTATTTTGAATAAATAAAAAGAACGTAAAAAAAAGCATATATTGTCTTGCTGTAGCAAATTTCATACTGATACCAGTTGTAGATCTTCAAATGATAATGTTTTGTTTTTTAGTTGATTTTTTAATTAATTTTTTAAAATTTTTTGTTTGTTTGAAATATTTATTTCTATGATAGCTGTTGTATGTATTTGTTTCGGTATCAAAGAACAAATATTAAAGAAAATTGTTTTTTTTACCAGCTACCACCTTAATAAAAGATTTAATTTTCAGAGTTAATGAAAAATCTTTTACTTTAAATTGGGGCCCCCAAAATTGTGGGGCCCGGGGCTTTAGCCTCCCTAGCCCCCAGTGCTGGATCAAGGGGGGGGCCAAAAAATTTTAGACAACTTTTTTTTTAGTTATTTTTAGGCTCTGGCCCATAAAAAGGCCTCCAAAGACAAAAATAGCCCCGGGCTCCAAGAAGTCTCAATCCGCCATTGCTAGCCCCCCTCCCTTAATCCAGCACTGCTTATATCAAGCAACTTCTTAAAATAGAAAAAAATTAAGTAATAATTTATAGTTTTTTAATTTATACAAAACTGTTAAAGTAAAAAGTTAAAATTAAAAAGAAATGACAAACTGAAGCTCATTACGCTTTTACAACTCAATCACATTATAAAAAATCAAAAGTCTAAGTTATTTCATCCTATAAACTATCCCTATTGAATCTGAAAAGATATGCAAGGATCTAGGCTGACCACTTTTGATTTTTTATAATGTGATTGAGTTGTAAAAGCGTAATGAGCTTCAGTTTGTCATTTTTTTTTAATTTTAATTTTTTACTTTAACAATTTTGTTTAAAAATAGAGAAAAAATAAATGCACCTAACAAACAGTGGCCACTGTTCGTTAGGTGCATTTATGTTTTCTTGCACACTTTAACACACAAACTAAAAGAGAGGCTGCAAATAAATCCGTTAAACTAAATTTACCGTTTTATAATTAATGAAAAAGTAACCAAAGAAAATGGCATAGGAAATAATGAAACTATTTATTGAGTTAAAAAGCCTGCAAAAATTGACCATACCTATAGAAACACTGATAAGAGTAGCCAATTTTTTTTTAAAACAAAAAAAAACAAGTTTACAAAAACAATGAGGTTCTAGCTACGAGATGTGCTAGATAAATACGTTAATAAAGAGGATAAACAGTTTTTGATCAGCACGATGACTGATAGGAAGGTATCCATGGGCTCAATTGATCTTAAGCGTAGCCTTGTGGGAAAAAAGTATCATGACAGAAAAGTTGCTGAACAAGAATGAATTACTATAAGTTATTGAAATGTTTTAACAATAAATTAAAGGGAAGAAAGGAATCAAGGTGTATTTAACTGATTGTTTTATTTTATTGTTCGTTTTACTTTTTTATTCATTTTCTTGTTTTATTTTTTCTTTAATCTTTTAGTTCGTTTATTCCTTTTAATATTTTTGTTATTTCACTTTATTTTTAACTTATCTTTTTTGTTCTTTAAAACTTTTTTTTCGTTTTTCCTTTTCTCTTTTTTTCCTTTTCACCGTTAATTAAACGCTTCCGCCATTTGCGATGTCCTTGCAAAGATTTTTAAAATTATTAAATTTAATTTTATAATAAAAAGAAATTGAACAAAAATAAATAAATACAAAGAATGAAAATATTGAAATTAAAAAAAAAAAAAACGTTTAAATTTCTTCAATAGCGGTTTCTCTGTGACAAGACTTGATGGTCTTCTTTGATTATCCGCGTTCTTTACATTTATTTTTATTCTTTAATTCTTAAAGATTTCTTGACTTGTTAACTTTTCTTTTTTTAATATATATTACTTGTATCTGTATCATAAATATTGTAATAAAGAACATAAAAAAAAAAAATCTTACCTAATCTATAATTATGCCATTTTATTTTCGGTATTTCAGTTTTTTGGCGTTTTAGAATTCGGCTTTTTAGTCTGTCTCCCCCCCCCCCCTAAAAAAAATAAATAAATAATAATAATAAATAAAAATAGAATGGCTCTTTATACTCACGGACATGTGGTCCGGTTTAATAATGTACCGTTTCAACGCTTTGATATAGATGATCCCCAGAACTAAAAACTAACTTAAGAAAGAAATAATGATTTTAACCATGTTAATTTTTATTTTTTAAATGAATTAAGTTTAAGTATCGAATGTGTTAATTAAATTTTTATGCATTCATGTTTTTATGTTTTATATATATATATATATATATATATATATATATATATATATATATATATATATATATATATATATTATATATATATATATATATATATATATATATATATATATATATAATTGAATATATATTTGATAAATTGATGAAGAAATAAAGCAAAGATTGTTGTGCATTATCTTGCTAAAAACTTCTTGTAATAAAAGCGTTTTTATATTTTGATAACAGTGAAGTTAAATACTTTTAAAAATTATAATAAAAATAATTAAAAAAAAGGAGAAAATTCTGATAATCAAGAGTTTCAATATAATTTAAACAAAAAAAAAATGGTCTTTTAAAAAAGCTGTCAATCACTTTTTTATTCTGTAGAGCTATAAATAGATTCTAATTAGCTTATATTTAATTTTTTTTACTATAATTAAATATATTTAATATCTTATTCTCTCAAAACTGTTTAGGTATGTTAATATGTTAATACATTGCATTTTTATATAAAAAGAATTTTTTATACATTTTTATGATTTAAATAGTTACTTTTATCTATGATATATTTGTTTGATTCATCTATAAAAGCTAGACATTATGATTAAAATATTTAGTAATTAGGAAGGCCAAATGATAAAATAGGTTAGTCAATTAAAAAATTATTCATTCTACATAATAAGTATGGAAAAAAAATTTAACCAACAGTAATGGGAATGTCAGAAAAACGTGGTTCTTCCAGAATTAAAGATCTAAGCAAAAATCGTGTTATTGATCATGAAACAAGAATTAAAAGACAAAAAAGACAATTAGCATCTTTGGAAAATGACAATTTTCATGAAGATCCTCACCAACAAATGAATTTGTATGTTGCAAAAACTAAATTACCATCTTTTAGCGATAGTATGGAATCTAAAAAAAAGCGAAAGCTTAAACTTGGAGACATATTTAAACATAAAGCCAAGCGTTCGTTTCCAGCCCTTTTAGAAGAAGCCCAAGCTGAAAGAAAAGAAAACACACCAGATTATTTTAATGCAGTGGCACCAAAATCAAAATTGCCAGAGCGTCATTTTTGTTCTGTGTGCGGTTTTATTTCAAGCTATACATGTGTAACATGTGGTGTGCGATATTGCTGTGTAAGCTGCTTAAAAACACATAAGGACACTCGTTGTATGAAATGGATTGTTTGATAATAGATATGTTAGGTTTTTATTTTATATGCACATTGTTAAATAGAAATACATATTAGTATTAAAAAATATTCATGATTATTTTTTATTATGATTTTATATCAGCTAAAATACTGTTAGTTACAATAGTTTAATAATTTAATTTATTTTATGGGAATATTTTAAATCTTTTTCTAAACACTAAAAATATCATTTTATTGTGTTAATTTTTTTTAAAGAGTTTTATAATAAAATTATAAAACTAGAAATAATAAAGTTTTATGTTTATTTCAAAATAAATAACTTGAAGGCCTAAAAATAAATAATTAAAATCACTTTTTAAATACTTGCATTTTTTTTACCTTGGTTTTAAAGTAATTATAATCATGTCATCTGGTAAAGATTCAAAGCAGAAGAAAGATTTAAAAGATAATGAAAAGAAGTTTGATCTTGGAGCTTTAGAAGAAGATGATGATTTTGAAGAGTTTCCAACAGAAGGTATAATTTTGCTTAGAAGATAGTTTTATACAAAAATTGCTTTGTTTAAAATAAGAAGATGTGTACATGTGTTTTTTAGCAAAAAAAAAAAGATTTGCCGTAAAAGCATAAAATAAAGGTCCTCAAATTTTAAATTGGGTGGCACCCAAATACAGTCGCCGCTGTCAAAAATGGTCTAGAATAGCCCCTGGTATATATATATATATATATATATATATATATATATATATATATATATATATATATATATATATATATATATAATATATATATTTTTTGGAAGGTCAACATTTTTATTAGTTTCTTTGTTTTCATTTCAATCTTTGTAATAGTTCTTCATGGCTGAACTTTATAGATACAAAAATAACTTAATATTTGATAATTAACGAATTAGTATTCCTTTTTTAAACTTGCAAATAACTAACATTAAAATTACACGCCAATTTTAATAGTTTAAAATTAAGCATGCAGATTTTCATTTTATTTCTTAATAAATTGATAAATTTTTTAAAGGAAGTTTGATAAATTGGATAAATTTATCAAACTTTTCCAATTCATTTAATTAGTGATGTCACTTACCAACGCCACTATTAAACTAATTATGTTTGTCACTAATTAACAGATTAAATTATATTATATATATATAAATTATATTATAATTAACAGATTAAATTATATATATATAACATGTTAAGACATTAAAACATATAAAGACATAAAAATAATAAAAAAATAATAGTTTAAGCAAATAAGCGCTTATTAAACGATTATGTTTTGTTTTTTCTTAATGATAGTAACTACGCTTAAGCTTAGTTGTTATCATTTTAATTTTAATTTCGATTCAAAATTATCATTTCTGTTTATTTAACTTTTACTAAAAGTTAAATAAACAGTTTTACTAATAACTTTGCTTTAAGACGCCTTTTTTTAACAATTGAATTAAAAAAAATTATTTATAATAAAAATATTGTGTAGATTAAATAAGTTATATTTACTATGGATTTTTAAAAAATTTAAGACATTACAGTTTAAAAATAACTAAAACTTTTTATAAAAGTTTTCTACTTTATTTTTGTTGTTATTTTTATTCAAGTCGAGAAGAATATGAAGAGAAACAAAACTTTCTAAAATAGTTTTTGTTTTAATAACGCCAAATAAAAAAGCGAGCTAAAGATCAAGTTCATTCATTTTTAAATTTCGCAAATACTATATTGTCAGAAGGATTGAAATTTTTACTTTTTTTTTGGTGAACAAAATATTTTTAATCATTTTTGAGCATCATTATAAACGGTTAACTTTTAGTTGCCAGCAAGCAAAAATTTATGATTTTAAAATTGTCAACAAGCAAAGAATAACAAAACAATAGTTTTGTTATTTTTTCAAAAAAGCCCATGAAAATGCTTGGTTTTTCTTCAGAATGTAGAAAAAAGTAAATATAAACATATTCTTGGTTTTTCTTCAGAATGTAGAAAAAAGTAAAAATTGGTAAAACGTCTATACTTAGATAAAAACAAAATACCCTAGTGGGAATCTTGCATGGTCTCTAGGACCACATGGCACCTATGGAGCTTAGCATCAGACAGTACTTTTTTACATTAGGTACTGTCTGATTTTTTGCAATAATAAAAAGTTGTTTGTTCTCAAGATTTTTTCTTTTGCAAAAAGACGCAAAAACTGTTACTATTAGATATAGATATTTTACAAGAAGTTGAAAACCATTGAATAGTATGAGAACTTAGAACTGACAAGAAGGAATAAAAGGTTCCATACCTATCCAGGAGGTTACATAGAAGGCATATTAAACAGTGAAAAGAAAAAATACATTTGTTCAAGTACCATCACATAAAAAATCATGAAAAAAATTCCAATCATCTAGGGTAGTAGTAAATAGTGCGATGATAGGGTGAGTGTGAAGAAGGAGTATAAGATGAAAGTGATATTGGGCAGGCAGAATATAGGTCAGGTATTACATGATACTAGTAGCAGGATGATTATCTCAATCACCTGTTCATAAACCTAACCTGACCTGGAATTTTCATACTATTTAATTGACCTGATCTTAATTTTTTATTCTATTAAACTAAAATAGTTGATAAAATAATTTTATACTTTAAATTCTTAATATGATGTTAAAATAAAAATATATATTCAAACAAAGCTAACCTTGGTGCACGAAAATGACTGTTTTAACTAATATTTTCATTTGATTATTAATTAGACAAACACTGTTACAATACATAAACACCTATACAATGTAAATTATATATTAATTAAATGAATTATTTTCTAGTTAACAAATACTTGTTGGTACAAATACTGGTTCAGAAGCAAAGTTTAAAAAAATATTACTTTACTATAATCCATCTGCCATTGGTCAACACAAATAATTCAATGCTAATTTTGCATATCATTTCACTAATGAACAAAACTTATTAAAAACCAATTTTTAGTCCAACTGTGCAAATAATAGTGTGCAATATGAGTAATAGTGCAAAGTAAACACTTAGCACACTATTACTCATAAGTTTTTTTATTTATCAATATTCTGTTAATATTACAATAGCAAAACATTTCAAAATGAATGTTGCGTGAGACTTCAATTATGTACTTTTTGCTTCTTTTGTTGATGCAAATTAACATTTAATACATTGTTTACATCCTAAAGTCTATAATATTCAATGACAAAAGTGTGACTTTAGTTAGTGAGTATTATTAAGTAAGTTCGCTATATAATTTGTATCTATTTTTCATCTTTGTTAAAAGGTTGATTTTTGTGACAATGGCTTATTTATCAAATTTATAATTTAGAATGTGATAATTAGATTATTACACCAGTTACTCTAAACCAGAAAAATGCAAAAAGGGTAAACTTAATCTTATTTTTTGTATGTTAAAATACAGAAAACCTGTAAAAAACATTATTTTTGTTTAAAACCCCACAAGTTATCTAAATGTTGCTCAATATAAAAGATCTGTAAAAGTTGGTAAAATTTATTTGTAATTACAAAGATAGGCACAGAAGTTTAAAGTGATTTCACCTAGTTTCTGCCATAAGTATATTGGCTGGTAGCACAATGAAAGATTGATAAAATGCTTGTTTTCAAAGGGGAAAAAAGTGATAAAAAAAATTATATTAGAATTTTTTTTTATATCTAACACTAGTCCAATAATGAGCCTCCGGTAAGCACTTTTTTCCTCCGGTGAGCACTTTTTTCCTCCGGTGAGCACTTTTTCTCATGTTCATGGTAAATTATATATAATCAAATATTGTTTCTTTACAAAAGTTCTACTATTTATATAGCTTTTCTGATTGATGAATTAGAAACATCAATGTCCAACTAATTGTTTTTGTACATATTTAAAGCTTTTGATTATAGATTGGACTGAAAAGAATGAAAATGCAGAAGATCTTCATGTCTGGGAAGATGACTGGGATGATGATAATATTGAAGATGACTTTTCTCAACAACTAAGGTGTTTACTTAAGATTTGAAAGTTACTCAAATCGGTTTTGAATGTCTAAATTTGTCTGAATTTTTAGTAAATTTTAAAATATATAATAAAAATTAAAAATGCTTTGTGAACATTTTGATGAACCATTAAACATTTATGTTTGTTAAATATGTTATAAATATTTTTTATTCATAATTTGTTAGTATGTTAAAAATATTTCTTATTCATAATTTAAGCATTCAATGTTTTGGTAAATCATTTATTTTTTCTCAAAATAGATCAGAAATATTCTAAGTAAAGTGTACTAGAAATAACATTAAAAAATTAAAAATTTTTAATACTAGTAAGTATTTAGATACATGTATACACTGTTCGACATGAAATAGGGGGCTATCCAGAAACCTTTTCAAAAATCTCCCTTAACTTTACAATGCTTAGGATGATATCTAGAAAAATACTGAAAATCATTAATTTTTGTTACTAAAGTTAAATTTTTCATTTAATAAAAAAGTGCCTATATTAAGCACTGCGTGCCTAGGTACCTCAGTGCATTTTGGATGCTTTTATGGCTAAAATAATTTTAATAACAATTTTAATAACAAATAATTTCAAATAGTATTGTGATGGCTTTTTTAATGACACAAAGTTTATTGAGAGCTGTGTTGTCATTTCAAAGTTTATTTCAATGTGGAACAGTGAAATTGTGTTAAAAATCTCTGTTTAGGGTCAAGAAAAACTTCTTAGATTAAAACTCTTTACATTGTTATGGTTTAATTTTATCATTTACTTCAAATTAAATATTACTAAAATAAGAAGTTATAAATAGTCCACAGGATTAGGTGAACAAAAAATGAACAAAAGTTATTATTTAGTGTTTTTTTGTTTGTTTTTGCTAAACTGTTTTTAAATTATTTTGTTTGTGTTTCATTGTTACTATTTGGGACTAAAGGGGAGAGATTAAAGAGAATTCATAACTTAAGAATAGTTGGGATTTATGGGTGGAGAAAAAAAAGTGACCAAATATTGTTTAGAGTTTTAGGTACACTAGAAACAAATTTTACAGAAAATTATCCTTATAAAGCCATTTGATATAAAAAATGAACATTAAATTTGTTTTAACATATTGATTGTTAACATTGTTAGTTAGAACTAACACTTTTGAAATATATAATAAAGGTAGTATTCAATCAAAAAAAAAAGTTATCCTATTATTATATGCAAGCTGAGATTGGACCCTTTAAAATACGGGTCTTTCTAAGTCTATTACAAACCAAACTTTTCTATACTTTTTGCTTATATATCCAATCCGTAAAATACGGGTCTTTGCCAAACCTATCATTTCAATACATATCTATTCCACACCGATTATTTATATACCTATTCCTTTTTTACTTCAATATTTTTTGGTAGAATAATTTATTCCAAAAAAAGCATCTACACCTTTTCCACATACATAGAATTTATAAGAGACTTATTAGTTTTGTTTTTCTGCTAAATGCATTTCTTTGATAGCTCAGTGGTTAAGTATACTGTCATCAGTTTTGTTTTGGGGGTTTAAGACCTCTACTAAGCGTAATAAATTTTGAAATTTTTTAAATCTTACTTATATATTTATAGCAAAATAATAATAATATAGCAAAAAAGATTTCCAAAATTTAAAATAAAATTTTTAAGTTTTCTCATTTTAAAGATATATTATACGCCATTATCTCTATATAATGCCTGCAAACTCAACATATGCTAAAGATGTTTACACTTACAAACATTTGTACGTAACACTATACAAATGGATCTAAGAAGATCTTAAACCAATAAAACTTAGTCATAAAAAAAAAGTTCATTCTTATGATTATAATTAAAAACTAAAGAATAATAGCCTCAGCTATTAAACAATAATCTAACAGTTAAGCCAAAAAATTTTTGCACATTGACATCATGTTGTGGCAAAATAAACTTTTATCTGACAAGTTGCCTTTTGCATTTATCTTACATTTTTTGATTAATTTAAATTATGTTGCATAAAATTGTATAAAAATATATAAAACTGGTACATATATATCATTTTACGGATAAGAGATTGTATTTATTACAATAGTAATACATAAATATATAGTTTTTGTCTTTATTAGAATATATACCATAAAAATATATTCCATATATCTTTAATAGAAGGAGTTTTTTTAATAAATTTAAATAAAATCTTATTTCTAGTTTGTTTTTCTAGTTTTTTTGTCATAAAATGATGTCTCATACGCAAAAAAATTGTGGTTTCTACAATTTACGCCTCAACTATCATTTTTAATGGTCTAAGAAGCGGATGGTAGATGATAAAATCAAAAAACCTATTCCAAAGTTTGAAGTTTTGTGTAAATTGATGACCTTAATATAACAAAATAAGTGTTTGCATTAATTTTTAAACACTTCTTAACAAAAACTATCTTTTTAACATATTGCCTGACCAAACCGAAACCCTCAGTTGATGTATGTACACACCCTGCAAGTTCTACCAATTTAGTCAGTCGATGTATGTACACTCCCTGCATGTTTTACCTATTTAAGTCTGCCATGTATGAACATTTCCCACATTTTGTACCTATTTATTCAGTTGATGTAAGTACACTCCCTGTTCTACATGTTCAAGTCAGTCTATGTGTGCACACTTACTAATTTTTATAATAAATAAAAAATTTTATTAACAGCAATCTAGACATTACGCATAAAACTAGAACTAAATACTTTAAAATATAACATAAAAGTACACACAAAGCGCTCAAAAGGAATTGATCCCGTGTCACCAGGCGACAAGGCCAAATTATGAGCCACAAGGCTAAGCTAAACATATATACATAGAAGTAAATTATAAATATATAGTTTGTTTTTTACGATATGCAATTATTAAAAACATTGATTTATTATTGAGTCATTAATTTACACAAAACTTTAAATGTCTGAATAGGTTTTTGATTCTATCATCTACCGAAGCAGATAATGTAACTTTAGCAATCAGAAATTGTCAAGAGAGGGGCAAATCTAAAATTAAAATTTCAATATTTCCACTTGGATGAGACAATATGTTTTGTGTTTTTTTCAATCTTGTCGTTTTTTTTTAATATAATAACATACATACAAATAATCAAAATAAAAAAACTTTAGCTGTTTTGTTTTGATTATTTGTATGTATTTTCTATAGAAAAGTTTACTTTTATTACATACGATCCTGAATAAAATGTTATATAAATGGATTTTTTACATTTTATAAGCAATATACATAAACAAATAACATATTTTTTTATATATATTGTTCATATAGAGATGGTTAAGCGCGAAACCTGCCAATACAACAAAGTTTAAAAAAAAATTAGTTTTATATTAAAAAATGATTGATACAATGTTTCTTTGCAAACACCAATATACTATACTTTAAATTTTTAATTACACTGAACTGCAATTACTTTTAATTTTTTTTTTGATTTAGTGGCTTTTGTTTAAACGTATTCATTCTATCATCCATACTGCAGCCATTTTTCAAAATGCCTTAGGGTAAAAAAAATTTTGACTTTTTTACAAAATAAGCTAGTTTAGATGTCTACAAATACATATTTTCAATACATATTTTCAAAGAGTTCTGAAAAAGTTCATAAAAATTGTTTGTTTCAAAAAACGTTTTACAAAGAGTTTTCTTAATAATTTTTTTAAATGTGTTTTTCTCGAAATACGTAATAAAAATATTATGGTGCTTTGAAAAACGGCTGCAGCATATATTTATAGCAAAAAAAATTTTTAATTGTCAAAAGAAAGTTTAAAAGTTTTTTCTAGCTGCTGGCTTTTTTTTTTTTTTTTTTTTTGATTCACAACAGCACCTACTGGAGTTGCAGGACTGTCTTATTAAGTTTTTTCTTTATTAAGTTTCAGACAACTTTAGTTGTATCATGATTGAGATACTTATGTTATTAATGTGCTTAAGTAATTAGTCTTTTTCAGACCATCCGCTGCTTATTAGGACTCATTACTTGAGCACATTAATAACATAAATATCTCCATCATGACACATACACAACAATTTTTTTTCTCTTGGTGTTTTTAGAAATTTTAGCTTTTTTATAATCTTTTCGTTTGTTAAAGTGTATAATATCGTTACATATGTTTGTATATAATCTTTATAAAACTTCAAAAGTATTTTGTATTTTAATTTATTAAAAAAAAAAAAAAATTACCAGGTAGGATTCCAACCGCACCTTATTTGTTCAGAAGCTCAGCATGCTATCCCTCGGCAACGCTGGCATGTTGTTATTCATTAAATAAGTTCAAGGTTGCTTATTGTATGTTAACGTTTGAATAAGTTAACAATTGAATTTTATTGTTCCTTGTAGACAGTTTTTTTCTAATTTAGTTTACGATTTTATTAGTATGTCCTGAAACGTAATCTTGAAATATTGTCTAAAATTTTAGGATCATTATTTGAGTTTTAATATGTTATGTTTTGTTATGAACTAAACTTACAAGTACAGAAACTTACTTACCATGGTGAATGCGGTAGCGGTGTAGTGGTAGAGCACTCGCCTCATAAGCGAGAAGTTTCAAGTTCAATCCCTACCACTTCCCTGGTAGTACCGCGCTTGACTTGTTTCTCTGCACAGTGGCTTTGTTTGTCAATGTTTTTCCTTTGGGATTATAGAGTTAAGAGAGGGTTGTAACCACAATTTAAGTAGCCTCCTCAACTGTAGTTAATTCACCTCCTCAAGGCCTTCTTGGCCATGAAATAGTAAATTAACATTCAAAAAAAAAAAAGAAAATTACTTACCATGTTAACAGAAACTTATGTTTTCAAAAATAAATAATATCTAAAAAGTTGATTTGGTACTAAGAGTAATTTTAAAGCTAGTTTATCAATTTCAATTAAAGAATTTCTAAACTTGTTACCATAAAGATAGACGTGTTAGGAAATAGTCATCAATATATCTAAAATAAAAATTCTTAAAATCTTTAACTTGTTTTTTCTAAAAATCCAGTTGTAAGAGTATTTATTTAGTAATATTTAATCAGTGCTGGGTTAAGAGAGGCTTTAACTCAAAATAAAAGATTTTTTTTTAAAATACTTTGAAAATAGAATCTTTGATTAATTATATGAAAAGTCCGTATCCACCACTGTATATAATTACATTAACTTATATAGTATATAAAAAAAAGTAGAATAGAATTAAATTTTTTTTTTTTTTAATGTTCTCGATGGAAGTAAATTAATAAAAACTAAAACAATAAAAATACAATCTTACTTTATAATTAGCTATTGAAAAAATATTTTTTTTGTACAAAAAAAATGCCTTTAGCTAATTTGTTTACTTTTTAATGGTGTTTTTAAAAAAATAATTGACAGTTTTAGTGTGTCTATTTTTATGAAATTTATTTATATTTTTTTGAACCCATATATTTAGATATTAATTTTTGATATTAATTTATATTTAGATATTAATTTTTGATATTAATTTATATTTAGATATTAATTTTTATATTTTAGAGCCGAATTGGAAAAACACGGTCACGTCAAAAAGTAAAGCGATATAAAATGTGTACTTAACTTTAAAAATTCAACGTCTTTTTTAACTTTGATGTTTCTTAGATATTTATAAAAGAATCTGTTATGTATATATTATATATATTTTTTATTTATACTCTATTTTACCTCAACTCTGAAAAAGTTCCAAATTATTCAATTTATTTAAATAAAATGCAAAACCTCAAAATACATCACAATCGATATTTGAGAAATAAAGTTTCAATATTTTACGTCAACCTTGGCAAATACATTAGTTTAAGGTTTTAAAATTTATAAAGTTTCTTTTGGAAAATCAGCTTTTAAAAGAAGACAGAGATTGGATTAAAGCAATCCCTAACATTTCATAGCATCGAAGTTGGGGGTAGGTACAATCGGCAGAGCAGAGCAGATTGGCAGAGCAGATCATTGAAATGTTAATAACGGCAGAGCAGATTATTCAATCAGCCGTTTCCTAATGTGTGATCTGCCAAATAATTCGGCAGATCATTTAATAGAATTTTTATCATGTGATTGCCAAAAATTTTTATGAAAAACGATGTACTTCGAATAGAAAGAACTATGAGTTGACTTTTTAAACATAAACGTTTTTTGTTGTCGCAACACTTTTCCACAAAAAAAGTGATCTGCCGTATTCTAATGTGTGATCTGCCAAATATTTTGGCAGATCATAATGCAACCGGCAGAGCAGATTGTCAGAGCAGATTATTGTAATAATAATAACAGCAGAGCAGATTATCACAGACAGGCAATCAGCCGTTTTCTATTTTGTGATCTGCAAAATTATATTTTAATAATGCGTGATCTGCCAAATAATATTTAAATAATGTGTGATCTGCCAAATAATATTTGGCAGATCACACATTAGAAAACGGCTGATTGGATAATCTGCTCTGCCGCTATCAACATTACAATAATCTGCTCTGCCAATCTGCACTGCTCTGCCGATTATACCTCCCTCGAAGTTGCTCCAATTTCTAGTTCAATCAAAAAAAAAGAAAAGAGTACTAATGTAAGGATCCCTATCAATATTATCATCTACGATATAGAGCGTAGCTCTATATCGTAGATGATAATATTGATAAAGATCCTCACATTAGCATATAGATATAGAGCTTGATAATTATACATTGTATATAGACATAGAGCTTGATAACTCTACTGAGAAAATAAATTATGACACCAAACCACCTAATAAAAGTTTACTATTTCTAAATATTTTAAATTTTTTACTTTCAATTAATACAGTACTAAACTTAATTGAATTAGTTAACTTAAAAAATAAGCTTGACTTGAACAAAGTAAACATATTTCATACGAAAATCTAACATCAGATGAAGAAAAGTTTTTTTTTCCAGACTTATAATAAATGGTAATAAAGCTCTTTGAAAAAGTTAAAACTTACTTCACTCGCGCTTGATGTTGGAGGACCATCTTTGTTTTGTGCTAATAAAGCACAATATAATAAAAAGTTAACTTCACCATAGCAAACTTGGTTATTTATAAACACATCAATACCAATGTCTAATTGGTATATAATAAAAACTAGCTGGGGCAAAAAGTTTTTTATCTTTTGACCGGGTGGTTGTGTATCAGACAGATTACTATATCAGAATAATCTTCTATAAGAAACTTAAACTTGGTGACTGAGTGCTTATTCTTATCGCTGCCCTTATTTAATAACTACTGCGTTTTTTTATGTAAAATAATAATATGGTTTTTTATGTAAAATAATAATATGGTTGTATCTTTAGATTATATATTAGGCAGTCGTGGCGCAGTGGTAGCGCACTTGCCTCATAAACGTAAGATCCGTGGTTCAAACCCCACCTCTGGGCAAGTTTTGCGACATCGGTTGGGAAGGAGGCGTGAAATTCCTATTAAATGCTCTTCCGCGGAGCTCTGTGATAAGACTGTAAGGACTTCTTGGGGCACCTAAATCAGCTTAAAAAAAAACTGTATCCATATAAAATGTTCGTGAATAGAGGAATTTGATGTATAAAATGTTTCCTGTTAATTATTTGACTGCGAGGATCACTTAATTTGTTAGATAATACCGTGTTGAATATGAATGCCTTTGATCATTTTAATATAAGTGTAGCTGATTAATGTAAATCTACTTATTCAGGGCGGCCAGCAAATTTTCATTTTCATTTTTCATGATTTTTTCCTAAAACTTAAACATACAAAGCAACAATAAATTTCACTTAGCCCTTACTTTTACCTAAAAACATTATTATTATTTTTTTTTTTTCCTTTGGTTGATTAAGGTGCCCCAAGAAGTCCTTACGGTCTTATCACAGAGCACCGCGGAAAAGCATTTAATAAGAAGTTCACGCCTTCTTCCCAACCAATGTCGCAAAACTCGCCCAGAGGTGGGGTTTGAACCACGCATCTAACGTTTCTGAGGCAAGTGCTTGTGTAAACTTGCTTCATAAGTGCTCTCCTTGACTTTTAAATAATGATGTTATTATGAGACTTTAAAAATACATTTTTTATAATCTTATTTTGATTGTTAATTCAATTAATAACTTAATCAATCAAAATTCCCTGAGTTTTGCATAATTAGTTTAATTTCATGACTTTAGCAGAATGTCCAAGTTGTTGGCCACCCTGATTGTTTATAAATAATAAAAGTAAAATTATAGAAAAACATAATTTTTATTTATAGATTTAAAATCTAAATACATTTTAAAGAAGGGTTAGTTTTAATTTGTCTATTGCTTTAATCACCATTTTTTGTACTGTACTGAACTCATTTTGTTATATATATATATATATATATATATATATATATATATATATATATATATATATATATATATATATATATATATATATATATATATATATATATATATATATATATATATATATATATATATATATATATATATATATATATATATATATATATATATATATGTGTGTGTGTATATGTATATGTATACATATATATAAACTTTAAAATTGGCCGTTGACATTTTATTTGAAAACGAAAAAGAGTACAGATTCAAATTTAGTACTGAAAAGTAGGCATCTCTAATAATTAGCTTTTTTATGTAGCGCAAGTGGTTATGGGATCGATCTGGGAATAAATATAGTTTGTAATGTAAGCAAAGCTCTACGAGGTTTACATCTTATGGAATAAGATATACATACACATGTATATCTTATTCCATTTATGTAAATAAAAAAATTAGGTACAAAGCTGTGGCGTTTCTTAGTGTATCTGGGGTAATATTTATATGTATTTAGCAGGTGCATAAAAATATGTGTAAAAATAATATCTCAGCACTCTTTCGACACCGATTTCACGTGACAACAGCAAGTAAATTTTGAATATCAAAGTAAATATATCATCCATACGTAATTTTCACATAAAAATCTAACTAAGTGTGTCTTCTTTTCAAAAATAATCTATGTTTGTATAGAATTCTAAAATGAATCACCACAACAAAACTCTTTTCTGGCGTTACCTCAAAAAAAATTAAAAAAAAAGTGACACAAAATTCGGTTGCGTAAATCTAGTCATTTTTATCTTTCTATAATTTATTTCTATAATATAATTTAAATTAAATTAGAAAACGAAAAACACGCAACAAACTAACGTTTATTTATTGAAACCACTGATAAAATAAATTAAATTGAAAAAAAACAAACTTAAAATTTCCTTGAAAGCTGTGAGAGATTTATCAACTCTATTTTGCTTGCAGACCTTCCTTGAAAGACCACTTTAAAAAGACCACTTTAAAAAACCCTAGAAACTACTTTAAAACGAAGTTTTAAACGTTAACTGTTCTATTAATATTTAGATAATTGTTTTAATCAAATTGTTTAAAAATTTAAAAACTTTTTATAAAAAACAAGGAAACTTGTTTGGAAAAGATCACTGGAAGTTATAAAAAAATATCTTATATAACTTATAAAATTATTAAATTTTTAAAATTATATATATTCGTCAGATCACGATGTAAGCAAAAAACATAGTTGCCGGTTTTAAAAATGTTGTATTTACCGATTAAAAGTTATTTTCCTCAATTGCTTGCAAGCTGCTGAAAAAAGTATTGAAACTGTTAAAAAAAAAGGTAAATGTACATCACAAGATAAACATCACCACATTGTAAATATATAGTTACAACTAGCTTTAGCTACGTTCTTACTATATATAGTTACAGCTACGCGCTGACATTAACTGGTTGCTAGTCAGATTTTTTTTGTTTTTTTGTTTACATTAGTTTGTCGTTGTACAATTATATAGTGATAATAATAAAAAAATACTAATTACAAGTACCTTTTACAAATTTACAATGATAAAATATATAAACAAGGTAACTGAAAGAAGATCACGAAGATTTTGTCATCAGAACCTTAAATAAGCCGTTTTTTTTTTAATGCATAAATAAACTTCTTACAATAACGAAAAAAAAAATGAATAATACAAGAAGATCTCATACAAATGTACAAATGGTATTATGATATAGAGAAAATAACTAGGAAAATACCCCCTCAACATTCGTACTCTTTAAATTCTTCTGGTCCGTGTTCAAACATTCGAGGTAATAAACATCATTTATTCACCGATAAGAAATATTTAAATCAAAATCGTGAAGGTTTTTTTACAAATTGCACAGTCAAGTTCTGGAACAATTTACTAATTGAAACAGTGGAAGTTAAAAGTCTCAACTTATTTAAAGCTAAACTAGACTTAATTGACTATCTTTAACTTTCTTGTTATACCTGTAAAAGATTTAACATGGCGTTAAATCTCAACAGTATTGTATATTTTTATTATTATTATTATTATTGTTATTATTATTACAATGGTGAATGACAATAAAATTTATAAAGTATATAGACTAATACAAAAAAATATATAAACAAAGTAAAATGATTTGATATATACAAAAATAATTGGCTTAGTAATAACAGACGTTAACAATTTCAAAATGTTACTATTAATAGTACATAAGTACGTTATCCATGGAAAGAATAAAACTTTTAAATTTAGCTTTAAAAATAGAGAAAGAAGAAGGCGAATCAAAATTTTGAAAAAATAACCTTATTATTTGGTTCGACAAAAAATTTGGTTTAGCAAATCATTATTTCTTACGGTATATTTATTGACAGGTTTTAAAGTAAAGATATTTTTAAAAACGTTGAGAACTAAATTATTTTTCCACATATATACAAAACATAAGATATTAAATACATTTAATTCATATGTATTAAGTAATCTCATTTCGTTTAATAAAGGCTTCGAATGAGTAAGACGATCCGCAAAAATATTAATTCGAATTGCGAGCTTCTGACGGTTGCAAAGACGTTTCAACCTGTTTTTATTAGTACTTCCCCAGGCAATATTTGCATAAATAAAATATTTATGGATAAACGAGTAATAAAGTTGGGACAAACTCTTTTTATTTAAATAATCTCTGGTTTTATACAAAATTCCAATATTTTTAGAAGTTTTGGTACAAATGTAATCAATGTGATATTTCCATGTAATATGTTCATCCAGGAAAAATTCTAAAAACTTTATGACACCTTCTTTAAAAATTGGTGTAACTTTTGCGGTGTTCAATCGATCAGGAAAAATTTCTTGATGTATTGACGCTTCAAAAACTTTAAATAGAATATCTTTTAGTTGTTCAAAACAGTCTATAACTATATTACCATTAATGTCATAGGCACCAGTTGCTTTATGTATTTATTTTTAGATTTGAAGGCTTTTTCAAAGTCTTCAAAAGATAATGCTGAAGACAATTCATTAGAATTAATGCAATCATTAATTAGTACTAAAAAATTACTAAATACAGCCTGGGTGTTTGGAACTTTTGTTGCCAATTTAGGACCAATTCCAACAAAAAAAATTATTAATAGATTAAGCTAGCGTTTGTTTTATAACTGTGGTATTATGTATAATATATATATATATATATATATATATATATATATATATATATATATATATATATATATATATATATATATATATATATATATATATATATATATATATATATATATATAACTGTGGTATTATATGATATACAATAACATCATTTTGTTTTTGTTTCAAATTATAACACTTTTTTACCATCAGTTGAAATTTAGACGATTTTAAATAGAGTTTTCTCAAAGACAACTTATTTTGATGCTTACATAATTAATTTTTTGTTTTAATAAAAATAAATATAGCCTTACGACTTGCAAGTAATTTAATTTTTTCATCAAGTACATTGAGTAAGAAAATCACTCAAAAGTGATTTTCTTACTCAATGTACTTAAATTTGTCAAAAGCTTTATAACGTTTCGACTGATAATAGTATTGATTACATGAAAACATCAAGTGATCTTTTTTACAGTAAGCTACATCGTCTTCTAAGATGCATAATTTTTTTTCTTAATTAATTTAAGCAAATTTTTAGCTAATCCAATTGCCTTGATTTCTCCATCAAGCGACCATTTTGGTATTTTTTTCTTGTTATATTCTTTCATATTTTCTTTTTTAAATACTCTTTGAACGAAAGCTTTATTACATTTAAACTTCGTAGCTAAATCTTGTTGTGACTGAGTCGGATTTTGATGAATTAAGTCGACTATTGGTTGTTTTTTTTGGAAAAAAATCTTGATTTTCCACCATTACCCAATTTTATTGTACAGTTTTGTTTTCCTTATAACATTTTATAACAATTAAAAAAAACTACACTCACACACAAGAAAACTAATTCTGTTAGCATCATTATAAAAAAAGTCATAATAATTGATTAGGTGGTTTTTGCGAAAACTCAAATTAAAATCGTCAAAATTTCAACCGATCATGGTGATATATATATATATATATATATATATATATATATATATATATATATATATATATATATATATATATATATATATATATATATATATATATATATATATATATATAAATTAGTAAAAAATCACTTAGCAAAATTTTTTCTCATTTAACACTGTGTTTCATCAAAAAAGACTCATCATAAATCTGATGAGTCTTTATTGATGATTTCTGATGAGTCTGATGATTTCTGATGAGTCTTTATTGATGAAACACAGTGTTAAATGAGAAAAAATTTCGCTAAATGATTTTCTACTAATTTGTAATTGCTCTGTTCTTTTAAGAACATTGAGCACTCTTTTTGTAGAATACATTTTAAATTGTTTAAATATATATATATATATATATATATATATATATATATATATATATATATATATATATATATATATATATATATATATGTATATATATATATATATATATATATATATATATATATATATATATATATATATATATATATATATATATATATATATATAAACTAATTTACTTCCGACAAGACTGCAAGCAACCACTAATTAAGTTGGGAGTTACCATAAAATAAAGAATATTCTTTTTGCGGTTACAAAGGAATGATTCAATAATCTCAAAAACTTACCCAAAGACATTTGCCTATAGACACGATACATCTACTTTTGAAGATGCATTGTGTAGTATACTCTCATATGTACTCTGCATATGCATATGTACTCTCTGCAGACTTTCCAACGCAATATTTTTGAAGAAAATAATTGCTTATAATATTTTTTGTGATTAAACACATTACATAAGTTTTTAATAGGGTCCTAAAGAAACATCTCAAACATCTATAAACTTTACTTTTTGAAATCATGATTAACATCAATAATTATTTTTGAAACTTTTTTTTCCAAACATATTTAAGCATTATAGGTAATATGAATGGACTTCCCTTAAAATGAGAGAGCTTTTAGGTTGACATAGCTAACCCACTTTCTGTACAAAAAAATAAATCTATAATAAAGATTACAATAATGATCAAAATCATAACAAAATAAATATTAAATCATAAAGACAATCATTTGACATAATCTTTAATGGAAAATATAATTTTTATGCTATTAGTTCATATAATCATACACTTATTTAGGTCATTTAGTTTTTACAATTATGAACTGAAAATGACATTTAACATTAACCTTTAATAGTTTAAAGCAAGGATTTTAATGTTTGTATTTTTCAAGATTTTAATAATTATCAATTTTTCATTGATGTATATATAGTATTCGAAAAAAATAAACTAAAAAGTTAAATAAAAAATAAAACTACAAAAAAAAAAAACTTTTTAATTAAATCAGAGCAGTTGTTTTTCACTGTTTTTGTTTTTGATTTTGTTTTATCGAATTATATCGAAAATTCTTATTATTCGTGTGTTTCAACTTTATGCTTTATTTTTGACTTTTCCTTTAAACTCAAATCTTTTATTGAAAGATTGAGTGGGATTGTGGTGTCATTTGAAAGAGTTTTTGACAAGACTCCACGATCCTGAAATGGTTTACCGTGATGATCTTTAGTTTTGAATACCGTATGGAGATGCTCTGTGTGGGGATGTAACTTCTTTAGTGTTTTGGATAACTCCTTGTTAATTTTATGAGTGTTAGCTTCTTGTTTCTTTATGTCTTTTGAGGATTCTTTCTGATTACTTTTTATTTCATTCATTAACTGTATTATTTTTTTATGAGCAGTTGATATGCGCTTTCTGACGCATTTTATTTTATGTTTTTTTTGGTGTTTTACGATGGTACACTTAGTTTTTGTGGGTACAGTTTGATTGAAAAATACATAAAACTTTTTCTTTTTATTCGAAGCTATTTCACTTAGAAAACCTTGCAAAATATTCGCTTGCAATCTTTTATTCTGTTTTTGTATGTTAAATGATTCTTTATAAAGGTTAGATAATGTTTTATTTTGAGAAAATGTTTTATTTTGAGAAAAAGTTTTATCAAACTTTTTACTGTTTTTTTGGTTGCCATTATATAGTTGATGCCTTGATGAAACTAAATTTGATGGGATCTTTTGCATTGAACTTGGACTAAAGGGTGCTCCATTTGGTCCATCTTTATCTAAAAATATAGTAAATACGATCTGATTTGAACAAATTTTCCTTTATAACTTTAATCTATAAAAAATAAACTCCGCATAGAAATCGTAATCAAAAGATAAGCAAATATAAATATTGTAAAAATGGAATAATAACAACAACAACAACAAAAAACGTTATTAATAATATAAAAATGACATGTAATAATAATAAATAAAATTAGGCTTTACAAATTTTACAAAAACACGCTTCCTTGTTCGAATTCTTTATTTTTTTTTTTTTTTGTTCTTTATTACAATATATAAAATGAAGGTACAAATAAATAAGAGAAGAAAATTTCAAGAGAAGGTATTGTTAAAATACAAAGAATAAAAAATAAAGTATAAAGAACGCGTATACTTTAGGAAGACCACCAGGTCTCGACACAGAGAATTGGTGTTGGTTAAATAAGAACTTTTTTAACTAAACCTTTTTTTATGTTTTTTTCTTAATCTAAACCTTCTTAACCGCTGACTTATGCAAACAACTCTTTTTATAAATATATAAATAAATATCACGATAAAAAGGTCTATAATTTTAAAAATAAATATGACGTTTTGCATCCACTAAATCTCTTTGGATATAATTTATCGAACATAATATTATGTTCTAACATATTATAATATGTTAGATTATCGAACGTTAGTGCGTTTACGCCTGTGTTAACAAAAACATCAAACCATTGTCTAGGGGTAATTCACCTCCAAAAACAACATACATATATTTGCAGATATGTATACTCATAAATCAAGGCATATCCATATATTCTTTTTTTTTTTAATCTTTTTTTTTTTTTTTTTTTTAACTTTTATATTTAATAACGAGCCAAAAAAGACTTTCAGCACTTTTTGATCTATAGTGTATAACTTTATCAGGAGTCCAAAGAATAATTAGAATAATACAGCTCATTACTAGTTGGAAGCGAATTGCCTAATGTAAAAGAAAACTGGATTTTTTTTAACCTTAAACAGGTTACTGCACGTACACAGCGTAAAATTGACTTTTTTTCTATTTCCTAATATTGTTCTACAATTAACTTTTTTGCGGATTTTTTTTAGAAAACTCTTTATAAATAAACATTTTAAAAATTCGTTTCCTTTTTCCAAGTGCGTGTTAAAAATATTTGGCGACTCTTTGTCTCTTTTTTTTTAATTTGTAAAAACGAGATTATTAAATTTTTTAATAATTTTTACTAAGCTAATAAATGAATAATTCTTTTTATGGATATAGCTTTTATTATTATAACTTTTACATTAATAAGCATAAATTATGCTTAGTTATTTATCTGTTCTGTTTTTTGAATCAATTATTAAATAAATATTTATTTTCGGTCGTCTGTGCATGTTGGATACAGATAAGACAGTACAGCTTTTTCACTTTCGCGAAAAGTAACTTTACTTGTTTCACTTTGATTTGTTTATTATAGCATTTTTATATAAATATCTATGTATATAAAAATATATATATTGATTTGTTTATTATAGCATTTTAATATAAATATCAGTGCACTTATGCCAGATTGTATTTAAGCCAGTTTTTACAACTGCTTTTCACTTATGATAATATGCACTTATGACAGTTCGCACTTATGCCAACTTGCACTTGTGCTAATGTTTGCAAGTTATTTCGGTGCAATTATGGTAGTTTGCACCTGACAATTTGCACTTATGCCAATTTTTGCAACCACTTCGCTTTTATGTTAGTTCGCACTTATACCATTGCTTGCAAATTCTTTCAGCGCACTAATGCCAATTAGCACTTTTGCCAGTTTTTGTAACTGCTTTGCACTTATGCCAATTTGCAGCTTATGCAGACTTGCAGTTATGAAATTTAATCAGTCTTTAATCAGTCACTTAAGTAAGTATTGCAACGAGGTGAGTCTGAAGAAAAAAAAACGAGGTAAAAGATTTAGGTCTTACAAGGTCTGAACAAAGGAAAAACTAAACACACAAGTAGGGTCAGAAACAATACACTAATCAAAAAAGTAAGGTAAGAAAGCATTAAAATTTTGAAAATGAGTGGTTCATGAATATTTGATCAAATTAGGATGAAAGAAGGAAGTTTATAACTGAAAAAAAAAATTGTTGCAAGTAGGTTGATAAGTGTTGTTAGGTTAGACAGGTGTCAAAATAAACGTACAAATAAGACGTTTTTATGAAATAAATTGTAGTATTTCTAATATAAATTGTTGTTTACGGCACGCTAATTTATTTGGAAGACGTCCAGATAAAAAGCCCTTAGTTACCTGGAAAAATTGTAACGCTTGAAAAGAATTATTATCAGAGCATCTAAAGTGGATTATTCAACAATGGTCCGAAAAATTTTTTTATTGACGAAAGCAAGTTTATGCTGTTCAGATTAGAAGGAATCAGGTATTTTCGACGTCCATTAGGTGCAACATACAATCCTAAACCCAAACTGTCTACCGTAAAACATGGAGGAGGTAATCTAATGATTTGGGGATGTTTTAGCCGGGATGGAATTGGTTTGCTCCATAGAATTACTGAGACTATGAATCAATAAAAGTGAAAAAATATATGTAAGACTAATATGTTACCTCATGAAAAAAATAAAACGTCTCGAGGATGGATGTACCAACAGGATAACGATCCCAAACATACAGCCAAATTAATTTTTTCAAAAAGAGTAAAGTTAATGTTTTAAAGTAGCCATCCCAATCATCTGACTTAAATCCCATTCAACATCTATGGGAACATTTTGACCATCAAATGAAAGGAATCAGGCCTACAAGTCATGCTGATTTATTTAATAAAATCAAGGAAATATGATACTCAATTCCTATTGACGTTTGCATTAATTTAGTTGAATCTATGCTTAAGTAGATGCCAAACCATTATTGACTGTAAAGGATATCCTACAAAATATTAATGTGGTTTATCTTTTATATAAAACTGAGACCAAATACAGTTGAAAAATTTGTTCCATTCAAAAAAAAAAAAAAAAACGCTTTTCTCGCAAACTTTTGAATTTATCAAAAATCGTTGATTTGTGTACCAATTTAAATATGTTAGTTAGATTATCATTATTTGTTCAAAACATAACTGTAAACTTGAAAGCCTTATATATATATATATATATATATATATATATATATATATATATATATATATATATATATATATATATATATATATATATATATATATATATATATATATATATATATATATATATATATATATATATATATATATATATATATATATATATATATATATATATATATATATATATATATATATATATATATATATATATATATATGTATATATATATATATATATATATATATATATATATATATATATATATATATATATATATATATATATATATATATATATATATATATATATATATATATATATATATGTTTGTGCGTGTGTGTGTGTGTGTGTGTGTGTGTGTGTGTGCCAATAAATACTATAATTAAAAAACTATAAATGAAATGTTTACAAGACAATCATTACGTCGTTAAATGACATAAATTAAATAAAAACAATATTTATTTTTAAATGGTAAACTTACTTTGCTGATTTTCATTTTGATTAAGCTGTTTATTATGTAAGATTTCAAGCGTAATATTTAAATGAATAGAAATTAGAAAAATGATTAACAAAAATTTATGCCTCCCCATAAAAATAAAGGTGAGCAAACAAGCTGCAGTTCTTGGAATTTAAAAGAATCTTAAATTATTGTTTGTTCACAATAGATAACTTTTTTAATTTTTTTATTTGTAGGCTCATTTTGAGAGCAGTATGCAGCATTATTTTATAAAGATCGTTTATGATGCTTGTTTTGTTTGTTTATATTCATTTGTTCATTTAAATTCGTTTGTTTGTTTATATTCATTTGTTTATTTAAATTCGTTTGTTTGTTTATATTTGTTTGTTAAATTTTGCTTATTACTTTATAAACCGTATTTCTAGTCTTATCTAAAAAGTTTCTAGTTTTATCTTCTTATAAAACAAAAGATATAAAAAGAAATTTGGTATCAATTAAAGTTAATAAAATTATATCAATTGTAAAATTTTTTATTTTTTATTTCGTTAGTGGGTTTCTAGAGTTTCTTATGTCATTTTTATTTTTGTTCTTAAAAATGAAATGAAATATAATAGTTTGTAACCAACAACTTGACTAAAAAATTATTGAGTGCATTCTAATATTAACTAAATGACAATGAACATTTTCTTGAGATTAAAAAATATAATTAAGAGTCCTTCCGTTTACCGTTAACAAAGAGAATATTTTCAAAAAGTGAAGGTAAAAGTAGCATGAGCATTTTCTTTCCAAGCATTACTTTGCATGACAAAATACTCAATGCAATGAACATTGTGTTTATTCAATTATCTTTTGTTGTGATTTTTTACCAAAAAAAATTTGGAGTTGTTTCCAGAATCTGAAAGTCCTAAACTATCATAAAAATGGAGGACTTTTTTTTAAATTAGGAGACGCAAATGGGATACAAAATACAAATATATTTCAACACCCCCCGCTATAAAAAAATCCAACACCCAGTAGCGTGTTGAATTTATTTTATAGCGACCTCAGTCCACTGCCCCATTTACTGGGAGAGAGAACTTATGTAAGATTGCATACAATCATCCAATTAACAGTAAAGTATGGAGCTTACCACCCAATAAATTTTTCAGCTCAAGACGACCATATAATTTGCCTAATTTGCATTGTGATTAAACTTGACCTGTGTTCATAACTATTGGCGTAATTTATTTCTTCTAAACTGAACTTTTAAGCTGTCTTAGTCCTACATGTTTTTTATTCGCTGAAATAATTAAAGAAAACTTTATGTTTTGTTTTGCAATTTTGGCAACAAAGTTACACTGTCTTTAACTCTACCATAGTTTTATCCCTGGAAAAATTACTTGGAACAAATTATTTCACCAATTTTTAACCAATTTTTTTTTGCTTGAAAATTATCAAAATAAATTGTATTTCAAAATCAAAGCCAATACCAAAGCAACTCCGACAGAACTCATTTCCCCCAAATAATACGTACATACAGGTTTTGCATTCAGATTTACATACAGGTTTTATATGTCAGTCAGTACTAGGGACGGACCCAGGGGGTAGAAGGATGGGGTTTACATCTTTATTTTGAGAACCTTTTTATATAGGAGACAAAATATGATACAAAAATATTTCAACACCTCCGCCCCCCTCTCCCCACCAAAAATTCCTGGATCCGTCACTAGACTATTTTGTTTTGGCTGCACTTTAGTTACATCAAAGTTCTAAGCAATTAACTTGACGTAAAGGTCCTCTAAAATTTTTTGGGGCCCTAAATTTGCGGGGCCCGGGGCTATAGCCCCCTAACTTCCCCCCCCCCCCCCGCCCTCCTGATCCGGCACTGATAATTATTAGCAATAGTTAAATATCAGGACAATCAAAGTTAAAAATAATGCGTATATTTTTATGCGTAGTTTACGCAATAATTAATAGCTGTCTTATTAAGTTAAGACGTTATATGAATCGCTAACTTGAAAAAGGGACATGTTATGTGAATTTTTGCAGGACATGTCCCCTTTTTCAAATTCATATAGTGTTAAATACCCCTTTTGAGATATTTTTTGGTACTCACTTTTGTATTGACACCGTACTTTATGTAACTTTTATTTTTTAATGGTCGCACTATTTTAGTAATACACTTTAGTAAATTTTCTACGTTATCATAATGTTGTGATATAATATTGTTATAATATTACGTAATGTAATGATTATCATATATTATTAACAAAAAAATGATAAAAATTTATTTTTCTTGTTTAACTTATATTTTATACAACTTATTCTACGATGGTAGAATATGTTATGTGCATTAATTTTTCTTGCTCTCACTTGCTATTGGTTTAGATTTAATTAATAAGGTTTAAATTGTTCACTTTATTATTTGTTTTATTATGAATGTTTTAAATATAAAGTTTGTTTTGTTATAGGTACTTGTAACATAGTTAAAAAATAATAATTGTAAGTACATAAATATTATTGTATGGTGATATCACTATGTTAGTTGGTTACTTCAGATGGCTAAAAAGTATTTCAAAGAAAATGGCTTTGTTAAACAATGTAAATAAAGTCATTCATAGTAATAGATTGTTATTCAATGCTACTACAGGGTGTCTCTATGCACCAGAAGGAATGTATGAACATCTCAATCAACTTACAAAAAATGTCTGATTCATAAAGAAATTTTTTTTAAACTTCTATTTAATTTGGTTTGGCAATTAAATTTAAAATATTAAAATTTTTAAATGCACAATAGACTGAAAAAAAAGTTTCTTTTGCAAATGATTATTGTTTTTTTTTTTAATTTTCTACATTATAACAAATATGTTATTGCAATCCTTATATTTACATTACATGTTATATATAATTATGTTATATGATATTGTGTATTGCCTGGCACAATTTGTTTGTCACTACAAGGAATGTATAAATATTAAACATAAACATGAAAATAGTTTATCAAATTTTTTTATTTAAGAGTAGTTGCAGATAAGTAGAAAATTTGCATATATGTTAATATATATTAAGTATTTATAAAAAGGTGTGTTTATATCAGTATCTGATATAAACAATGGAAAGATAAATATATGCATCTGTGTGTACTTGTGTGTGTGTGTGTGTGTGTGTGTGTGTGTGTGTGTGTGTGTGTGTGTGTGTGTGTGTTGTTCACACATGATTACAAACTTATGGGGGAAAATCAAGGAAATCTTGATGACTTATCATTCAGCCAAGATTTTTTCTTTTTACTATGACTATTTATACCTGTTCTATCAAATTTAATAAAGTTTTATTTGTTTTTTACTTTCTATTAACTCTTAACTTAAATATTGCTTTTAAGACACCATAAACAATATTGTTTTTTAGTGGTATAAAAACATCTGCAGGTTGCTGATTAAGTGAGAATGTTGAACGCTATAATAATGGATTTTATCAGTATAATTAAAGATAAACTTAGTATTTGGAGAAGAGTTCTACAATTCTTTGTAATGCTTTTCCATTTAGTGGTACTGCTAAATGTAAGCTTGCTTTTCTTACCTGATTTGTATAATTTTTTAAAATTAAAGTCGTGTTCAGTTTGAGTCATACCTGCTACCATAATGTTATCTATATCTTATTGATATTTTTTTAAGAGCTCGCTATTATAAATTTACCAATTACCCAATAATAATCAGCAACTGCATTCATTAGACCTAATGACAAATAAGTAAATTGATACAATTTACTAGTTTCAAACACTGTATAAGGCTTGTTTTCTAGTAGGTGTGATATCTGATGATAGAGACTTGTAAGATCAAAAGTACTGAAAAAATAACACTTAAACAATTCATTAACTTGTCACCTGGGTAGAGTACAAGCATTGAAGTATGGTATTGAAGTTGGTAAAACTATTTAGTTTGGGAATAATCAAAAAACATTTGTTTTTTATCTCTCATTTGTCATAGCTTTACAATTTGTGCTCTAAAGTACAAAGGTACTCTAACTTTCTTATTAAATAATTTCTTAATTTTGGATTGAATGAAGGCGTATCAATGTGATTATTGAAATTTAACTGCAACTGGATGACAGTCTTTAGAAATGATATTTGTGATTTTTTTAGGCTACAAACTGACAAAGAAGGTAATGTTCTGCCAAAAGGTATTGTTATATTGCTTTGCTGTTTCATAAAAGCTTGATCAGCATTTAATTATCAAATTAAGCAGTTTAATTATGGTTAACTGGTATTAAACAAAGATATTAAACTTCATCAACTAATACTTCATCAACCAATGAACATTAACAAGAACAGTAATAAATAAAAAAAAAACCTTTTTTTTTTAGTTGGATGGATCCAGAGATGTTAATTTATTATTATTATTTCCTTTATAAATAAATATATCTAGGTGTTTATGAGAATTTACTAAAACCCGCAAAAGATTTTATTGATTTAGGTTGTGAATTCCTAAGATTTTGCAGAATAGATCTAACTAAAAACAATGCTTGAAGAAGTTGACCATTTGATTTAGCAACTTTTTTGATTAATCTGAGGCAGATGCCTTTAAGACGCTTTGAGGAGGACTTGACCATGGTCATATGATTGCTGCATGTTTCTCTATGGTGGAAGTTTCATGGATAGAGAGTTAAAAATGTTGTGAAACACAGGCCAAACGTAAGCCTCAAAAAAAAAAAATTGATTTGTTTGAAAATATTCTGATTAATCTAATCAAAAATGATTTGGGAAAGTTGAATTAATAAGTTTATAAACTATTTTCCAGATGTGAACTTTTTGTGCAGTTATATCATCGTTTTCTTGTGATGTAAAACACAAAAAGAGTTTATAGAGTTAAAGAATGGTAACACTGCCAAGAATCTTATTAAAATATAATTAAAAAATTTTAAGTTAAAAATAGAGAATATTCTAAAATTAAAGAAATATAAAAAGTTGTTAAAAATGAAGAACATTGTGAAAAATTAAATTATTAATTAAAAATTGATTAAATTGTTGAAAATAAAGAACATTGTAAATATATGAAATAATTTGTTCATCAATTGCATTAAAATTTACTATACCAGTTTCAGCATCATATTTAAGTGTGGTGGGAGTTTCAGACATGTTATCTATCGAAAATAAAAATAAATTTAATTCAGATATGTTCTATCAAAAACTAAATCAAATCCCCAAAATTAAATTGTTGGTAAGGAGGACAAAATTTAGAATTTTTCGTGTGTTTTTACCTTGCTCAATTAATTCTGTTGATAGTCTATTTACAAATTTTACATTTATTAGTGGATTTTACATCTAATGAGTTGATGTTATGAAATAACTTGGGGAATGGGTAAGGTTGAAAATAATAAGAATAGTAAAAAATTTTTGTTGAAAACAAATACAAATTAGCTGTTTCACAAAAGCTTTGCTTCTGTGACTGGGACTATCACATTTTGAAATCTGTATGTTTTTGAGAAATTTGTATTGAATGCTGAGTATTAGTATTCTAGAGCATCTAGAATATTCCTGAACCGCTAATATTGTGCAAAAGGTATATATTTCATCTATTAGGCTAGTATATATTTCATCTATTAGGCTATATTTCATCTACTAGGCTTCATCTATTAGGCTGGCGCAGATGTGTTTTTAATACATTATTTCCAGTTTAGGATGTTGAACTCTGGATCTTCTTGACTCGCTGCGTAGGTTTTGCTTGTGTCTCTTTTTTTATGACTAGGCAACTCATTCTATTATCTCCAAACGAGAATACAGCTCTTAAACTCAGTTTTATGGTTCTGAGGCCGGCTGATAGTCAGGTTTCCCGAACTCTGTGGAGAACTCTTAGAGAGGCTGATTCCATCAACAGCTGAAAAATATCAAAGTACTAACAGTGCCATGTTTCGCATGGATGGTGTCCCTCTTTGTACCTTTGGTGTGCATTGCCAAGGCCACATTGGTGCCCTTTGTTATAGCTTAGGGTTTATTAGTAGTAATGAGGCAATTGCTTGGGCTATAAAACAGTGTACTGAGTACTATCTATGTTTCGAGTCAAGTTCTATAACAAATTTAAAAATGAATAAAGTAACAAAAACTTATCATTCACTAATATTCGTGGCCTTTGAAGTAACTTTTCTTCTGTTGAGTCTTATCTCTTGCAAAGTCCACCAGACCTACTCGCTCCCTGTGAGACTAATTTGAGTTCGGCTGTCTCATCTTGTGATCTTAGTGTTGATAGTTATCTTCCTTTAATTCGTAAAGACTCCAATAGTCACATGCTTGGCCTGGGCATTTACATTCGTAAGAATTCACCCATTTGTCGGGAAACTAGGTTTGAATCCACAGACTACTCTCTCATATGCTTTCATTTAGCACTACTTCACTCTATCACCTTTCTCATTATTCTATATCGCTCTCCTTCATCTCAAGACTGCACTCTTCTTGATTTTCTGATCATATTAACCAAGCCCTCTCTCTTTATCCATCAGGTAATATTGTTGTTGTCGGTGACTTTAATGTTCATTACACTGAATGGCTTGGCTCTAGTGTCAGTGACTCTGCAGGCTTTAAAGCCCACAACTTTTGCCTTTCTCAATCCCTAACTCAAATAGTCAACTTTCCAACTCGCTTTCAAGACAACCCAAATCATTTACCTTCTCTACTCGACTTATTTCTTGTTTCTGATTCTAGTCGGTGCTCAGTTTCTCCACACTCACCCTTCGGTGCTTCTGATCATGGTTTGGTCTCTCTAAAACTATTATCTCATTCTTCTTTATCATCAGAATCCCCCTATCATCGTACATCTTACAAACCTTCCCAGGAAAGGTGTGCGGTTTTTTGTCTCGTGTGACCATGAAAATGTTTTTCAAGTTAGAGAATGTGATCACGGCCGTTTGCACAAGTTTTATTATATGCGTTGTTCAAAAAATGTTTTAAATTTAATAACTACTTAAAAAATTAAAGTGAACTTAATTAGAAAACAATAATAATAGTTTAAATAATATTGTGTTGTTTTTATTTATTTTTTTCTTAGTGGTTATTATTATCGGCTTCCAAATTCATTAAGTCAAAGTAAAAAAAAAAAAAAAAAAAAAAAAAAAAAAAAAACTGTTTTAGGCATTAAAAAGGATGACTTTCCCATATTTTGTGTGTTTTTTCTTTTAAAGAGGAAAGAGAAAATATGTATTGTCATCTGTTTGTAAAATATATTTGTATAATTATAACGTAACAAGTTTATATCAAGAGTTAAATTATACGATCGTGGTGTACAATCTCTGGTAAAATATTAGGTTTTTAAAATTTTAGTTCATGCAAAGCTGTGTACTTTGTTTATAAGGAGCAATTTATTAAAAGTTTGCTAGCGAGAAAGTTACAAAAAACAAAACAAAAACAATAAACTTACGACTACTTAAAAGTAATAACACTTTAGTCACTAACTGCATTATAAAAGTAATAAAACTATAATAGTGTTATTACATTTATAAAGCACTTATTACTTTTAAAGTTCATCCTTTATTCAAACAACATTATTAATTCCAAATATTTATTAAAGTAGAAAAAATAAAGCGGATATTCAAATATTATTTAAAATTTCAGGGACTTTCACATATCACTTAAACAACGTTATAAAAAAGTCCTTCATAAAAAGTATAGCATTATGAAAAACGTTACGTAAAAGCGCGCGTTAATTTTAAAATCAACCAATAAAAAATTTTGTTTTGGTTAATTTTAAAATTAACTCGCGTTTTTACGGTCCATTAGTAACGTTTTTCATAATGCTAAATTTTTAATACGATACGTTTTCTTAAAGTTGTTTGTCACGTTTTTATAAGTTACTTTAGTTTTAATATTATTTGAACATCTACTTCATTCTTTTAGATATTTTTCTACTTCAATTAAAATTTGGGAATACTAATGTTGCTTGAACAAAAAATGAATTTTAAAGGTTATAAGTGCGTTATAAAAATAATAACATTATAATAGTGTTATTACTTTTGTAATGCAGTTAGTGACTAGAGTGTTATTACTTTTGTAATCGTAAGTTTATTGTTTTATTTTTTCGCTAACAAATTTAAGTTGATTCTCCCCTTAAAAACAAGGAACACGGTTTTGTATAAACTAAAATTTTGAATACTAGATATTTTTCCAGATTTTGCATTTTGCATTCGCTTAATTCAACCCTTGTTTTTACATTAAAATTATATAAATAAATTTTACAAACACATTGCAATTTGTATTTTTGCTATCCTCTTAAAAAAAATTAAGAAAATAAAAATCATTCTTCTTATTGTAGACTTCAAACTGTTTTTTTTTTTGCTTAGCCTTATCTAATTTTTGTTGCTGAATGTAACTCTAAAGAAACAAAAATAAAAACAGTACACAAATTATTTAAATTATTAATTTGTTTTTATTTTTTTCTATTTCAATCTCTTTTTATTTTGTTAGTTATGTTTTTTTTTTGTTTTTGAAACTTTTCAGCATTATTATAAAACTTGCAAACGACCGTGTTCACATTTTCTAAAATAGTGTAATTGCATGTGGTCATACGAGAAAAAAAACCGCACGCCTTTCCTGGGAAGGCTTGATCTTACAACTACCTTAAAGCTGACTGGGACTCTTTCGGTGATTTTCATCATGATGGCCCTTGGGTAGAAATCTTTCGTCTTCCTGTTGACAAATGTGCTTCTTCAAAAACTTTTTGGATTCAGGCTGGCATGGAATCCTTTATTCCCTCTCGACAATTCCAGGTCAAGCCTCATTCTTCCCCATGGTTTTCCTCACATTGCACTGCTGCAATTGCTAATCGAAACTATTACTTCCATATCTATCAGCAAAACACAACTCTCCAGAAAACAGGAATCTGTTTATTACTGCTAGGAACCATTGTAAAAAGGTTTTGTCTAACGCCAAAGCCCCCTATTCTTAGATCATGAAATCTTGTATTTCATCACAAAAATTAGGCTCTCATGGCTTCTGGAGAATCTTTAATAGTATCAATAATAAGAGCAAATCAGAGTCTAGTTTTCCAGCCTGCTGGAAAGCAGCATCTGTTATCCCTATTTTTAAAAATTCTGGAGAGCGATCCGATTTGTCTAACTACCACCCCATTAGTCTTCTTCCTATCATAAACAAGGTTTTTGAATCTTTAATTAACAAACACTTAATCTCTCATCTTGAATCTAATAATTTTCTGATCATCAATATGGATTTCGATCTTCTCGTTCTACGACTGATTTGCTAACAGTAATAACCAATAGGTTTTATCGTGCATTAGATAAAGGTGGAGAGGTTAAAGCCATTGCTCTTGACATTTCTAAAGCATTTGATATAGTTTGGCATGCTGGTCTTTTCCATAACCTTTCTTCTTACGGTGTATCTGGAAACATCTTTAAGAATATTGAATCCTTCCTTTCCAATCGTAGTATAAAAGTTGTCCTTAATGGACAGCACTCTTCTTCTTATTCTGTAACCTCAGGGGTTCCTCGAGGTTCAATCCTTGCCCCTATACTTTTTTTAATTTACATTATGGATCTTCCAGATATTCTCACATCTAAGGTGGCATTGTTAGCTGATGATACTACCATTTATTCTTGTCATGAAAGAAGCCAACTCCCTCTGATTGCTTGCAGGGGGCATCTGAGCTTGAAAAGGATCTTGCTTCTGCTACAGAATGGGGCTCACAGCGGCTAGTGAATTTTAATTCAGGTAAAACTCAATTTTTTTTCAGCCAATTGTTATCGCAATAATTTAGACCTTCCTATATTTATGAACGGTAATGTGCTTGATGAGTTGTCTACCCTTCATCTTCTAGGATTAACTCTTACTTCTGATCTTTCTTGGAAACCTTATATTCGTTGCAAAATTAGCATCTGTTAAAGTTTTAGCAAAATTAGCATCTCTTTATCGAGCTCGACACTTTCTCACTCTGGATTCTATTCTCTATCTCTATAAATCTCAAATCCGGCTTTGTAAGGAATACTGTTGCCATATCTGGGGCGGATCTTCTAAGGATATAATGTTGCGTCTTTTTCTCTTTTCTACAAATACTATAATGGGCACTGCTCTAAAGAGCTAACGTCTCTTGTGCCATCTACTAAAATTCATTCTCGTGTTACTTGTCATTTAATGAAGTCTCATCCTTTTTCTGTTACTTTTCCTAAGTGCTCCAAAAACTCTCTAAATGAACAAATGCGAATCCTCGAACATAAGTTCTTTGGAATTCGCTTCCTTCATCTTGCTTTCCTGATTCATATAATTTGCAATCTTTTAAGTCATCTGTCAATCGTTATCTTGCTCTACCATCTTCATCTTTTCTCTTCCAGTAACTTCCAACACTAATTAGTGGTTGCTTGCAGCCTTGTTGGAAGTGAAGATATTATATATATATATATATATATATATATATATATATATATATATATATATATATATATATATATATATATATATATATATGTATATATATATATATATATATATATATATATATGTACATATATATATATATGTATATATATATATATATATATATGTACATATATATATATATATATATATATATATATATTATATATATATATATATATATATATATATATATATATATATATAAATTTTACAGAACGTTCTAGAACATATAGAACTTTAAAAAAATCTTTAGAACTTTAAAAAAACTTCCAGAAGCTTTTGTTTTCAAACTGTTCTCAAACCGTTCAAAGGTAATCTATAGAAGCGCAGATGACTAAAACCAATATTGTTGTTTACATCCAGCAGATGCTTTATTTTACATGTGTTGATAATTTATAAGGCATTATAACATAAGTGTACCTTGTAAGCCTAACACATAAAATGTGTTAGGCTTACAAGGTACACTTAAGCATGTATGTTGATGATCCTGACAAGTTGTGGGTATTGCATTTCATATGTGAATAATGCAAGCTAACTCTTGAAGGTTGAATAATTGCTTCTTGCTTAGATTTGCTTTCTTAAGTTCAGTTTCAGTATTTTATAGTTTATTTCAAGAAGTAACAATTAACAAAGTTTCCATATATATATATATATATATATATATATATATATATATATATATATATATATATATATATATATATATATATATATATATATATATATATATATATATATATATATATATATATATATATATATATATATATATATATATATATATATCACTGATTTATAAGAAAATGTATTACATGTTAATATTATTCCCAGTATTAAGTAATATATAAAATTTTCTATCTTCAAATTTATATAATTAGTTATATGTACTATATTGCAGGTTTGTACAGGGTGATAGAGTCATGAAGTTGGCTATCCCATGAATTTGGTAAAAAATGACAGATCATTTAACCAACTTCTACTTCTGTATTGTTGATGGATAAAAATGTGCTAATCACAGATCAGAAAATGTTACCAAATATTTCCTAACTTCATCAGTGAAAAAGATGAGCTGTATTTCTGCAACCATGTGCCTGGTCTTTTCAAGGCTAATGGTATCACTTGTAAACCCAAGTAAATGAATTCTATTTATTAACAGCTCATCTGGAGCCTTAAAGCTGTGTTGAATCACAATAACTACCTATTTACACTCTCATTCTCAGGTTCGCTCTGCATTCAAATATCGACTTTAGCTATATCAAAATGTTGGATAGTGCTTTGAAGTATGGCGACTAAAAAAAAGGGGTATCTAAAGCTGCTGATTGAACCTCAGAAAATGCCCATGAAGCAATTTGTCATTTCTCTTGACAAGAAGTCAACAACTTTTAAGTAACTCCTAGATTTTTTCTAAAGCTGTCTGAGGCGAAGATTAGAGCAATTATCCTTTTTAAGCCATAGATCAAGAAGTTCATAAAATGTGATGAGTTTGTCTAGCTTCTGAACAGGATAGTGAGAGTGGCTTGATTGTTCAGACTTTCTGAGTAACTAAAAGGCTGAAAACGTTGCAGCTTTGATTAAGATTCTCTTAAAGAAATATGTCAAAATGAGATGCAGAATTTCACTTGACGTCAATTCAGTAGTAGACTCTCGAAGTTAATGTGGTAATAGTGGTTGAACACTCCAATCCCAATCAAGAGGTTCAAGGTTTAAATCCATCCTATGCCTCTGAAGTATCACAATTAACTTGTTTTTACATGCTGCAGCCTTGTTTAAAAAGGTTGGTACAGGTAAGTGTGTTACTTCTAGAGGTGTGGGATAAATTTTAACCTTAAACTTCTTGATTTTCAGCAGAGTATTCTTCTACTTACATGTTCTACTACTTGCTTGTGGCAGCCTTCTTTCGGAGTTTAGGGTGGACAGAGTTACAAATAAGATTAAAAAAAAATGGCTTGCTGAAATGTTTTTTTATGTTATATAATAATTATATATATATTTAAACAATCTTTTTGATATATACTATTTTGTTTACTAGTTTTTTTTTTGTTGTTTTTAGCCCAAAAACTTTTGTGGTGGCAGACCCTATAAAACTTACAAAAGAGGTTTTGTGTATTCACCTTAACATTAGAGAGGTGAGGTAATAATTATCCTTACATATTAAACTAAAATATAAAATATTTTAGTTATCATGGTTTTACATTTTTAATATAAAAGAGTTACCTAATTTTAGTAGTACTGGCGTTTAGAATGTTTATAACATTATGATGCTTGTACATAAAATTAAGTGCTTTTTTATATATGCATATTAAATATTAGGGGTTGAAATAAGTGTTGGACATTGGTGTTCTCTGAACTGTTTTAAAGACCTGTTTCATGGGGCAATCAACTATTGTTTATTTTTACTAAAAAAATTAACAATGATTTGTTGCCCTTTTCTAGCAGGTTTCAAGAATGGTTCAAGGAGCGGCGATGTCCAACACCTATTTTGACCCCTGAATATTGTTTTTTACATTTGTATAATCTGTCTTTGTTAATAAACTTATTTAGAGTACCTGCTTGAAAAGTGTTGATTAATTACAATCAGTATAAAAAGTTTATAAAATGGTTTGTTTTCAGGTGTAACATTTATTTTCAGTAGCTCAGTGGTTTGGTGCATTCTCCTCACTGCCAACATCTAATTGTTTTTGTAGGTTCAAAATAACTGCTTTTTCAATCTCGCTTTTTAAATAAGAAACAAATTAGTTTAAGTCAAAAAGACTTATAATTGTTAGAAAATATTTTGTGCGCTGTTCTCAATGCCAAGTAGAGTATGTGAGCGGAGCTAAGCAGGAAGAATTTTAGCACTTCACGCTTAAAGTGTGAGTTACAAAGCTACTGCAAAATTTTGTAGTTACTCCACTCAAGCTTTCATAAAATTTATATTGCTATCTCTCTCTACCCATGCTTATTATAATAAGCATGGGTATAATGGAGATTCACAGGCAAAAATCAGGAGGTGGGGGTGGTAAAAAGTATAATTAAAATCATGTGATAAATTAGCTATATAATATATGCTTTATAGAAATTTTTGTAAATGTAATAATAAGACAAATGGAAACAAATTCAAAATATGGTTAGAAATAATCTGAGCTCCACTCTGTCATCCGAGTGACAGTGGTTTAGTTGTGGGCTCTGAGCCATCACTTGTTATTTGTAATTGAGCAATAGGTGAGCATTTTGAAATTTTTTTTTTTTTAAATCATGCAACATTGCTTCCACTCTGCACCACTCACATACTCTGGTGCCAAGATCATTAATATACAATCCACAAGTAATCAACTTAAGCTTAAGGTGTTTACACTTATAGAGGTTTGTAAGGAGTGCTATATAAATGGAATTTTTACATTGGTGTAACTTTAAATGGCATTTGTAATTAATTTACATATATTTTCATATTTTAAAGTTTCTTTTATGCCTTAACTCAGCTTTAATGGCTGCTGAGAGTTCTGTGTCAAACAAAGTTCAGCATTGTTATAAAAGATATATAATAATAATATGATAATAAAAGTTCATTTTTTAATAATATACTACTCTGCTTAAGAGTTAAAGTTATCTAAAACTGTTATGGAAAAGTTTTTACTGTAAAGTTTTTATTTAGGAACTAAACATAAAGTCTAAACATTTTCAAGAATGTATTCATTACTATTTTGATAATGAAGGAAAGCTATTTCGACCAGTTCTTATTGTATTAATGGCAAAAGCCCTAAACGTTCATCAACAGAATACTAGGTAAAATAATTGTATCATTTATATTAAAATAATTTATCTGTTATAATATTTCTATTAAAAAGTAAAATAGAGGGAAATTCTACTGATTTAATGTGCACAAAAAAAAAGTTGGTGTATGTGTAAATATTTGTAGATTTGTAGAGCTCACTATTTAAGTTCTACTAAACTACTGGAGTTCTGTATTTTAATAATATTTAAAATATTTAAGAATTTTCAAAATTATTGTTAATAGTTAGTAAACAAATATCCTAATTTCCACGATCATTAGCTGAACATTTAGTAATATTATCTATCAATACATGACTTGAAGTTTCCATTAGTTGTTCTTCCATGTCACACAAAGACTCATCAGGCTTTTCAGTTCCTTCTTTTTTGCAATTTGATTGTTGGTTTCTACTTACATTTTAGTTTATGTTGAGCATTTTTAAGTAGCATCTATAGCATAGACTGTTTCTTACCTTGTCCTTGAAAAGTTTATTATGATCTATATGTTAATACATTTTTATTATGGCTGCTGCATGTTAAAGTGAAATCTGTCTTTTTATAATGCATATCATAGTTTCTATTATATTCGAAATAAAGGAAAAATGTACATGTTACTTTTGTTATCCAATCAGAAATAGAATAAATGTTTTGTTATCCAATCAGACATTGTAAAAAGATTTCAAGAGTTTTATACTTCTACCTAATAGGAATTTTGAATTGAAAGTTTTTACTTTGAATTAATTTTTTACATCATTCTGCTTTTTTTCAAGAAGACTAATTTGTTATACTTTTCATTGCCTTCAAACTGAGTTTTGCAAGAAGTATTTAGTTCATTTTTATTAAACTATTGTTCAATTAGTAACCAAGTTTTAAGCTAGAAACGTTGTACATTTATTTTTTAATCAATTGTATTTTCCAAACAAAAAATAAACTAGCTAAAATAAACAGAATTTGTACTAACTAAACTATTTACTGAGTGTAAATAAAAATAACAAGATTTTTTCTAATTATTTTACTTTAATTTAGAAAAAAGAAGTAATAATCTTTTGGGTGTGTTTATTTTTGGACATCCATACAGCGCCAAACATGTCTGGATTAGTCGCATTTCTCATTTTTTCTTTAATCTTTAACAATATACATCTTAATGTTAGAAGTGGAAATAATTCCCTAAACTGTAAATTTGTCAAAATCCAAGATAAAAAAAATGTTAAGTAATGTCTTTGAAGTTAAAATGTTGGATTTTTGAAAAAAAAATCTAATTGATTAAGAACATTATAAGGTTTGTTCAACATTTTTCCCCTACCATACATTTATCAACTTTAAAATATTTTTAGAATATTAGGCACTAGTCAAACTCAAGAAAATGTCTTACAAAATGAAAAACTGAATATCCTTGGCGTAAATAAAGATCTGATGGTTTAGAATCAGTATTCCGTGCCCTTTGTCATGTAACTATACAACTGCAGACATCTGTAAAGTGGTGATGAGGTACATCTGTACATGCTTCAACGGAAAAACATCTTAAATAAAAAAAAACAAGTTTACATTTCTTTCTCAAAAGTCTGCAACAACATGTTCTTGACAACCTAGGAGTTTAATTATTTCTATTATGTGTTGACTTTTGGGAGGGAAGTTTTTATCAAATTGCCAGAAAAATAAGTTTGGCTGACTGGTCTTCATCAGAGCTATTTTAAAATTTTTATATGCCAATAAATACAGTTGAATTCTGGACATAAATTTTCTATAATTAGACAAAATATGTTTGAAACTTATTAATAAAGAATGTTCAAACAATAATGATTTTAATTTAATTGTTCAGTTATGGCTCATAATTATTATAGATAATTGAACCTGTCATTTCGAAAAGGACACAAGTCCAAAACTTTTAACAGTCAGTTTATAAATTTATATTAAAAATTTCTGTATGGCTTATGTTTTTTTTATAAAAAATAAAAGTTACATAAGTTAGATACGTTCTTTATTTATCTACTTCTATGCTTAGTTTCTTTACCAGCGTAGACACTATTTTAATAAAAATCATGTTTTTGTTGATTTGGAAAAGTTTTAATAAATGGACTTGTGCCCTTTTCGAAATGACAGGTTCAATTACTTAAATACAAAATATACTTGCTGAAAAACACACTAAAAAATCATGTGTTTTGTGGCTGATATACTGATTGAAAAATCTTTTATGCTCTACACATTAAAATTGCATGTAACTCTATTGTTATTATTTTAGAGTATGGTAAATCCCTTGCTAAATGTGCATAAGTACAACTTTTAATGGGAGACAACAAGTCTGACATTGCTACACGTTTAAAGATATCTGAGACAACTGTGTTTGTTCATCTTTAGTGCATACACAAGTCAACAGATGACATTAATCTACACTCAGCGAAATTTCTATAGTTCCATGTAGTTATTGCAGATTTTATGCGGAACGCATTTATAAAACTAACCACAAAAATTTTCTTTATTAGACCTTTTGCAAATAAATGCGTTTGTGACAACTTTATGTGTTTCTAAAACAATTAAAACTAAATTTTCTAGAATGTTTTTAAAATTGGTATATATAAAGGCGAAATTTCCATAGTTCCATTAGTTTGTTTTGAACACTTAATAAGAGTTGAAGTTTGAGTAAGATTTTTTAATTTGTTTGTTGTTTATATGAAAGTTTTGTATGAAAGTTTTGTGTATTTTTAATTAAGATTTGTTATTTAATTATTACAATGCCACACGGAAAGGTGTTAAATGAGGAAGAAAAGGCAAAAATTGTTGCTTACTATGGGTTTTTCCAATTACAAAGAAAATCAAAAGGTCTCATCATGCAGTGAACAATTTTATAAACTTAGGTAAAAATTACAACAAAAATCTCTTTAAGGGCGGAAATTAAAAAAAAACAAAAACCAAAAGGCAACATTCTTCCATTTTGCGTTTGGCGACATCTGAAGTACAAACAGCAAGACAAATAAGGACTGAACTTGAATTACCTGTGACTACAAGACATGTCCAACAAAATTTGTCAAAATCAGGACAATACCAATGGAAAAGAATGATCACAAAACCACCATCAAAATTTAAAATTTGCAAAGGACCACATGTCATGGGATGCAGAATGGGAAAATGTTATTTTTTCCAACAAAAAAAATTTAAAGTTAAAAGTTGAAATGATTTGAAAAAAAAAGATAGCATCACTATGAGTCGTAACTTCTGAGGAGGGACAGTTTTGGTGTGGATCGCATTTTGTTTCCACGGCAAAATTCCAATATGTTTTATTACAACAAAAATGAATGCAAGAAATTATGTAGATCTTTTAGAAGATGTTTTAATAGAGTTTAGTGAAAGTTTACCTACTGAGAACTGGGTTTTCCAATAAGATAATGTGGCAATTCACACGGCACAAAGTGTAAAAACGTGGTTCCAGGAAAAAAATATAAATGTTTTGGATTTGCCATCATGTTCACCTGACTTGAACCCTATTGAAAACTTATGGGGAATATTGGCGCAAACTATATATGGAAATTCTTGACAGTATAATTCAATACAAGAACTTAAAACATCTATCCAACAAGCATGGAACAGTATTTCAAAGGTTTGATTAGAAAATCTTATAAAAAGTATGAAAAACTTAATTGTCTTTAAATTAATTAGTGTAATAGGTGGTAGCACACATTATTAAAAACTAAATTAATTAAAAAATTATTATCTAGAACAAAAATTATCAAAGATTACCTTTAATGGATCTATAGAAATTCCACCTGTTTTTTCGAAACATTTCTAACTTTTAAGTTTTACAAAATAAATTATTTTCTATTAAATTATTATTTGCTTATTTATTCCTTATAATTCCTGTAATATACAAAAAAAAAATGCAAATACTTTGTGAATTTATAGTACAAATTGTCAGTGGAATTATGGAAATTTTGCTGTGTAGAAAAATCCTCTAGAATAGGGTGTCCCAAAAAAAAAAAAAAAGCTCTCTATTGATTCCCATTCTATGTGACCTAAATAAGTACTAAAAAAAATTTGACGGTTTTGTTTTGACAGGAAGTGCTAGATGTAAAATCTTTTTATTTAACTTGATAAATTATATTTATAAATATGAAAATACAAAATAAAAAAAAATAAAAATAAAAAAATAAATGAAAACTAATATTTATTATCAAATTTAAGATTTTATTGCAGTGAAACATTTCTCAAAAAATACAACTTTTTGAAAAGTTCCCAAGCTCCTTTTTAGTCATACTCTTAGTCAAGTTTTTTTTAGACTTTTTAACTACAAAAAGTACATTTTGAAGGTGATCATCTCTAGTAACTGAAATAAAATCTTTAATGAGCTTAATGTTTCTTTCTGCACCATCATTTACAACAGATATATTTTGATCCATGTAATAAAATCTTAGAACTGAGGATGGTTAAAAACATTTATAATATTAAGACTATTATTGAGCCATTCTTCTATATTTGCTCTTGATATTTTGAAATGTTTGAAGAAAAGGTAGCTTTGCTCAAAAATCAACTCAGGTAGCTCTGTGATCTCTCCAATTTGTACATTTGATGATTTACAACGCTGAAATTCATTTGGCTCTTCAAACTCAATCAGAGCTAACAGCATTCTTAGCTTTGTTTCAGAAGGAACCTCTTTATCCCCAAAGAACAAAATACAGAGTTGCGAAGTTAAGTACCACGTATGGCGTCCCATGCTGAGAAGCAAAGCATTTCCAATATTCTTATTGACTTTTCTCAATACATAGGCGGTCTAGATAGCTTTCAAATCATTGTAGGAAGCCAGAAATCCTAAAAAACTTTTCAAAAACTATGGAACATAGCAAATTGCAATGAACAAACTTGCATCCTTCAACTGCAGCACTTTTTTTTCTGTCAAGATATTACTGATATCTTTGGTCATATAAAGAGTCAGGATGTAGATCGCATCTGCTAAAAACCTTGCCTCATGGCAGGCGCCAGGTTGATGGAACTTAAAATCTTGTACTTCCGCTCCAAGGAAGAAAGAGGCAAGCTTAGAAACTATACCATAATCATTCCTTGAAAACACCATATCAGTAGTTGCATTAGTCAAAAAGTTCTTAGCTTCCTCTGCAACAGTGTGAAGAACAGAGCCGATCTTCAGATCATCTCTTTGCCAGTCCAATTTACATAAATTTTTAACTTCATTAACTTTATCACAGATTTCATGCCACTTGTTCTTTAGCTTGACATAAAGAGCTCTTCTTGGACCTTTAGTTTTCTCACCAGTAAGAGCAGCCATATAGTGAGATACATGTACTTCATATATGTGTCTCCTAAACAATATTCAAAAAATTGGTATTTTCAAAATATCTGTAAGAATTTGGACTGCTTCATTGACTCCGCCTGTATTGCTTGCAGTTGTATCACAGCATTTACTAATGATCTGCTCTTCACATCCGTAATATTCTAAAAGATTGTGCACTTGTTCTGCTTGGTCAACTCCCTTTGAAGAGGGACATTGAACAACACCTAAAAGATGGTCCATGATATCGTCATTCAGGGAACTCACTGAGACTGCAAGTTGCTTGATTTTTTGAATAATGTTAAGCCCATGGTAATTTGATAATGTTAATGGTAATTTGTTCAAACAATTTGGTATCAAAATGAAGAATAAGCCGTCTGCCTTTAAGATGATTAGTTATTGAAATCCACCCCAAGTCTCCATTAAGTTCTACATATTTGAACTTTTTTCTATGAAGTGTGCTTCGTGAAAGCGGTATATCATTAATTTCTATACCTCTAGCTTTAAATACTTCACTTAAAATTGCCAGATGAGGTCGTACACCAACATTAAACCTTGTTGCTGGAATAGCAGTACTTTCAATGAGCTTTTCAACATTCACTGCTAGATTTATCCTCTCTCCAGAATTGTACTTAGATATCATTTTATAATACTTTTCTACCTATTTATAGTTATATACTTTTCAATAAAACAGTTTTAATTTGTGAAAATTACAACTATGTTATTAAAATAATACTATACCTGCATTTCCAACCATTACCCAGAAAATCTTTTTCCTCACTGATTTCAGAGTCCTCATTTGGCTTTTCTTCACTGCTGAATTAAATTTCTTCTGTCATGGAGTCATGTGACTACAAAACATCATTGATATCTTCTACGTTTTTCTGTCTCTCTAATTCTTTCTCTCTCAACTAGCTCGCTCTTTCTCCTGTTTGCATCCAGTACTCTCCTCTGCAGTCTTAGTCAACGTTTGTTCCCATAAAAATGGGAACAAACGTTGTTTTCATAAAAACTAAGAAATAGTTAATTCTATTAACACATTTATAAATAAATTGATAATTGTTCTAGTTTTTCCTAGAAGATGGTCAAACCATGGAAGGAGTTTAACGTAAATGTTTTAAAGGAAAAAATATGCTATTACTTAAGTTTCTTTAAATCGGAAAAAAAATCTCACTACTAAAAAAGTGTTATTTAATGAACTTACTTTATATCTTCCAGCTTGGCGTCATTTATTCTCAATCTATCAGCAAGAATATCTTTTTTAAAATTCTTAGTGGAGATGTCAAAAAGCTGATAGGATTCTGTGAGAAAATCTTTCTCTAACTTTGATTGCTTATCAAGGCTGCTGTTCCAGTTTAGAGAAGACAATTTAATCAATTTCTTGTATTTTAGATTAAGTTTAATGATTTTGGTCTTTATATTGTACCCAGAAATAACAAATTTCTTACCAAACCCAGCATTATCCCAAATTTTTTTAATCCTAGTTACCAAGCAAGAGTTATCAGAATCTGTACAAACACCGTTTTCACAAACAAGATCCTTAGATTTCGATTTCAATTTGCAACCAACAATAGTAGAAGTGGGTTTGTATTTTACTTGTGACTCGCGAAGGATAAATTGATAGTAATTGATAGTAGGTTTTTATAACCGTTTACACAAGAATTTCTTCGTGCACAAATTAGAATTCCTTCGTGCACAAATAATTCCATTTAGAAATTTTTTCCTTCAAAAAAAAATTCTAAATGGAGTTATTTGTGAACCAATCCATGAGGAATTATACCAACTAATAATATTGTCCAGAGAGAATTATATCAATCGCTAACAATGTTCATAGGGAATGATCCAATTATTTAATAATATCCTATGGGAATTATTTGTGTACCAATTACTACATCATATTAAAACCTATTGAAATACTAGATAGCGCTGTTTTTATGTAAATACCCTTGTGTACAATACCATAAAACTCAGAATTTACATCCATCACTTCTATTCATTAAAAAATAAAAATAAAGATTTTGGTAACTATTTAGGACCTATAGAATGGGTATCAGTGGAGACCACATTGAAATTTTAAAAAAAGTATGTTTTTAGGACACCCTACTCTAGAAGACCAAAAATTACTGCTCCAAAAACATACAACATGGTGTTTGGTTATGAAAAACACACAAACTCAAACTTACAAATTCTTACTCAATTGGCTCCTAGTGTGAATGTTAATGTCTGCACAGTTGGAAGACACTCTGCCATGACTTTTATCTTCGATTGTACTGTAATGATTGTCTTTCTCAAAAAAGTATTCATAATCATCTCAATTTTTGCAAAGAATACAAGGATTACATTGTTAAAATATGGCAACATTTTAAGTTCTTAGGTTAAGTGCAAGTTAAGCAGTTTTTTTTTTTTTTTTTTTTTTTTTATTTGCATTCATTCCCAACAAGGCTGCAAGCAACCACTATTAAGTTGGGAGTTACTAGGAAAAAAAGAACAGAGTTATAGAGCAAGGAAATGGTTGATAGAAGACTTGAAAAGTTGAAGGTTGTATGAGTCAGGAAAACATGAAGATGGGAGAGAGTTCCAAAGGATTGAAGTGCGGGGAAAAAAACTAGATGAATAAAAGTTTTTAGAGCATGCAGGAACAGATACAGTAAACGAATGAGACTTAGCTGAATGACGAGTAAAACGAGAATGAATTTTAGTTGATGGAACTAGAGATGATAACTCCTTTGAGCAGTGACCATGATAGTATTTGTAGAAAAGAGAAAGAGATGCAACTTTACGACGATGGGAAAGAGGTTCAAGCTTAGCAGATAGTCCAGGTCCAACAACATTTACAATGCGTTTTTGGACCTTGTCAAGAAGAGAAAGTGAATCGTTAGAAGAACCAGCCCAAATATGACAACAGTATTCCATACAGGGACGAATAAGAGATTTGTAGAGGTAGAGAATGGAATCAGAAGTAAGGAAATGGCGAGCACGATAAAGAGAAGCAACCTTAGCAGAAGCTAATTTAGCAATCAATTGTATATATGGTTTCCATGAAAGGTCAGTAGTAAGCGATAATCCAAGAAGACGTAAAGAGGAGGGCTCAGTAAGAGGATCGCCATTCATTAATATAGGAATGTTGACCATATTACGGTAGTTGTTTGCAGTAAGCAACTGGGTTTTTTTAGAGTTGAAATTCACAAGCCACTGTGAACCCCAATCTATTACTGAAGTGAGATCGGATTCAAGGTCAGCTGCTTGTTCTAGGCAATCGAAAAGAGAAGACTTTTCGTCAAGACAGGAGTATAAGGTTGAGTCATCAGCAAAAAGAGCTACTTTAGATGAAAGGTTGTCAGGAAGATCGTTTATGTAGATAAGAAACAAAACAGGGCCCAGGATGGAACCTTGGGGAACCCCAGAAGTTACTGGAAATAAAGAAGAGTGTTGGCCTTCAAGGATGACTTTAATAAACCGGTTAGAAAGAAATGATTTGATAATCTCAAAAACTTTCCCAGAAACACCATATGAAGCAAGCTTATGGAGAAGACCAGCATGCCAAACTTTGTCGAAAGCTTTAGATATGTCGAGAGCAATAGCCCTAGCCTCACCGCCTCCATCTAATGCACGATAAAATCTTTCAGTTTGCAGCCACCAAATTCATTCTTTAATTCCTGATACATTTTATATACAATAACCTTCTGTAAAACAATGCCCAGCAATTGTTATTTAAAGTATGACCACTGCCAATGTTTGTACTTGTTTATATCTTTTACAACAAGGTTTTTAAACCCTATTGAAAATTGTTGGGTAAAATTGAAAGTAGAAGTTTCAAAACAGACCCAATCTCACTAGCAGATCTGAGAAAGCCATGATGAAAGCGTTGCATCATAATATAATGCCCAATATTTCTTTCTTGCACCCCTGTATCAATAAGCCCTTGATTTGAAAAAGAGCTATCCACCCAGCCATTTCCATGCCGTTTGTCGAAGGACCACAGTCATAAGGGCACATAGTTTAGGGCACTAGAGTAAGCAATAACTAATATAACCATTCCATGTGGCAATTAAATAAAAAAACTAGAAAATAATAAAGAGTTACTAAAGAAAATAATAAAGAGATTTTTAATTTTATATTTATAAATAGAATAAAAGTTAGCTCTGTCACTTAGTTTAACCACAAGGTTACCCCTGTCACTTAGTTTAAATGCAAGGATAACCCTGTCACTTAGTTTAACTTTAAGGTTAACCCTGTCATTTAATAAAAAGTGCATTTGTCTAAGATGATATCGATACTAAAATATGATTCATAAAGTTGTCTAAAAAAAATTTAAAAATATTATTAATAAAATGTATTTTAAAAGCTTTTTTATATTGAAATGTTGGCATTTCCACATTAGAAAATCAAAACAAATAAGTGCTAAGCTATAAACTGTGCTAAAAACAATACTACTTATAGTGAGATTCAAACTTAATTTAATATTCCAATGAATCTTTGATGAACCTTACTTCCCAAAGAGTCTTACTTCCAATGAATCTTCTATGAATCTTTAACATCCAATGAATCTTACTTCCAATAAAACTTACTTCCAATAAATCTTACTTCCAATGAATCTTACTTCCAATAAATCTTACTTCCAATGAATCTTTAACTTCCAATGAATCTTACTTCCAATGAATCTTACTTCCAATAAATCTTACTTCCAATGAATCTTACTTCCAATGAATCTTACTTCCAATGAAT